>VXBJ01000058.1:49682-120078 GCA_013400055.1 Nycticryphes semicollaris | reverse complement strand
TTTTTTTTTTTTTTTCCTAACTCTTAATACTATGACTTAGTTTCAGGTAAAAAGTACTATATGTGTTAGAAGTGCAAATTACACCTTAGACTACTTCCTAAAGCTCTGAATGCTCTATCTCTGAATGATTCTGGGAAGAGAGAGATTTTGTAATTTTTTTTGACTGTAGAATCTATGGAGCTCCACACACAGAAATTACAAAAAGGAGAGCCTCAAAACACTTGTCTAAGAGTTGTTCACAATCAGCATTGTATGTGACAAACTATCAAAATTTGATAGTGATTGGAAAGTTTTGACTCAATAGGCTCAAGTTTGGTTTTTTGCATTACCAATAGGCAACCCAACCCACATGACCCATTCTTCTGTTCCTACTGGTAAGCAGTGGAAACTTAATGAGAGGTTCTACTAATGAGGTAAGATAATAGCAATGCTAATCCTGAATAAAAAAAAACACTTTCTCACAAAAGTCTATTCTGTCCATATACTTTGCATAGAGGGTCCTGTCAGACATGTTGATCATGTGGAACCATTAAACTGAAAGGCACAGATTTTTTTTAAATTCTTTGGGCTTGAAGTAATTACTTGTCAGCTTCAGATTTCTGTCATTTTGTATGGATTTCAACCCAGTACGGATTACATTACTTAGTCTGGGAAGTGCTGGGAAGTAAAATACATGCTATTATACTGTGCCATCACTTTAGAGAAAAGTACTTACAGGGCATTTTCTAAAAAGAATTATGAAAATCTGAATGTTCAAAAGCAATGTTCCTTTTGCATCTGGTTTCGCACGTGCAAAGAAATGCTACAGAGGCATCATGAAAGCTTGTGTTTGTATTTAATAATCCAAGAAAAAGCTTTACTCTATACACTTGTACTGAAATTTTCCCTAATGTGGAACTGCATCACACAAAAAGTTTTTATCTTTTCAATTCATAATATAAAAGTTCATTTATAGCACAGAATAATGGGCATATTTTATTTCCAATTAAGATTACTCATCTGTTCACACCCATCAAGATTTCTACTGTGCTTTTAATTTATCATTGCTTACTTTAATGTACTCATTTTAATCACAGTAGCAACAGGAATCAAATCATTATAACCAGAGCTGCACCGAACTAATTTAATCTTGAGGGAAAAAGAGAAAGAGTGTGAGAGGATGTTTTAGATCCAAAGTACTTGGGCTTTTCTTTTTAAAACATTACTTACCATCTTCCTCTATATTTCAAAACTCCTTAAAATGATAAGACTGACATACAATTTTGAGTACCGTGACCCAAAAAAAAAAAATGTAAACACTCCATCCAGAATGCTACAACAATGAGATAGATATTACAAATAGAAAGAGTTGATTTGATCTATCAGTAATCAACAACAGAAGAATGTAAAGGCAGTGACCTTTAAATCTCAGTTCAGAACTAAAATTTTTTAATTTTTTTTAGAACTGTCATACTTCATTTCACACTCTTGCACATTTCAAAAGCACCACAGAAAATTTCCAATGCCTGTGTATTTCTGTGCAAGAGAGATCCAGATCTAGGGAATACAGAGGATCAGGACTGCGGTATTCTGACAAAACTGCCTTGGGTGTAGAGGAAAGTTATTTTAGGAAGTGCTGCAAGCCAAGATCAAAATGCTTTTTTTAAATAGTAGGGAACTACAGAAAAGGATTACCACTCCTTGTAATATACAGGAGAGCTGAAGGAGTGTGATACCTGATATTGCAAATACACAAAGGGTTAGGACTACAAGGAATCAGTTGAAGGATCCTCTCTCATAATCTTCTGCTATGAAGGTATTTCCAGGACTGAAATGTCACAACTGAGCTATACTATTTTAGAAGCAGACAGTATTTAGGGTTAAAACATTGCTGATTGTTCAATTAGCTCCAAATCTTTCACTCAACCCAAATGGACAGCACAGGCTTATTTTCTTGGTAAGAGCTATTTTGCACCATACAGTAGACATTTATGCATACTCTCTGGAAGTGCTAGAGGCATTTCCAGCTCTACAATGCAGCAGTGCAGCTCATCAATGAAAGCTTGTAAATATATTTGCTTTTCTCACTAGAAAAAAACACATTATCACTTGCATACAGATAGTTGAACTTACTTTATGTTTTAACTGTGTACTTCCAAACTCAAGTTGGCATCAATATTGTAGTCACCTGACAATCTTCCTTACAAAGCAATTAGTCAGCAGGAACTTCAATCAATAGAGAAGCAAAAAGTCCAAAGGTCATTTTCCAAAGTTTTAAGATGTGAATACCTGCTGGCCTATGAGTTGCTCTGTTTATTGTCATGAAAAACCATCAAGAGTATTTCAGGGAAGTCCTGGGCAAGAAGAACAGAACAGGGAAATGGTACTGTACACTTGACTCTATCTGTAGCTCCTTCAAACTACAGCCAGCATAAACAAACAAACCTCCTAGATCTGAGACTAACCAAAATGAAAATAGCCACTGAAGAACAGAAAGGTCACTGTAAACTGTGATGGGATGCTATATAGATCTCTAACAGTAGTTTAACAGTTTTTGATACCTTAATACCAGTGTCAGCTTTACATATATGCATTTCTGTTGAAGAAAGTCCTAGCATCAGCAGAATGTCTCAAATCATAGAAGCATAGAATCATAAAATTGTTTGAATTGGAAGGGACCTTAAAGATCATCAAGTCCAGCCCCCTGCCCTGGGTAAGAACATCTCTCACAAGACCAGGATGCTCAGAGCCCTGTCCAGCCTGGACTTGAACACCTCCAGTGATGAGGACAGTCACAGCTTCTCTGGGAAACTTGGGCCAATGTCTCACCACCCTCACAGCAAAGAATTTCTTCCTGAGATCTCATGTAAATCTCCCCTCCTTCAGTATAAAACCATCCTTTCCTCATCCTACTGCTCCACTCCTTGATCAAGAGTCCTTTGCCATCTAAAGGACTGTAGCCCCTTTTGGTACTGAAAGGGGCTCTAAGGTCTCCCCTGAGCTTTCTTTTCTCCAGGCTGAACAACCCCAACTCTCTCAGCCTGCCCTCATAGGAGAGGGGCTCCAACCCTCAGAGCATCTTTGTAGTCCTAAAGGGCATGGAAATAAATTTTCAGGAAGTGTTTCGAGCCAACAACAAAACCCAGTGTTAGAAAAATGGCCAAATACAATAAAAGCTAAGGTACTCCACAAGTTGTAGAAATGTCCAGCCTTAAGTACTTTCAAAAGCCAGAGACAAAGCGATGTGTAAACACTGCGGCTCATGTTAGGAAATAAGATACAAGTCCACATAAGCAATTTTCATTAGAGGAACTGCACTGTCTCTTCTTTGTAGACTTGGTGGCACTTGTTGCTTGCTATACATCAACTTGGTGCTGTACTAACAATGAGATTATTCCTATCAACACTGGTCAGCCTTCTTTACTTATGGTAATGAGTGACTGAGTTCTTTGGCTCTTTTCTTCATTTCAAATGCTACTATATAGAACTGATATGCTTGGTTTTTTCTGCAAAGCAACTGCAGTTTTCAACCCAGCTTGAAATATTTCTTGTTTTCATCTGTAGCAGATTATTCTTTTTTTTTTTTTTTCTTGCAGGTGCTCTACAAATAGAAATCTATTTACAGATAGAAGTTGTTGTGGGAATATTGACACACAAATCTGTCACTCCAGCAAATAGTTATAATTTAGGTAACTCTTAGATAAGTCCTTAGATTACTTGTGTATAGATTTTTGAAGATTCCAGGCAACCCTACACCACATATACAAGTAAATAAACTTTCAGACATTTTGTAAAAGTTTGCTCGTGTTTTTAACAAATGCATGTTAGGAGAGATTTTTTTTTACCCTCTTTTCCTATAAAGAATGTAGAGCTACCATAGCTTTTTCTATCTCATATATACTGCAAGGGTTGAATAATATCTTCCTGTACTCCAAGACCACCACTGTTCTTACGAAGGAGTTGAGACTTGAAGTCTTCAGAGATACCGTGGAAAGGAAAATCTTATCCAAATAACACAGGAAAGAAATTTTCTGGAGAAAAAAAAATGGGATAGGGAAACAAATTATAGTTCATCAGGGATACCCAACAATGATGAAATCAAGGGACTTTGGGAGGAAGAAAAAGAGCTAGAAAAGAACAAGGATGTTAGTTTCATAAATTTGAATTATATTCAAGACCATTCAGCATTCTACAGTAAATTGATCCTTCTAAACTAATTCCGCTTTAGATTGGAGCACACTGGTAAGCAGAAGGAAATTATGGGAATTGAAGGGGGTGCAGTGTGTCAGTTCAATGCTGAAATAAAGAGAACATGATTCTGCAGAATTCTAAATCTGACTTTTTCTCACAACATTAAATTAATTAAATAACAAGACCAAAGCATTTGTTTGTCAGAATTAGTCCATTTTTTTCCCTGAAAGTGATAGAATATAATTATGCTCACATATGTAAGAGGCTGCTGTAAAAAACAAAATCAGTTAATCAGGCCACACTTTAATAGAATCTTTAATGCTGTGCATCCAGGGTGCCTCAGCAAAAGGCAAATTATAAAATCAATTAATTATGAATTATTTTAATAAATTATTTGTAAACCTGGATTTAAAAGAGCTATACGTTTGTCAACATAGCAAATTAACATGGGTGTAGGAACCCCAAAATGAGGATGAATTGCAGCTGGGAACGTCACAAATAGATGAGACTGAAGATTAGTTTAATCTGAATCTAGAAAAAAAAAAATATGAAATCTACTGAATTTTGAATATCCTCACAGAAATCTAACCCTGCAGAACAAAGAGGAGGAACTAAGTATAACATAATAACCATGCAAACTTCCAAGCGGTTACCAGCATGCCAGATACTTTTCAAGTGCCAAAACCTACAATAAGATAAATAAAAATTGGGTTTAATGGATCTGAGAAAGTAGAGGTTAATATAGGATTGAAACTAAGGTGTTCACATACGGTGTGATATGAACACAGAAAGAAGTCAGGTACAGGAGTAAACCTCAGAAAAATACCCAACAAAAAACCCCAAACCCTTGCATTTTCTGTTCCAGTTACCTAATAAATATGGCATATAGGCACGCTGAAAATGTGCAGTTGCTGCAGTACCACATTTCTGTGCAGGACCAATGCAGAGGTTTTAATAGTGTTTACAGGATTAATCACAATTTTATTTTTGCAAGCATACTGTATGGTCCTTACTATCACTTAAAGAGTCATTATTAGGTTATTACCTAAATCCTTATAGCTTACTAGGAGCTGTGTTCAGCTTATATGAAGGGAAAACAAATTTTGTATACTGCAGTCTCCCTAATTCCCTGAACTACTGAGATCTGTACACTCAAGGCAATAAAATGTTGAACAATATAATTTCTATTATGAGAAAGGAAAGAATTTTGCTATTCATGTTTCTTGGGTCTGATCAGCTTTCTGTCTTTTGGCTATGTTGGTTCCCCAGCAGCAAACAGTTTCCCTCCTGTCAGCTCTGCTTCTACCCCTTAATTTCTCTTCACCCTTTCCGGCACAGTGAACACTTACACATGGCTCTGACACCTTTCTATTGCTCTACTTTGTCTGATAAGCCTCTCCAGGAACACAACCAGACTTTACAAAAAAACAAAAGAGTGACTCAGGGATCTAACACTGTCTTTGATGGGAAATGTAGAATGCAAAAGCAAGGGAAGTGAATGGAAGCTGAGACAACTTAGTATTTATCTGTACATCCAGGAACAGAGCCTGCAGTGAACGCTTCTCATCTAAAAGGTTTTCAAGTAGAAAATTCTTAAAACAGGTAATTTGAAAATATCGGTCTATCATATTGTCTGTAGATAGTAGACTCAAGTGAAAAATCATATATTGCCCCAAAATTGTTCCATTGTTTCTGGAGAATAGCTTTCCTAAATGGATGTTTTTTTTCCTGGCTGTATAGTTTTATAACATGGTATATTGTTGAGCTCAAGAGAAAGATTTCAAATAATCACCAAAGTAATTTTCTTATTGCAGTAAGTCTACTACCCCTGGATTTCATGGGAATCACATTTATCCTTTTAGCCTGTATTCATCTGATACATTTTGGGTTTTACTGAGTATTGAGTATTTGGGGTTGTACTGAGTACTTGAGTTTTTATTGAACTAATAAAACTTTTTAAAATGAACAAACAAACAAACAAACAAACAAAAAAAACCAAAAAAAAAAATTAGAACCGAGCAAATAAACTCCACTTTCCTCATTCTTTAGATCTTATCCCCAAAATTGCAAAGTGGAAAAATTGAATGACTTCTGACCAAAAGTGAGTAGCAGGCTTTGTTAAAACAAACAGCAGTTGTAGAATTTGTGATATATTCATGGTAGCATGTTGTACTGCTAGAACAATTCAAGGACCCAGGGGTAAGAAGAGAAAAGGCAAAATGCTAGCATGTAGAAAGAAAATAGATTTGGGGAAATCAGAAAGCAAGTTATAGTTACGATTTATCTTACCCATCTGGAAGAGACTAAGGAAGAACCAGTCTAAGGAGTGTTGAGGATTTCCACAGCCTCATTTCCAGAGCCATTAAAGGTTCAATTTACCTCAGGCAACAATTTTTAATTGGAAATTGGAAAAAAGCACTGATGTTTTGAATTTATCACATTGCTTTTGACTCATCAAAGGTGAGTCAAATCTCAGGAAACTCATGAGTCCTTTGCATGATCCAAATGCCACTGTTTTCACAGGCTATTTTGCAGAAGCATACATATATTTCTGCTCCACACCTGAGGACGTGAAAGACAAGAACGATGCATAATACAAAATATAATCTTAAAGCTGGGCTTCTTGTAAATGTCAGTCTAGCCCCAAAGTCTGTAGTAAAGAGCAGTCATAAACTATTCTCTGCATTCAAACCTGGAGCTAATTAGAAAAAGATTTCATAACATATGCAAAGCATGAAGAAATTCAGTGGTACTGCCCAAAACTAAGAGTCAAATTCACTCTTTTGAAGGCCAGTTCTGCCAAAGTTTCAACACCTGATAAACTGTCACGATAAAAGCATCTCTAATGGATGATGTAAAAACCCTGCCCTCTCATCAATCTAATGTGAATTCTCTGATTTATTGTTTCAACCTGTTCTAGTTCATAAATGACAAAATCAGCAGTTGCTAAACTGCAGTTGTAGTCAACAGCTTTTGCAGAAAATTTTGTGCCAGGCTTTACAGAATTTTATGGCATTCTATAGTTTTTGTTGTTTATCATCCATATTCATTTAGTAGTACTAGTATTTATTCCACCTTAGTCATGTAGTCAGGAGATATTGTTTAAGCCAATTATAGGAGCACAAAAGCAATTCATAGTTTTTTGTACAGTTCTGTAGATAAACTGTTGCTTTTCCACTACAACATTGATCTACATGGCCTTTATTCAGCTGTTGATGAGCAGCACCCAAAATTCTTCAGCCTTTAACTTCCCATCACTGAGGTCCCCAGACACTGAGACCTATACCCGTGCTATAACAATAAGCAAAGAGAGAACACTGGAACATGATTACCTGGTAGAATGTTTTCTGAGAATGTTTTCACATAGACTTTTTAGCCCAACTAGCACTCTCCCAGGCAACAATCATAGAATCACAGAATGGTTTGGGTTGAAGAGGGCCTTAAAGACAATCTAGTTCCAAGCCCCTGCCCTGGGAAGAGACACTTCCCACTAGACCAGGTTGCGCAAAGCACCACCCAGCCTGGCCTTGAACATCTCCAGGAATGGGGCAGCCACAGCTTCTCTGGCCAACCTAGGCCAGTGTCTCACCATTCTCACAGCAAAGAACTTCTTTCTGATATCTAAATCTTCCCTCTTTCAGTTTAAAACCATTACTCCTCATCCAATTGCTATCCTTCCTGATCAAAAGTCCCTCCCCATCTCTTCTGTAGCTCCCTTTAGGGTTAATGAGAGCTGATGAATGTGTGGGCTGCACCTGAAGAACAGGGAGCTCTCATGGGAGTGTGAAGCTCTGAACTGATCCTTTTGATCAACATCTGTTATAAAATAGTTTAATAACTATTTGAGAAAGTGTTGAAATTTGTCTGCTATTAGTACCAATTTGCTACGGAAAATACCAATACCAAAACACAGACTCACAAGTGCCATATCTATACTGTGGATCTCAAAGCATATAAATACTAATATCACTTCCCTATTGTTAACAGCTAACAGATTTTTTTCTTATTGCCTTTTGTCTCTGTTGAAGGTTGGCTTCCTTCAGCGGAGTGTCTTGAGCTCTGCAGTTTGCTTCTTCCAGAAAGTAATTTGCACATGTCATCACTATGCAGCAGTAAAGACATCTTTCTCCCATAGCAAATAGGAATAATGTTGCAATGTTACTATATTCATTACAACAGAAAATAAAATATGACCAAGATAAACTAAAAAATTACAAATTTGCATTGTTTCATCCATTAAAAGGCTGCAATTATTTTATAGCGGTTCATATTATTATTATTCTCTGTTGACATAAATCCACAGCCTCCATGTCACATAAGTGAACAGTCTGAAAATATATAAGAAAATTAGGTGATTCTTGTTTGTTTCTGCTGCAGTTTACATTTTTATGACATACTATAATTGTTAATAGCATAAATGTATTTTCTTTACACCAATAAGTTTTTTAAAAGGCATTTGAGAATTAGGAGGTGTTAAAAATGTTCAGAAATTATACACAATGGTAATAATACTTCCAAACAAAGGAACAAGCAAGCAGCTCTGTCCTGCAATGTAATTTTACTAAATCTGGTAACTTGAAGGATCTCTTTGATATTGAAATCCGTATGCATTGGCATTTACTGTAGAATTAAAGGGAATAATTTTGTGCACCTATGCATATTTACCTGAGAAAACTGGAAATTAGTTCCACCATTGACTTTGACTATAGTGAAGTTTAGCAAATGGTCTCATATCCTGCAGAAAATGGGAAATTATGATTGTAGAAATGTCTTTAAGTCTTCAAATGAGACTGCAGAAAAGTAATTTCAAAAGTCTTTTAAACAGGCTTTTTCTTATTTCAATATTACACAATTTCACTGTGGTACTCTTGCCAATGGGAAGCTCTGAAGACAAGAATGTAAAACAAGGTGAAAGTTTTTAAGGAAAGTCAAAATTAACCTGAATTATAAGAAAAAACTCACAAATATTTGGTAGGAATATTAACTCATAAACTTCAGAATAATCTCTGATTTAGCAATTCTCCAACTACTAAAAATAAAAATAATATTGAACATTATTGGACTTTTTTGACATTAGATGCACACACACATACATTCGCACAAATAGACCTTGGGCCTGGTTCAGCATAGGAAAAAAAAATCCTAGTTTCTTTTTACCTGAAATGAAAAAAGTTTTTAATATGTACTTTAAATAGTAATGGGAAAGAATTTGAGAATATATACAAGCAAATTAGGAATAAAATGACTATACTTTTTTATTCTCTGTGGTTCTATTTTTCCTATATTTTGTGAGACTCATATGCTTGCTGCAAACACGGAAATTGAAATTATGGATATTTAAATAATAAGCACTTAAAATAGCTTTTTGAAGGGAAAAAGGTATTAAAAGGTAGTAATACCATATTAGTGAAGCAAGATGGATAGATACAGGCTTGACTGCTCTTAGTTTCTAATTCAGTGCAATCTACTTTTTGAAGTTGTGACTAAAGGTGTATCTCATTACAGACTTGCTTAAAAATGAGCACCTATGCTGTCTTTTGATGAGAAGTACACTTTGTTATTAAACTTTTGGTTTAACTGTCTATAATAAGCAATGACTATTGATAGGTTGACTTCCGGATGCCTAGTCATCTTTAAAGTACCTGAATTTCAAAGTTCTGAAATATCTGCATATTTGTTCTATAACTTCTGAAATTGGAAGCTGAAAAATACTATTTGCTTTAGAAAATGGTTTGCCCTGAATAGTGACTTCCACATCAATAGTCCACTGTAAGATTTTTAACTTAAATTTATTACATTTAAAATGTTGTCTAACATCAGGTAATAATAAAATAAATTCATAACTCTTATGTAAAGTACAAAAAATAAGATACATAGATACAGAAGCACAGGTGCAAATGGAAAGTGAAATTTTAGACTTTTTTCTTTGATGTTCTTTCAGTGACTTTCTTTTCAAAGAGAATATGAGAATAAAAGGGTGCTACTAAACTATTTTTGGTTTTCAAATCAGGTATAATTAATTGTTCTAAAGCCAAATAGTGTTAAAATCTTGACTGGTATCAAGGTATTAAATATATTGAATAATTCACTAATGGTTTGATATCCTTTATTGCTTTGTTTCTGGAAAGATTAAATTAACTTTTTTTTTCCTTTTTCTTCTAGGGATATATTTTTCTCTTCTAGTGTGAGACAAAAAGCACTCGTCTAACTTGTCATGTTAGATCATATAGATTTTCATATAGATCGATTGAACTTGCATCCCTGTGAGTTAAGAGAGTTATTGGAATTTATATTCCCACTGATATCTTACACTAGCAAGCAGCAGCTTTTGCTTCAGATTTCCCTCTAGAAATAATATTAGCCACCAAATTATGTCTCCCAACATTAAGCACATTTGCAATGAGTTTTCAGGCATGTACACACACACCTACATGCTGAGACAGGGAAAAACATACTCTAGGTATTTTTCGGAGGTTAAGGGAACAAATCACAGTTTTCTCCCTTTACAAGTTAAGTTGTAGTTATACGTGAAACATGAAATCAAATTTCCTTGGTTCTGCCTTATCCATGACACCTTCGAACCAGCTACCTTTCCCTCAACACCAATCAATAGTGCCTGCAATTCTGTGAAAAGAATAATTCTTTTTTATTATTCCACCTCCACTTTATGTGCATTAAAAAAAAAAAAATATCCTTCAGGAGGGCATATCTAGTATAAAATCAATGAGGTATTAAGCTGGATTTGTTCTCAGCGAATGTGAGGACAACACAGGTTCACAGTCTATTCTTTTCTTTACGGGCATAATGTCCTTGACAATCTACAAGAGATTACTCAGCTCTTTTAATAATTATATCAGTTTACAAGACTAAATTAGCTTCAATATTCACTAAATGTCAACGGCAATTATTTGGTGGTTTTTTGTTTTGGTTTTTTTTTTTTAATTACTAAAACCACACAACTTTGTATTGGGGACTAATTCAATCATTCCACCATTGCCATTTCAAGAGAAATCATATTTAATATTTTGGCTAACTGATATTTTCCCAATCTCTATTTAACCGAGTTGTCATTCCAAAGTGTGTTCTTCCCCAGTAGAAGCAAAATAATGACATTTTCAAAAGCCTTCTTAATAGAACAGTAAAAATGAAAGAAAGAAGAAACAGAGAATGTAATTTAACTATCCTTGATAAAAAATGGAGGTAAAGGTGAGGAAGGATCTCTGCAATCAGAGCTGTTACACAGATTGTTTTTCAGAAATCTTATACGATGCAGATTCTTCAGAAAGGGAAAAAAAAAAAGGAAATGCAAATACAAAAAAAAATAAAATCACTGATTGACGATGTATTGAAATTGAGCAAGTGACTCTGAAACACATTTTGCTCTTGGCTATACTGATGTAAATCAAGATCAACTTTATAGAAGCCAGAATCAAATTTATGAATTTGTTATTAAGAGCAGAATCCTTTACCTTTGCTGCTTTCAGTCCCCATTTAATATCTGATGTCAACTACATGCATAACTGAGAAGCTAAGAGAGTATTCATCACCTTTTTATTAATATATATTTAATTACCTTTGCTGAGAGTTCCAGATGAGTGTTATGGACAGTACATTAAAATTCTTTACAGTGAGATGGAAATGTTTAAGCCCCTAAAAGGTTTAATGTCACCTATCATTTACTGTCAAAATACATGACACATTTAAGTTCAATCATATTATTTTCCAGCTTTTACATAGCCTTCAGAATCTTTATGAATTCTGAATAAATCATTTACTGCTCTGTAAGGCTGCAAGCAATCTGGTACAAATGTTGATGAAAAAAAATTATTCAAAAGGAAAGCTCTGTAAATTTCTGGGTAGCTCAACTCTGTCCTTATCCTCTAAAATATGAAGATGGAAAATGGAAGGTCTGTGTGGGATCATTTAACTTAGTCTCCTCCTTTGACAAGTGACTCCCTTGTGACCTATCTTTCATAAATAATTTAAGTTCTGTCATTAAATCAGCTATATTGTTTTATTTTCTTCTCCTTTCCAAACATGATAAAGCCTTGTTCCAATCTTCTTATGGGCTGAATTCACTCCTAACCACTTTATCTCCATTTATTCTAGTGTTGAAATTGTCCTTAAGCTTCAACAGCTTTCTTCATCTCTGATGTTTATCTTCCGAGACACTCACAGTGAGCAATCATCTCCACTCTTAGGCTTAGTTTTATCCGGTTAAACACCAAGCTCTTCTAGTCCATAAAACAGGATCTCTGTTCTCCTGATCGCTGTATTTGCTCATGTCTTTACCCCCTCTTCTTTGAATTTAGCAGCCATGCTCTGGATGTGTTCTACTTAGTGCTTTGTATAGTAGCACCAATGCTTCTTTTTTGGTTCTGAAACTACTTTGCCTGCTACAGTCTGACCTCGTAGGTGGATTTTTGATAGCCGCTTCACCTTGACAGGTTATGTTCTTTTCTAATTGCATTCCCACATGTTGCAATATACTTCAGTAGACCAGTCTATTTGACAATGATTAAACAAGTAATGAAACCTTTAAACCTCTTCTTTCAGTAGAACAGTAATGTACTTAAATCAAGTTGTTTAATTATCGCTGAGAAAAACAAAGCATGCTCAGCAAATTTGGCACAACATGCAATGTCCAGTCTCAGATAAAATTTAGAGTGGATTCATTTTATGACTTTTTTTAAATAATATTTTATGATATGGCTTTTGTCAGTATGGTTTTATCACTTCTGTTAACTACAGTTCTTTGGATTAAAGTACTGCAACACATTTTAATAATGAACTATTATCTTTAAAGGAAGCTTGGGAAATTCATGTTGATTTTCACTCTCTCAAGTATTGTTCATGTCAGAAAATTTTTTATCCCTCAAAAAACTATTTAAAACCTTGTGTTAATGTCCCACTGTGTGTGATCTACCTAGGGCTCTTAGACTGTGGTGGCAAGAGACGCAGACTCTGTAGAGCAGAATCACAGAATATCAGGGATTGGAAGGGACCTTGAAAGATCATTGAGTCCAATCCCCCTGCCAGAGAAGGAACACCTATATCAGGTCACACAGGAACGTGTCCAGGCGGGTTTTGAATGTCTCCAGAGAAGGAGACTCCACAACCTCTCTGGGCAGCCGGTTCCAGTGTTCGGTTACCCAAAATATTTCGTGCTCAGCATCCACAGTGACATTACAGACAGGGTTTACTTTGCACTGACTCTAGCCTTGTCCAGAGACTGAGCATTGATCAGCAGCCAGAGTTACTGTTTTCCTGCTGGAGAATGCTTTTTTTTAATTGAATTTACTCTGAAATTGGGACTGACTGAGAGACTGCCTTCAAAATCACATACATGATCCAAACTGAAGTGACAGGGTAGACACATACTTAAGGTAAGTCTGTATGGGAGATTTGTCTGCTTTTAGTAGCAGAGTTAGGTATAAAACAATGCTCAGGTTGCTCCGTGCAACAAAGTGATTAACAAGTTTCTACAGAGGCAATGTAAAAACAAGAGAGCTTGACACCTGGCAGCCATGACATTCTACCCTCTAAGAAAATACTCTTATTGGTTATCTTCAGTGCAGAATGGTAAAATATGTATCAAAACCAAAGCACATAGAGTTTATTCACAATATATTTGAGGGCAAAGTAGCCTCAGATATTTTGCTTAGCTGGGTAGCCCAGACTGAGTTTTGTCTACTTTCCTAAGGTAAATTAATTTGTGACAGCCAATGTGTTGGTCCTAATATCTGAACCAATCATACCTGCAGTGTCTTGGGACTTAGATAACAAAATCCAAATCCTTCCTGAGCAGGAATTGTACACGTCTTCTTTACAACATCAAGCATTCATTTGGGTTTTAGTAGTGTCAATTGTTTGCTTTCCCGTAAGAATTGTTCCCACCTTACCTGTATTTTCAAAATGCAATGTGTTAGGACACCTTAAAAGATAAGCACATACTTCAAAAGAGCATGACGTGAAAAATACATTCTACTCTTGGGACAGCTTTAATTTTGTGCTGCCAAAGGGGTTAATGGACAAATGAGAATGATCTCAATGAGCTGTTGTTTTTTCTCTACAGCACAAGCCCCAGAGAAACCTTGATGATGAATAGCGATTGGCTCCAACAACTATTAGTTAAAGTACCCGCTGTATGTACTGTGAAAACACTTGTACGATCTTCTTTAAATTGACTAAAGATATCACTGATTCAAGCAGCTCAGGATCTATATTATTTTCCTTACATTTGCAGAAGAAAATAGACCTTCCTAGGGAGCTGTAAAGAAGGCAAGCCAGGAGACAGGCTTCACCTTACAAAGTATTTACTTAATTTAAATCTGGGGTGAAACTAAGGTTAATTATCACTATGCCAGCATTTTGTTTATGTATAGCAACACAAACAGATTGTGTTTAATTGCACTATACCTAATTTATTAAAAGATTATATAATAGAGGAACATGGGAGTTTTTTAACTTTCTCATAGAATGGTTCTTATCTCAGGAGAGACTGTCTTATGTACAGATTCATATAAACAGATTTGTGTGTGTTTATAATCATGTTGCCTAGTTACTGACTTACTGCCCAGTTCATTTCGTCTCCCACACCTCAGTTTGTCTGTCTGTAAAACTGCATTGCAGATAGATATTATTTGTCCATAACAACTGGAGCACTCAAGATTGATTTTAGAATCTCTGTATTACTACCTATAAAATTCAGTACATACATTTGAGAACATGTTTTTTTGGGAGAGAAAAGATGTACAAAATTAGACTGATGCATCTATTATAACAAAAACATAACCGAGTTAGTGAAACAGCAGATTGTTACACTCTCCTAGTTTTAACACCTATTAAGAACAATCTCTGATTAATGTCAGAATATACAGTGCAAAAATATTAAACAGTCTATTACCACATGAAGCCTGAGTATCAAGATACTGATTACTAGTGGGTTCAAGCAGCTAAAAGCAAGGATATTTTTGATAGCATTGGCAAAACCAAAGTACTTTAAGTGACTGTGTTAACACAGGGTGAGTTCACATGCTCCTGATTATACTGCAAATGATCACTGCTGGAATCCCTGTGATAACTCCCAAGAATGACTGAAAGATGCTAGCAATAAAAGGAATCCCAGCATTTTGTCCAAGGCTTATTCCCCTCCCAAATGGACAGGGAAATTATGATAAAAAACTAGAGATCAATTTTGTTAGCAGACTCTTACTTGGAGCATGGGAAGCAGAATAAGCTGGCAGGGTTTGTTTCTAATGCCGTCCTCCATTGCATGTCTCCCGTGGAGTCCTTCTGTGCTACATCATGCCACTGCCTCTAACTCTGCCACCAGTGAAACCTGCACATGCAAAAAGGGCCCAGCTTGTTCATCACAAATTTGATGAAAACATTAACAAGAAAAAAAAGTCCTGATGCCACTTCTCAAAAGTATTAGACTGTGCCTATTTTATTCTACTTTTGTCCCATCAGTTATGAAGCAGTCATTATATGAAAGATTTGGAATTAACTAACTTGCCTGACTCCCCATTTATCCCAATGTGACATGTTTACTTTGGGAATGTTCCATAACAAATCCTGAAGCTGTATAGAAAATCACAATAAAGATTATCAAACAAAGGTGCTGAAGATTAGAAGATAAATCCAGTCTCTATATGGTAGGATCTCTGAATTCACCTGAAGGAGCATTTGGTCTGTACAGAAATCATTCATAAAAAAAAAAAAAAACAACAACAACTGATCATGTAAGTGTTTGCAAGACTGGGACAGTAAGACCCAGTTAGTTGATTAGAATTACTGAATACCTTTTTTCACTGCTAATACTGCCCCTCATGAATCCCAGACCCTGGGGACAAGGGGGAAGGTCTGGGGAGATGAAGATTTTCCCCCTGCAGAGGAGGACTGCGTTAGGGACCACTTGGCCAAACTACACATTCATAAGTACATGGGCCCTGATGGGATGCAGCACCCGTGAGTGTTGAGAGAACTGTCAGATGTTATTGCTGGGCCACTCTCCATCATCTTTGAAAGGATGGAGACAGGAGAGGTGCCTGAGGGCTGGAGGAAGACAAATATCACTCGGGTCTACAAAAAAGGCAAGAAGGAGGACCAGGGAACTAGAGGCTGGTTAGTCTCACCTCCATCCCTGGGAAGGTAATGGAGCAACTTGTTCTGAATGTCATCTCCAAACATGTTGAAGAACAGGAAGTTATTGGAAGCAGTCAACGTGGATTTACCAAAGGTAAATCGTGCTTGACCAATCTGATAGCCTTCTATGACCTCATAACTGGACGGCTGGATGAGGGGAGAACAGCAGATGTCCTCTACATTGACTTCAGCATAGATTTTGACACTGTCTCCCCTAACATCCTCATTAGGAAACTGAGGAAGTGTGGGCTTGATGAGAGGGCAGTGAGGTGGGTTGAGAAACGGCTGTGTGACTGGACTCAGAGGGTTGGAATTAATGGAGCAAGGTCAAGTTGGAGACCCATAAACAGCAGTGTCACTCATCTTGAGCTTAGTCATAGCAGCAGTCTGGGACCATGCTTATGTTTCTTGATATTTTACACTGTGTCAGATTAACATTTGTTGAGTGGGAAAAGATAATACTTCAGACACTATTGAAATGCTATGATATGTTTGGTTACTATAATGATAACCACCAGGAAGGTTGATAATTTGACATCAAGGAGCGGGCTGTAGAGTTATTTTTGTTACAGTGTGAATTCAGTACTATGGAGAACAGTGTCTAATGCAGAGGAATTTCCAAATTCTGACATGAGCACTTTAAAAGCAGATGAAGGAGTAAATGCATAATGCATTTTAAGAAGTGCTTACATGTTAAGCAGTGGCAGTGTATTATTCTAAGATAGAGCTATGAATTTATAAATTTTTTGGATTTATATATCTTCAGATCCTTTTGATCTTACTTTTTCTAATTCACAGAATCATAGAAACACAAGGTTGGAAAGGACCTACAAGATCATCTAGTCCAACTGTCCTCCTATCACCAATACCGCCCACTAAGCTACTAAATCATGTCTTGTAGCACCTTGTCCAGGCACTTCATGAACACCGCCAGGGACGGTGATTCTACCACCTCCCTGGGCAGACCATTCCAGTGCCTGACCACTCTTTGGGAGAGAATTAAACCTATGCAGCCTAAATGCACATAATAGAAAGTAGTATCACATGCCAACGCACCTTTTAGAACATATAATCATAGAATTACTTGAGTTGGAAGACACCATCTAATCCAGCAGGGACATCTTCCACTGCATCAGGTTGCTCAGAGCCCTGTCCAATCTGACCTCCAATATTTCCAGAGATGGGGCATATCTCTGTGCAACCTGGTCCAGTTTCTCACCGCCCTTATTGTACAAAATTTCTTCCTTATATCTAGTCTAAATATACCCTCTTTTCATTTAAAGACATTACCCTGAGTCATATCATAACAGGTCCTGCTAAAAAGCTTTTTCCCTTCCTTCCTGCAAGACCCTTTGAAGTCTTCTCCAGGCTGAACAACCCCAACTCTCTCAGCCTGTCCTCCAGCAGAGGTGCTCTATTCCTCTGATCTTCTGGCCCTTCTCTGGATCTGCTCCAACAGATTCATGTCTTTCCTGTGCTGAGGGCTACAGAGCTGGACGGGATTTTATGCTCCTTTTTGCAGCTTTGTTTAGTCTCAGAAAAATAATGCTAAAATTGATAAGCAACACGCATCATAAATTCAGGTCATATAGTGCTTCTTTCCCTCATTCCAAAAGTAAAAATAATTTCAAAGACTTAGATCTCCTGATCTGTGCTCAGAGGCTTGAATAAGACCCAGGGCACTCAGACAGTTGCCAACAGGGTTTTGTCAACAGAACACCAAAATAAGCTTTATTTTAATACTAATTTGCATGAGTACATGAAGTTGTGGTGAGAAATGAGTACATTTCACTTGATGCTTTGGTATCTGTAAATAACAAATGGGTTTGTATCTTGACAGCGGGATTGGAGACTTCTTTTTTTTTTTTAATTTATATTCCTTTAGAACCGAGGTGGAAAAAAATGTATGTATAATTCTCTTCTTTATTTTCAGCTCCATGAGAAGCAGAGCACTTCTTTCAAGGTAAATAAATTTTGAACCACAAATGGATTTGACTGGGTAAACTCCAGGGACTTGTAACAAGATAGAGAGCATTTCACTCGTGTGACATTGGTTTGAAATTAACCCAGGTGAACAGAAAGCAGGAGTCATTTTCATCCAACGTCTGTTCAGCAGCTGACACAAAATGCATGCATCTACTTGGGGTCATGACGCCATTTCATAGGAACCAATATTAATCAGTAGTCAGCCTGAATTATGAATATGCATAGACAAAATAGCAGTAGTGTGCAAAGGAATCCATGCTGGGAATGAAGTGATCATACTAAACACACATAGTAACAGGCTCTTTTGGATCTGCTGCTATTCAGAAGAAAAGTCGTAATGTCAGCATTCGAAGTTCTTTGAAGTCATCAGCTCAAAGTATGCAGCTTAACAGCAACCAGAGAGATAAACTTGTTCAAAGTTACTAGGAATTACACAGAGAAAACAGAAAGCAGCATCATTCTGCTTTGTGAACCCATGTTAGCTCCACACCTGGAATATAATTTTCCTTTTTCAGCTCCCCATCTTCTAGATCTTCTTCTCATCTAGAATACTGGAGATCTAGAATAGTTCCTAGAAAAGACATGAGAATAATGATGATGTGCAGTGATGGTGATTCCAATCCATGCATTGATTGGAAATGGAGAGAGATTAATCAGAAAATTCTTCAGTTCAGAGGAGGGTCAATGAAAAGGGAGGATTGGCATGTTTGTGCAATTTTTTCACATGAGAGAAAAAGGCATTAAATGAAATTATTAGTCAGCAGGTATGAAATAAACAGACATACATTTTCATGCTATACATAATTAAATAATGGAACACGTTGCCACAGGATGTTACAAAATCCAAATGTGTTTAGAAAGTCATTAGAGAGGTTCATGGAAGTAAGGCCCATTAAGAATAATTAACACAATGCAGCTGCAACCTCTGGTGCTGGAATGTTTAAGCTGTCAATTGCAAGTAGCTTAGAACACAATCTTGGGGGAAGCACTTTTCTATGCTATCATTATTTTCCTGTTCTCCAAATACATTTTTCTCTTAGGCATCTACTATTAACTCTGTCAAGGGAGGCTACTAGGTTAAATGGTATGGTCATTTCTACATCAGTCTAAAAAGCCCTACTTACTTATTGTTTTTGTGAATATATTCAAAAAGCAAATACCAAATTGTTTATTGCGACGAATGTATTTAAAAGGTATCCAGTATCTGATTAAAATGAACACAGGAATCTAATTATTTTCCAAGGGTAAAATACCTCTTAGAAAGTTTTTTGATTGGGGATGGGCTCTAAATGCAGCTGCTTTTTATCATTAATTAAAAAGTGCCATAATAATATGAGCTCTGAATATGCACTCTGAGAAATGTTTGGTTAATTTATTAGAGAAATAACATTGAATTCAGGGGGAAAATCCATTTAATACTTAAGAAAACACAGAAAACAATGTTCAGCATCTTTGTAATTTTCACAAAAATGTTTTAAGCTTAACATTCTGAATGCTGGTATTTTATACAATCCTAAAGAATGTAAGGGCTTATTTCAAGTCATCTCCTGTAGCATCCAGTATACTGTAATGAATATACTGAATATGAAGTTCTTTTCACAATGAGATTGCCCCATTCTTGGTATAAATTGGAATTCTGTATTATAAGTTTTTTTTCTTACACTGCATTTTCAAAATGAGAGTTGTTTCCCATATTTGTTACAGAGGAAGTTGCCATTTTCTGACTCTGTGAAGCCATCTACGTACATACAATTTATATATTCCTTTTATACTTTCCCTGGACTTTTTAGTTTCTCAGTACCAAAATCCCAAAAGTTACTTTTACTTCTTTGTGTGCTCTTGCATGTAAGTGTCATATATAAGAGTCTAGCATTTTCTCCCAGATGCACATATAACTTTCTATATCCAGAATTTGCAACAAAGGAAAAGAAGAAAAAACATACAGTTTTTCATGAAGATACTAGTAAAAGCTATAGAACTTGCTGTTATTATAGTAATCAGATTTGAAAGTCTGTATCGTTATCACATGTAATAGATGGCAGATTTTTTTAAACTGTTATTTCTGTCTGCTTAATTTGAAGTACTGTTATACATCATGAGAAATTATTTTGGGACCTTATCTCTGAAATCATCAAACACTTGGAACTATTCACCAAGGTTATTGAAATAATTTTAAAAAATACAGTCCTGGTTAAATTCTTAGCTAAACTTTTAAATCTCCTACCTGTCCAGAAACATGGGACCTTAACTATGTTTATGAAAGCCCAGAAAAAAAGTAGAGGGTCAGTACAAAACTGAAGGCTCTTCCCCTAACAATGGGAACCCACTGACAACAAACGGCTGAGGCTGTTCCCAAAGATTTCTTCCACACTGGGTACTGAAGCCCTAGTTAAAGGGAAGGAGGTGACAATTTTATGCTGACCCTGTATAGCTCAATAAATAAATGCCAACACATTAGAGAAGAGTTAAATGACATTCCTTTTAAATTGTGCACATAGCTTCAATTAGCTTTCCAAAAAGCCACTGAGATTAAATTGTTTTAGAAAATTATAAGATATACTTGGCAATTTGGCACAATCATCAAGGGAAAAGATACAGGCAACTTGACTATATTGTGAAACTTAACTTCTACTGAAATGTTTTTTTAAATTCCAGTCACCAGACTCTGAAGATCTTAGAAACGAGAATATAGATATTAACGATGTGAATATGACAGAAAATCCAAACCAAGAGACAGTGAGCACTGAGACTATGAAGACTTGACATGAAAGGACCCAGAAAAAGGCACAAGCTTGTGTTGAAAGTTTTTTGACGCTGAATTCTCTACAAGACTACTTCCCCCTTTGTGGACATGATATCTGTCTCCAGCAAATATATCTATATTGGGCAACAAATCCCATTCTGTAATTACTTGCATTCAATAAAATAATATTTTAATTTTTGATAGGATAAATGTTTCTGGGCCTTCTATTATGATTATTTTTATCTAGCAGACTAGTTGGATAATTCACATAAATAATGCATCTCCTTTTTTCTCTTTTATCTTTCTTTGTCTTGATACAGGAATCTCATAGATTTTAAGAATTTATGAAGATGGCAAAATGAAATAAATAAAAATATTAGAGTTCACATCAACAGATGCTTCCTTGCTGGGGTGCAGGGATAGTGCATCTCCGATTCTGGGACCCACTTCTGAAAATGAATAAACCAGCCCAACATCTGCACATGTCATTATGGAACAGGAAAACAAGTTGCATCAATATGCAAGTCTTCCTATATTTCCATATTTTTTTGCCTTTAGTTAATTAAGTTCTCCCTGGAATGTCTGACTAAAGCAAGATAATCTCTACTTTGCAAAGATTAAACCCATTAAAACAAATTAACACATGACAAAGAAGGCTTTTAATGTTTTACAGCTTCAGGCTAAGGAGGAAAGTAACAGGAAGGATTAGAGAGGATCACCTGTATCTTTAGTTTATGACATCTCATTAAATAATTTATTATAACCATCAAACACTTTATGTTGAAGAAGTTGCAAACGTTGAAGCAGTAGTATCTATTAATTGCATTGGAGAAAAGAAATTTCTCTCATACTATTTAATACATGAGAAAAGAGGAAAAAGTCAGGTAGGGCTGAGGTCATAAGAAAAGCAAAGGCTCAAAATAGCACCTCCAGCATGTGGGGATGCTGGTCACTCTCCCGCTGCTGTGAAAGACATTAACAGCAAGTTATATCTTGTGTTCATAGTAAAGGAAAGAAAGTAGTGCAGCAGCTACATTACCTGGAACAAGCACTGCCCTCAGCATCCTTGTCTTCCTCTGATAACCCTGTCATACAAGTGCCATGCCAGCTCCCTGCTAAGTCAGACTGCCCTATGATAAAGATGTTTAAAATACAGCTACTCTGTTTGAAAAGAATAACTCATCCTGATTCATCTTTGTAAACATCAGACTAAAGAATTTCCAGAAAGTCACACTTGTAATGAGTTCATAACGAAATTTACCATTGTTTCCTTGATTAGAGCTAAAAAGAAAACCAAACCACAGAGAAAAAACCCACTCCACATACCCCTTTAAAGCATTCATGGTGAAATTATCTTTTCACCATTAATTTAATTAATAAAATTAGGATTTTATTTTCAAATTAAAATATTTGTATTTTTCCTAGTGCTCAAAGCAATTTTTTCAAACTGTTACTTAACTGAGAATAGGGTCCTCCTGTCCTAGAGATCTCAACAACAATAATAAGTAAGAACCCCTGTGCTGAGTCCTTCAAAAGGAACATCAGAAAAGCAGATGTTAAGAAGAAACATTTTTATTCTACATTTACAGAATGACTTTATGAAGAGGAAAATTTAATGCAATTTTTTTCTGTTTTTTTCCCAAACAGTGCCATAACTGTTTGCATCTCCCCTTTTTAATGGATATGTTCAGACACTCATAAGAAAATAATTTTATTGGACATATTAACATCAGGCTTTTATAAGCTATCGCTGAATTACTAGTTTGGGGATTTTTCCCCCTTTCAGACACAGAAGTCAGGAATACTTGAATAGATGAATGCATACTGAAGTCTTTGGAAAATATATTTAATATTTTTAGTGCAGATTAACTGCAAAAGGAATTTTCTTCCTCTGTACAAGACACTACCTTTAGAAGGCATGAAAAAAATAGATCCTTGTGAACTTGATAAGACCAATTAATCTCCAGGCAAATGCTCTGTTCTCTTCCGCTTTGCCACCCTCCCCTTCCGCTGATAGTTCTTTTAAAGATCTGAGAACATATTGAGCATAGAAGCTGCCGCTCTGTGGAGTTCATGTAAGGAGGTGCTAGTATCAGGCCATGAAACACCCACAGTTATTGCGTTTCAGTAACTATGCTCATTTTACTGAGCTACCTATATAAATACAGCGACCTATATAAAGTCTGCTTTGCTAAACTGACACCAATGCTGCTGCTATGTATTGACTCAGAGCCCTCCTGCTCCCCCACATTCTTCCTGCCCGTTGCTAGGTAACTGGAAGGATTTTGTAAGCCAGCCTAAAACTGGCTTTCCGGGTTGGGCATGAACTCTTGTGTAATTTGTTAACTAGCAAATGCAGAAATCAGAATTCATTAGCTGATGGCAAAATTACATCTCAAGGGGGTGTGTATGTGCATATGTGCATGTGCATTGTTGCCCATGGAAGCAGAGTCTTTTTGTCAGAACAGAGCCATGGTGCCTTTTTCTGTATATTCCTCAGGGATATCAAATGTAGCCATCTGCTAAAAAACTGCATTATCTCCTATCTGAACATTATGTACCTTCTCAGAATTTCAAGAGGCCATTATGAACAACGTGCTGTTCAATAGCTGATATGTCAAACAGGCTTTGAAACTTCAGATGTAGTAACAGAACACATATAAGTACATATGCTTGTGTATGTGTGTTCATCATACTTAATTTAAGAATAGCCTGAAGTATTATGAAAATACAGAAACAATGCATGTGTATGTAATTCTTCATTTCTAGAAAGATTCAGCATCATCTTTGAGAAAAGATAAAAAGAAAATATGTACACGTATTTAAGGTCATCAACTTCCCACAACAAATTTGCTCACAGCATATTTTTGCCTTCATGATATACCCACAAAGAGTTATAATGGCAATGTCAAAGTTTATCAATCTCTCTACCTATAACTATAAAAAGGGATATTTTAATCAGTTCAGTTACTCGGACAAGTTGTACATGCACCATGTTCATCATCATCTCCTTCCTTCTCACAAAAGTACTCTCTTCAAAATAATTTTCTGAATTTCCTACTACAGCACTTGCCATTGAACTTTCTAATTCACCACATCTGAGAGCCTGGAGACCCTTTTCTCTGCCAAAGTTTCCCATGCTCTATTTGCGATATTTCCTTAAAACGGTACATTTCCCATAAGACTTATAGATCAACATTACCCCCTCACGCTCTTCCAGGGAAACATCAGCAAACCATACTATGGTGCAATTTAGACTGCCTACAAATCACAAAATTTCTAAGAGGTGTGCTAACATAACACTGTTCAATTAGTCACTTGGTCTTCCTTACATCCCATCACTAAATCATCATGTCTCTTTATAAGAAATTTTCTTTGACACCATTGTCTCTGCTCGTTCAGAAGACCAGGAGTGACAAAATTCTTCCAGTCCACAAACCTAGACTCAGCATATGGCTGTGGCGGTTTGGGCTGGGTTGGCCAATGATGAAACAATAGATGCTCTCCCTAATTCTTGCTCCAAGGAGAAGAGGGAGAGAGATAAAGAGATTTATGAGTTTAGAATGAACTAAACTACTTTAATGAAATATTAATAATAAAATAAAAATAAAATAATGAAATAGATACAACATATGCCAAACTGTATCAAGCTCCCAGAATGACAATCACATCACCAGCAGACAAGCAGTGACAGAATTCTTCCTATCCGCAAACCCAGACTCAAGATGTGGAATAATCAGGAACCAGGCAAAAAGAAGAATATGATGCTCCTCTATATTGTTTGTACCAAGCAAATACTAATGACGCCAAACAGTATGTAAGTGCTATGTAAGTCCTGCGATGAGGATTGCTTATTTGCCTCCTAGATGTTGAAGATACTATAAGCAGCTGCAATAACATTCTTGCAAAATTGTCAACAGCAAATATTTTCAAACACCAGAAATTTATTCATACATGATTTAGCAGAAGAACCTAATATTCAACATATTTTGTTTTTAAAATGGCATGGCATATATGATTTTATTGACCCTACCATCTTGCAGTCTTCAATGCCTTTACATTAAAATCAGGAACAGTATTTTCCATTTACCTAAGAACAAAAACCAAAAAAGCCCTCTATATTTTCCAGTATCTCCCATCCCTGGCTGTCATTTGAGTTGTTTCTCTGTGCTTCAAATGTGACCCTGAGTAGCAAATTCTGGTCTGTGAATGATGTAAACTATGCACTGACTGGATGATTGCAGTTGCCAAGGGGATCGTGATGCAGAGTTCTCTTTCCCTGGAGGTGTATAATTGCAGGTACTCAGAATAGACATGAATGCCTATCCAGCATTTGATGATGCTCCATGATCTGTGTTATTATTTCATAGAAAAGGAGGAAGAGAGCAAAATTTAAAATGAAAATGTACAAGGGAGAAAGAGTGGATGGTAATTTATCTAGCGTTGCATATGAGATATTTGGATTAGATCCCCAAGTAGTGTTGCTCCTGTGAGGTCAGTAGACACACTCAACTCAGATATCCTGCACAGAGAAATTTGCATCACCATCAAAATGACACTGCTTGCTCCAGAAAATCCATGAAGTGATGTGAATGAAGGTAAGCACCAGTGCAGGTTCTTTCAAAACATATGAGAACAGCACCAAATATTACAGAGCTTCTCATTTGGATCAGCTGAAAAAAAACCCCTGCATGTCTTTGGGTACAATCCTTATGTTATTCCCCTTAATAGATTTCTTGAGTGAAAGTACGAATTATATTTAAACCATACGTCATGTGTGATGCATGAATACTGCTATGTCCCTGTACTTGGATGTGTTCTGGAGGTGGAATTCATCATTACATACTGTAAGATAACTATCTGGTAAATTTCACATAAAATACTGACCAAAGTCACTGCTCTTAAGCAATAACAATTTTTCAGACCACGGAAATTGCCTCCAAGAGTAGGCTTACTAAATCAAAAGAAAGCAGCATTTTATTTGCCTGGTAAAAAGTTGTAAAAGCTAAAAAATGGTCAAACCTTAGAATAAACAAACAATTTCCAGCAAGTTCCATTAAACCACCCACAGTGTCTGCCATAGCTAGGAGTCAGGACAGAAAACTCCTGCACACTCAATTATATTTCTGAAAATGCATTTGAGTGAGAGACAATATATTGCATTTCACATTAAGGGTTAAGATCTGAATATTATGTTCGTTTAATTTGAAATGATTTACTAGTATAATTTTGCAGAAGAAAATATTAGGATTGGATTTAATGACTACTAATAGGAAAACAGTTCAGCTGTTGAGTGGATTGTTCAAAGTTGGATACTTACTTGGAGCACAGTGGAAGTGACTTTAGATAGTAGCACAACTTACCACCAAAAGTAAATTCCCTGGGAAGACAATTTCATATGCCTTTTTTCACTCTTTGCTGGTGTTGGCTCCACTGAAAAATTGTAAGAAAAATTAAGTTCCAAATTCCACTGAAAATAAAGAAATAAAACCAACCAAATAAAAAATTAGCAAAATAAGAGTAGCACTAAAAATTCCTGAAAAGATTTGAAAGAGTCAATATGGGATGAATTTTGCATGGGGTTTACTGTCTTCCTTTATGATATATGAAAAAGTTAGCACAACCCTTTACAAGATGCAGGTCTCTCAAGCCATTAAAATATATAAATATTATATCTATTTCATTGCTGCTCTAATGATATTTGAAGTTACTTGCTCTCTCCCAAGAGTATACTTTTAAAAACAAAAAATAAATAAATAAGCTCAAGCTGTTGGTTTTTTTTTTTTATTATTTACAGTGAAAAGTTTGAGCTCACTTAATGATAAAGGAGAACAGATTTGCCACAAGACTCTTAGAAGCTTATTAAATGGAAATTGTTCTCCAGTGCACATGTTGCATATGAGAGAGACGGATATTGACTGTATAAGACTGTATTCATTTTCACTGAAGATATTTATGAATGCAATTTCTCCCACTCAGCTTCCTCCCACAGAGGCTCAATCACCAATCTCAAATCTAATAAACATATATGCCAATAAACTTTATCTATGTGAGTGCTCTTCATGGTAGTTCTATTCATTAAAAGTCTATAATATTAATAATTTTACTCACACACTGACAGCTGAGAATAAACATCTTATATTTTGAGAAAAGTTTGAAAAGTCCAGTGTTCTGAGAGGCAAAATCACTACATAATTTATCCTCATTATGAAGCTAAACTTCCTAATACAGTCTATTAAATCAAAAAGTAATAGGTTTAGACCAATTGTTCTAGTTTTAATGAGCTATATACAAGGTACCTCTGTCTCTGGAGATCTTTGAGTTTTCTGTGCTTTTTTATGCTTTTCCATGTTTCAGTTGCTCACTGCAGGACCACTGAAGTGATTGCACGCTGTTGGATCTCATCACCTTCCCTGTGATTCTGCCATATCCTACCTTCATACTTGAGAAAATGGTGTTAGCAAATTTGGTGCTTTGAGCAACTTGGTCTAGTGGGAGGTGTCCCTGCCCAGGGCAGAGGCTTGGAACTAAATGATCTCTAAGGTCCCTTTCAACCCAAGCCATTCTGATTCTACGATTCGATAATTGCATACCATTTAGGAATGCCATTTTTGCTTCAGTATATCCTAACTTCTTTTCAAAGTTGGTTAACAATCTGCTAATAATAACGACCCAAATGTAGCAGTCCTAGCAGAGCTTTGTTCCATTTAGTTGTTTCCTCCTGATGTTACGTTGTTTTCCTATTTAATATATCATATTCTTATTTGTTCTCATGTACATGTTAGTAACTGTGCTCTGCAGTGAACTTTCTAATTTGGGAAACTCTAGTCATACACACTTCAAGCTATATTAGCTTCAGGAAACTAAAGAAGCACAGGAAAAAAGTAAATACATTTAAAAAGTAATATATGTATATGTATATGTATATGTATATGTATATGTATATGTGTATGTATGTATAAACTGCCAAACAGGGATTTGAGAGTGGGATGCAAGGAAAAAAAAATAAAAATGTAGTAGATAGTTGTAAGGAAACAAAAACATTTTGTTGCAGATTAAAGATGTACGCTGTGTGGAATCACTCGCTTTCTCTTCTGCAATTCCCTATTACTAGTGAATATTTTAAAATTAACAAATTGAAGTGCCAGAGACCAAGCTGTAACCTATTTTCTGCAAATAGTGCGAATTTTAATTTTTAGCATTGAAAAATCCACCCCCACATCCACAATAAAATTTATTACATGCCCTTAAGATCAATTCTTGTAATTCTTTGGAGGTAGCATCCCCCTGCCAAGCTGAACATTTGTATCCCTCCTGTAGACTGAGCAACACCTGTGGAACTGCACAACAGCCCTGGTCTGGCATTTTTTCCCTTCAAACACCATTTGAAAACTCCTGGCAGCCCTGGAAAGAAAAGTAAATCAAAGACTTACGAAGATTAGGGAGAACAGTTACCAATATATAAGGCATGCACAGTTAATACAGTTCTTATGTCTTGCTACTGGACTACAAAGTCACCTTGGCTTTGTTACTGGAAGTCATTGGACGTCAATGACAAAAGCGAAGGTATAACATGCTCAAGTATTCAGACGTATGTGCATGTATGGATTTTATTTACTGGATTTAAAGCAGGTGAATGTGGTGATTCACAGCATAATTCAGTTACAGCATAATTCAACTCTTCTTGGTTATAAACATTCTATGATGGGTAGGCTACACTCTTTCTTCTTCATTGCAACTAGATAGACCAATAGGCACAATTTAATCACTTCTAGACTATATGGCCTACAGCATAAAAGAGGGTTAATAATCACAGTAGCCTGAATGCATTCTAAGTGCTGACTATTTATTCATAAGTGAGATTTCACATCTCTTGGGTACTGCCTCACAATTCCTGTTTGTATCCTCAAATAATTATCATCTAAAATGTATTTAAAACAAGCTCAATCTATTTCTTTATGTACTTTTTGTGACAGCCATTGCATTAAGGAATGAAACATAATTGTGTTATTTCAGGCAATAAAATGGTCATCCTCCACAGAAAAATAATCAAGCAATTTAAAATATGGTCACGGTTGCCTGAGCAGACAGATTCTGTTTTCAAAAGACTTAACTACATACACCTGAGTAAGTATTGCTTTTTAGGGGAAAATAATTTTGCAAAACATTTACTTGGGGATGGGGGGCAAAGAGGGCAGCTATATAGCATTCAATGCTTTTGCAAATATCTTGTCTGCTCTCTGGATATAATAGCATAAGAAATTTCTAAACAAAATTCTAAGAATTTTAGGAAACTTTGGAGTTTTGCTTCCCATATGCACACATAGAGTTTTCTGTCTCCTTTTCATATACTCACTCAAGTTTTCATATACACACAGAAGATTTTTGAAATGTAAAATCTCAAGCTGTGGACATTTTTTGTTAATTTTTTATGATACCATGAGAAATATTTGAAGTAGTCAATAAATCCTACAGACAAGATAGCAGTTGGAGAAGGCTGGAAGACAGATGACAGTTATATGAAGAAGACCATGTTCTTCATAGCATAAAACTTATTTATGTAGATTTTATAGCCAGGTCTGAGGCACTGAATCCAAATGAAATTGATTGACATCACATGTTGCAGAGATCAAGTTAGAATTTGCAACTTCATGTACTAGGTATTTAAGTTGCTTTGGTTCAGACTTGACTTAGTTTTTTTTAAAAGTGTTTAAGTCAGAGACAGCTGTAGCTGTAGCTCTTTTAAATGAAGTATTACTATCATACCAGGAAGCACAATTCTAAGGAGTTTTTTAGAACATAGGATGCATAAGAGAAAGGAGGAAGGTGCAGATCTCTTCCTTCTTCACTACTTTCCTTTTGACCATCCAATTCGATTTTCTGCAGGCCTTCACTTTGTGGAGTACCATATTTTCTAGCTTCCTAAGATGTGCACCCCACCCCACTCCAGGACCTGCTCTTCCTCTCCTTCCTCCCCTAGTCACAAGATCTGCCTTCTCAGTGTTCCCCACCTGGCATTGTCTCTGCCTCAGATGAACAGCAACTGCAGCTCTAAGTGGAAAGAAAAGGAGAATAAGAACACCATCTATCTGTTTGTTTGTCTGTTGTCAAATCCACTAAGTCACCATTGTCGGAACTGGGTCAGGGGGCCCCAATTATGATAAGAGAAATGAGGCAGAAGGCAAAAATAACGTAACCCTTTCCTCCCAGGGCTGGGCAACAACCAATGAAAGAAAGAAACCCAGGATCTCACACAGGCACTGGACAGCTTTGGTATTATTAGATAGCATGTGTCTCAAAACTGTGATTCTTTTAAAGTACAAATAGATTGTCAGGCACCAAGCAGCATGAGCAGCAGGATTACAACAGAGTGATGCTAAACGGGATCACCTCTCCCAGTATGCCCACTGCTTGCACCTCTCTCCTTTGCATCGTACCAACCACACAACTTGCTTTCAAGCCCTTTTATAATCTATCGTCTTTAGAAACTAAGGTTTTCTCTTCATATTTACACTTGTAAAATATTTTACAAGTTGTACAGAACTTCCTTCACAGTTCAGTAACCACAGACCTTTGACAGCTACTCAGTCTCCTTCATGCACTGGGATGTTTTTTCATTAAAACACTTTGTCCATTAAAAAAATATATATATCAGAATACTCCAAGTCATCAACCCTCCCTCCATCCCCTACCCCCCGAAAAAGATCCTCAGAATGCACAACTATAATGAAAATAAGATTCCCTCAGGTATTTCATAAAACCACATGTTCATTGTCATTTCTATCTGAACTCACATGGACAATGACAGCAACAAAAATGCACTTTCTTATATATAATTTTTCCTGACTATTGCTGGTGAAGAAAAAAGAGTATTTTTTTGACCATACAACCCATTTCTCCCAATCGAATGCTTAAGCTATGCTGGTTATGTGAGATTCTGCCTCCAAATAATTATTTATTAAGTTAAATATTTTAAAAGGTTTTAAATACATATACTCTTCATAATCCTATATACTGTTCAGTGTTTATTCTGCTCTTTCATCCTTAGCCTTTTATTTTGGAAAAAATGAAAACATACAGTTTCTTGTTAGCTTTGCTCTTCAGTTCTCACAAGCTGGAAGAAAGCAACTATGTTTGGGTTGCTAATGCTGGTAAAAGAGGGCATCTTTGCATTTGAATGCTAGTTATGAAAAATTTGGTTTGCTTCTGTGTTTTTTATTAATTGACAAAACAGCTCTGAATTTTAAAAATATTGATTCTACAGCATACTGCTGTTATGTGTTATGTTGCAACACACTGTTGATGAACCCGGTTACCTACAGAAATTTATTATAGAAATGTATTCAATCTCAGTTAAAGGAGTTGGACACTATGCATTCAAAGAATTGTGTTCAGCCCTGAAAAGAAGAACAGAATAATAAATAAAAAATAAAACCACCTTTTTGATCACATGAATTCTCAATTATGAGAGTTTGGAGATTTAGTGCCAAGAATAAAGACACAGGCTTGGATATGAAGCCTTCCAAATATTTCTTAGAAAAAACGCATTAATGTTAATGAAACAATAATCATACAATGTAGGACACATATCATATGGTCCTGAAGGAAATGAGTACAGCATTCACATAGTGAAAAGGAAAAGAAGAAAGATTACTTTGTACCTGTGGCACAATGTAATTTAACTGATCTTTGTCACAGATTGCTCCATTATACTTCAAAAACAGGGAGGAAAGGCAATCTGAACTTTGAGACAAATATAACAAAACCACTCCCCATATTGACCGCAATGATGATAAAAAAATTAAACACAAAAACCAGAGACTCTCATACGTATGAGTATACACTAAAATAATTAGCTTTATAAATAGATGAAAGCACACAGAATTGAAACTAGAATTATTTATAAATCAATCTACCTCCACTTGTTCACTGCACCCTTTATTCAACTCTCTGCTGGCTGCAAACTCTGTGGCACCTCCAAGTTTCTAGCAAATTTCTTTTTCCATCACAGTACTCATCCCTGCAGGGTCTCAGCAAGCTTGTTTCACTTTCCATCCATGGGCTGCAAGAGCCTCCCCTCCCCACAGGGGTTCTGGGGAAATGCCCTTCCCCTGGCTGAGGAAGCCCCCTCCTGCTCCAGGCGCTCACCCCACTCCCATGTTGGGAAGAAGCAGTGTAGAAGAAACCTTCTGTCACAACTTCCCTCCTTTACCAGATGGGGAGGAAGGAGATTGTGTATAAGTGTTTTTAAACTGCCTGTAAGACCCTAATGTAAATATTTGGTAGTAAAAGACAGTAATTCCTCCTTATCGCTATCAGCATGAACATCTACTCTGTTTAGACAAAGTCCTAGTTCTTTAATGAGTTTTTTCCTTTCCATGAGGGCTTTCTGCTATTTGAATTAATATTCCTGAAGAAGGAACATTTTACAGTCCATATTTAAAAGATAAGGCTGAAGTGATCCTAAGAGGAAAAAACCCACAAAAATCTGCAAAAGCTTGCTCACCTCCTCAACAGAAACCTTTCTCTGGGACGAAGACAGGGAACCATTTCCTACAGCTCTCCCCATGTGAGGTATATCCCCTCAACTCTGTGTCTCTTCGGATTGTTTCATGCATCTGTGCCTGTACCTTTCCTGCATCCATTCACTTTCTTGCTAGAGGATTGAAAATGCTGTTTATTTTGCCCATTCTCCCTAAGCAAATGTTTGAGAAAGCTACAAGAGAAATACGGGATGTGTTGCATTTTTTTTGGTCACATCTCACGCCACCCAAATGTGCTGTCACCGGCCACAGATCTTGGCAGTGCTGTACCAGATGCACGACAGTACAAAACATGATGTATACATCGAGTAACACCATAAAATCATGTATTTTTTTTGGTTGGAGATCATGATTCATTGGCCCTTCCCTTTCAAATTCACAAAAAGAAGCTTGGAATGCTTGAGGAAGGTAAATGAAAAAAAAATAATAATAAAAAATTCCAAACTCAGCAAAAAGGGCAACCACCAATTTCTGTGTAGATGTTACATGAGGAAACACCATCTCCTGCTGTATAGCAGCTCCTCCAGACTCACTGTACTGAATGCATGTGGATGATTTTTCCCTCAGGAATATCAGGGCCCTGTCCACATCAGAACTTTTATCTTTGGTGAAAGCTTTTTGTGCCATACCTTTCTCCTCTGCTGTGCATGCCAGCCACCCAACCAGAACTGCACTGCATCTGCACTGCTTTCCAGAGCAGACCTGCTGAACGCATCAGAGACACTGACAGTGTATGTATATATCTATCTATCTATATCTACACGTGTGTGGAAAGATGGAATGTATATTTGGTTTTAATTTTTAGTGCCTTGACTGAGCTGTTTTTTCTAATAGTTTTTTCATGGGCTATTTACACAAATATTATCTGGTTTCATGTATGTCCTGGAAGCAAAAGCACCAACTTCTTTCTTCTTGCCATTACTTTTGCCGTTCCTTGGAAACACCCTGAGAAATGAAATGGAATAAAGAGAATTAATCTTATTAATTAAGATTGCACAGAAATATGGCTATTGGAAGTTTCTGTAAGGGATGCACAGAGAGAAGTTTGAATCTGAACAACAGACAGTGACAACGCATTTACTTTTGTATAACTTACCCTCCGTTTGATTGCTCTTACCCATCAAACACTTTGCAGCTGCATTAAGACAGAGCACTTGATGGAAACTTGAATGAAGACATAGAAAGATAACCACAAGCCCAAACTCAGGAGGAAGAGATATTGTATTTATTAACCCATGTTGAATATACTCTGGTCTATTTGCAATGTGTCTGACAGGGTTTGTATCTTAGAGAAAATGTTCTTCTAGAGAGCTGCATTTGTCACAGAAGATTGGTCAAAAGAGAGCAGATATGGAAACTGGACACTTCTCACACATTTCTTGTGCACCTGTAAAGTCAAAGCTGCAACTCTATCACAGTGGAAGCAATGTGAAGTACTTGGGGTTTAGCCCACCAGTTCTCTTAGAGCTTAATAACACTTTAAAATAATAAAAAAAAATAATTTAAAATTCCCCTATTGAACCATTATAGCAGCACAGGTTAGATCACAACCTTAAAATTAATCTAGAGTAATATACCACTACCAGTGGGTTAGATGCCATGAATTTGCACAACTGTAAAATTTTGGCATCATTCCTAATAATGCGCTTCCGTAACAATGATATCAATACTTAACAGTCATTTAAAATAAGACCCATAATTAACTGTGGTTAATAGCACAAGGAAAATCCATGCCAATCTTGCAGCAGCTCCACCAATCATGCATGAAATACAATTAAAGAAATCTAAACCACCATTAGGTTTCAGAAGTTTAAAATAAGAAATCAACTTACGAAACAAAATGAGCTTCCTTTATGCTAAGATTGTCAAACAAACTTTAGCGGAGTAAGAATATTCTCCTCCTGGTCAGGGATAACATCTTCCCATGTTAAGATATACACAAGAAATGAATGACCTCACATCAATCAGATGGTTTTGCCGATTTACTGCAGCCATACCCCAACTCCAACTGAAACTTGAAAAGTTTAAGCTTACAATCCTTTACTGTTAAGCCTCGAAACAAGTACTGGACAGGGATACTCCCCCATGCTACAATTTCACAGCAACACTTTGAGTTTGTGTGGTGGAAAGATGTCTAATAACTTTATGAACTGACTCTTAATTAGACACAAAGAGGGATACAACCAACTAATGGTAGGGAACAAGAGCAGATACTGCCATGAAGTTAGGGAGGATACATAGCAGAGCAATGTAGACATAGATCCCACAGCCATGTATAATGGAGAAAACATATAATTAAAAAAGAGTCAGCTTTTTAGCAAAATGTGGAATGAAAACTGAAGGTACAGAAAAAAACTCAAACTGTAAGTAGAGACAAGGAAAACTGTGTCTGATCGGAAATATAATAAAATCCACAGAAGATGTATTTGACTAGTGGAGGAAAAATCATATCCATATACTAAAGAATCATGAAAAAAATATAAGGAGGACATATTTGGGCTTCCTATCCTTCTGTGACCACAAATTAGAATGTAATCAAGAAAATAACAAGGACATATAAATCTTGCACCTTTGCATGATTCATCATAAAGTAATTTTCTACCTTACCATTTAATTTCCCTAACAAATATTTGTTTGTAAAGGCAAGAAAAAGCAACTCAAAACAAACCCCAAAAGTATATTACCAAAGTATAATTCTTTTTTCCCCAAAATTTTAATACTAGTTGTATTAGCCATCCAGAAATGTTATACTCACTTGAGAGAAGAAAAAGGAACAATGTCCATTATGTGCATTTTAGTGCTTCTTCCAGATTCATTTTAAGGGACCAACTTTAAAACCAGTAGAGGTGATGGTAAATTATATTTACATGCAGAAATTGCCAATTGGGTGCTCTGAAAATGGAAATTTCTGCTTTTTCTTTTGGGAAACTGCTTACTGATTGTAAAGTGTGAATAGCTTTTTTCAGAATCCCAGTTTAAATCTCTTTCTGTTAATATCTTAGTACAATATCATAACATCCTAAATACTCCACCAAGACTGGTTTGACTCTTACAAGACTGTTGCTTTTATAACTTTTAAAATATTCCCTCAGTTTCCAATGTTATTTGTTTAGACTGCATTCATCAGTGTGTTCTACTATTATCCAACTATATCAGGAAACAAAATACATTAAATGAGAAGAAAATGAGGGGAAGGAATGAGAGAATAGCTTCTCACTCCTATTCAACTTCCTTCTTCTTTGTAATATTTTTTTTGTCTCTCCCTAGAATGCTTAGTTATCTTGACAGGACTCTTCTCTCCCTATTACTGTGGCATTTTATTTTACCTTTCCTTGCTTGGTTCAGCACTTTATTATCACATTGTTGTGTCAGGTGGGCCAAGACTTCTGTTTCAGTACGGAACTGATTTTTCCCCAGAGAAGTGTCAGAAATCAGCAGGGAGTTGGAAAGATAAACACCCAGAGCCCATATTTCTCCTGGTAGAAACAAGAGGTGACAATATTTCCAAAGTCAATTACTCATATCCATCCTGATGGAAACACTGCTGACACAGGCAATAGAAATTATTTTTTAAAAAATTAGCAGAACAAAATAGTCTCTGCCATGGAAGTCTTAGCAATAAGGCCTTTGACTTTGCCAACTCAAATAGAGAAACCATTCTTAGGCAAAAAAATAAAGAAGGGGGGTAGGGGGAAACAGTCTTTAGGCATTTGCTTTCTAAGAATCTGAGAGCATTGTTAATTTTGGGGTTTTTGTTTTGTTTAGTTAGCAGTTTTTAATAAAATTTGAAAACCATTTATAGTCTGAATATCCAAAGACATCAATATATTTTCTTCAACTCTTTAGAATTTGATCAAACACTTCATCAGAAAGAAAGGTATGTTCCAGTAGGAGGGAAAAAAAAAAAAAAGACAACTATTTCAACCTTCAAAAAAAGTTAATTAACACATGGCAGGTGATCAATAACCCTAATCTTATAGATTATATTAAAAAGCATGTAAGTGATTTATGAAACTGCCTTGCAGTATCAAATAGGACCTTGTTTAGGAGTCAGTGGATTTAATTTAAACACTTTGTACACTGATCTTCAGAGATTCTACTTAGTAACACAACACTGACCTGTCGTTTGTCCCATTGATCACTGGATTCCACTACCTTGACAAGCTGCAGAGATGGGAGCCTCAGGAATGCAGATTCAGAAGGTCATAGCTGAACAGCCAGACAGAAACACAAGCCAAGGGGGACAGGGAAAAGGAAGACTTACTTGTTACCATGTGGGTACTGTCAAAAACAGAACTCAGATTTCCAACTCCTTGCTCAGTCAAGGAATTAAAGGAACAGATTAAATGAAACTGAATTACACATTACAGAATTAAATTAGTCGTAGGGTTTGGCTTAATTCGGTGGTCCACTAACTTCAGTACTGTTTCACTAGATTCTCTCTCAGCTAATTTATTCAATCTTCTTCTTTTCCCTGAGACGTAGTTTCTTTTTTTTCTTTTTTTTTTCTTTTTGGTAATTTATTGTGTTTAGGTGAGCTACTGTACTATGAAAGGAACAGAAATACTTTTCAAGCCAACATAATTATTTTTTTTTACTAAAATAAAGTATAATTGCAATTTATATCTTAAATTTGATGAAAATATGATCCATACAAAAGCATCTTGTCCAAACTGGGTTATGAATCACATATTGCTATTGCAGTAGAAGATCAAAGAAATTAAGGAATCTTTCACTGCACAAGCTATTTCAAGTAGATTGAAAAAAAGCCTCAGAGAGTACTAAACGAACCTCCAATGGGTGGAAGCTGGATGATTTAGCAGAGGAGTCCCTCACATGGGAAAGCCCAGATTACATCATACATGTACTGCATAATTTAAGAAGAAATCAGAATGCTATGGGTAGGGCAACCAAAATCCTTGTACAAGCCAAATGATACCTACAAAAATAACCCAAATATTTGAATTTGCAAGTTGTGTTAGAGAAGAGCTGAAGATTATCTGGGATATATGCCTCCCACTTTTGCTTTAATCATTACATCTTCCTGTTACTTTCAAGTCCAATAATGTTCCAATTTCCTCTATTTTTTTTAACTAAGGTTTTCTTTTTTTCATAAGATTTGGTTTTCAAAATTCTCAAAAATGATGGACTTCTTTTACTCTTTCTTATTTTACAAAAGATACACATAAAATCATCTGATAGTATAATAACTTCAGTGTCTTCCAAAATCCCATAGCTCACTGGAGTTACAGTACAGTAAAGTTTTCTCCCTGATGAAAATCAGTCAGTGTTCACTGATTCAGCCCTTTAGAGAGCACTCCAGTTAACAGACACTCTGGGCGTAAGTTATAAATATATGAAAAAAAGGGCTAAAATGAAAACAAATTAAACACAATATTGATTTAACGGACCTCACCTAAGAAAATAATTACTTATTCTTACTGAAGTAAATAGCATGTAGCTATTGAAGTACAGATCTCATTTGTCTTAATAGAATCCTTAAAAGTGAAAAAAACTGTCCCAGATTCCTTCAAATGAGCATTAGCATTTTGACAAAATATGACTTTTCCATTTGTGTAAAACTTACTCTGTAGATCTGTGAGATTTTGATTCTTCAAGTTTTCAATTGTTAAAGCATGCACCAAGTCTTAAAGTCTACTTGTGATTAAATGTGATAAACAAAAAAAAAAAGAAAAAATTTTCCTTGTTTCTAGCCCTACACTGCGTGGTTGAATATGAGCTATTAGTCCCTAGTTACTTCTCTATCTGTGCTCTTAAGTTGTTCCCAACTCACAGCCATGCTCTGCTCTTCCAGCCACGAGCTACACCCAACCATGTTTTCCATGGGGCACCACTACTGGCAGGTTTCCCAGAATCCCCCTCAATCTATCCCCTGCTCATTCACCCTTTCTATTTCAGTAGTGATGGCTCTGGATGTTAGTTTATTATAATACTAATATCTAATACCACCTCCACAGTAAACTGTCTACCACTGCCTTCAGACTAGCTGTTGACTGAATTTTAGATGCAAGTTTGAAATGAGATTTTTTTTTTTTTTTATAACACCTGCACAAATGAGAAAAAGATGCATTATTCAGAAATTTAAAAAAAAAAAAAAAAAAAAGAAACTCAGACACTAAAGTCTAACTCTTCATGTTATATTTTGAAGATGAGGATAAATTATGTCTTCATTTACTTCTGTTGGTATGAAATTGCAAGATAGCTCCTAAAATATCCTAGACCTTCACTGCCTGGATTTAGAAAAAAAGCAAAACATTCAAAAATATTGTATATAGTCTGTGTAAAGAATGGAATACAACTTTTAGAGAAGGGCAAATAGATTGAAAAGATTTTCCATTCTCCTTACTGAAAAGACTAAAGTTATGGTCATATCTGACATATAAAGTCTCCTAACAGTTGTTATGAAATATTTTCACAAGACCAGAAGCTAATACAACTAATTAATCTGCTCTGATGCTGTGATCAACCTATAATGCCACCAGTGGGGACAGAGAACCTTGAAACCATTACATATAATTTTTAATGCATTAGAATATTTTAGCAAAAAAATACAATTACTGTAATAATTGTCATACATGCAGCCCTTTTCAAAGTTAAATGAAATGTCCATCTTGTATGGTAAACTGAATGGAACTCATTTTGCTTTTCACATGCTATTTCTGCATATGGTAAGATTTGTAAGATGATGACTATTTCAGAAAGAAAATGGTTTGCACTCTGTATTTGTACAGGACATCAGGCAAACATTTTCAGACTGGAATGAACTGAAGAATAATTTGATTTTTCTCATGGGCCCACTAGAAAGTGATAGCACATAATCAAGATCACAACATTTTTTGCACCTTTTTTCACATTTTTTTTTCTTTTTTTTTTTTTTTTTAAAGCATATGACATTGTAAACAATGTGGTCTCCTGCAAGAAAAAATTCATTAGAGCTTTCTGTCTGTTGTGCTCTGCCATTCAGGAACTCCTGGCTTCGTTCCTAACACTGTAGTCTCTGAAGCAGTAACAATCTCCCTCAGCACCAAAACAGGGGACCACAGCACTCCTTGCACTCTAGTGCAGAAATCAGTTTGTAGATAAAACTGCGATGTTCTCTAAATCTGGCATTCAATTAATCTGAAAAAGCACTGGGTGATTTATAGAAGCAGAAAGGAGCCAGAAATAATGTCTGTGGTTCCAAGAAGGACAGGAAGATACTGGGAAAATAATAACTTATATAGTTTTCACATAACACATAGATACTCACAAAAGCAAACACAACAAAATGTTTTTTTCTTTACCCTTATTATAAGCAAGTAGGAATATCTGATTTTTTTTTAATAACCAATAAATCTGGGTTAACACTCAGTAAGAATGTATATATTGCTTAAAATAATCACGCATATTATTTCATTTTACTTCAGAGAGGAATAAAGATTGTCACTGATCCAGTGTCCCACTTGCAATAGCTATACCTTTTTATTTTCTTAAAGGTCTCCCAGCCATAACCTTCGAGAGTTAGTAAAAACTGTTTATAAAACTGCAGTGACCATAAGCACTTTTACAAATACTGGTTAGAGAGCAGCCATAATTTTTTAACATAAACCTGTTGATTACAGATGGTCCAGATTCAGGTTTCCTAGAAATAATTTTTTGAATTATCAGAGCAGAATTGGTGATGCACACAATTCTACTAGCCAGATGGGCAAAGTACAATTAGCAATGTGTAATTGCAGTCTTTCTGCACAGACTGTCACAAGGCTGAAAAGAAACGACCAGTGAAATGCTCTAGTGCACTTTGAAGAACTAGGCAAAACTAGGAATCACAGTTGCAATGTTTTACATTCAAGTCCATCTTTGCCCTCTATTAAAATTCCCTTAGAGTAGATATTATTTTTCATGTAGCACATCAAAGGATAATGTCTTGCCAAATATTTCTTTGAGGTTATTATAGAACTTTGGGGTTCATTCTGCATTATACTTATCAGACTCCTTGCAGGGTGTGATTCATCATCACCTTTCTCCACTGTGTCCTCTTTAAATCAGGGCACCTTACCATCGTATTCCCTTGAAACTCTGAGAACTGTGAATTCATCAGATATTTTACCACCTCAACCTAGCAGAAATCCCTTCCTAAATTTACAAAATAGACATATACTGTTCAGTAGTGTCTTCATCCTGCATGCTCCTGCATACTAGAAAGCTCCAAAGAGATTTTGATAAAAACTAAGAACATTGTTTACCTAGCACAGGACCCTGGAAACTCACAGTAAGGGTGTTTAGGGAAGAAAATAAGTGAAAACTCATTCAGAGGTAATATATACGATTCTCTTTTTCTTAAACTAAATCATCTTAAAATATTTACATTCAGTTGCTAATGCATAGAATTTGGCAGAACTTCTACTTTGAAGAACACAGCATCCCGAAGCTGGTTTTCTTATGCAGAGTCTTCCTTTTAGCCCTCAGCATGAAAGCTATACACCATTCCTGTACCAATAAGCTAAATCCGAGAACTTATATAAATAGAAAGAAAAAGAGGGTACATTTCCTATTGGTAAATGAGTCTTTAAATTAATGTAAACTGGTTACTCTACAGGGAGTCTAATTGTCATGCAAATTATTGTAACCTATACACCACTCTTATTTGGCTGACTTTGTTCTTTTGGTTTTAAACCAAAATTCTTGGGCTTCTTCCTGTGAGTTACTCCATTAACAGCATTTTAATTTCATTTTGCACATAGGGATACAAATCTAGTTATAGGCATTATAGATAGCCCACACATTTCACAATTCTGTCTAGAAGTACCAGAAAAACTGAACTGGAAACAACTGGCTTTGATATAAGAGCGAATTTTCTTGTTGATAATTATAAATAATGAAACTAGAACAAACTTTTTAACTTTGTCCCATAAATTCAGTGACAACTGAAACTCCTTGCAAAACTTTTCCTGGCATCATGAGATACATCTTACGATATAATAGAGATAATTGAAAACACCATTAGAAAGAATGTTCTTAATCTTGCATTAAAATTCAACACCTTTGCCAGAAAGCTGCTTACAAAAACTAAAAAGAAAACTGTACTATTTTTCAGTAATGATCCTTAATGGTTTAATTATTCTCTTTAAAGTGATTGTGTTTTGGACCACCACAGCATAATATAGTATGAATTTTAACAAACTTTTGATGTTTAAAGCCACACTAAAAATGAACTATATCCAAGTACAGAAAAAAAACAATATTTTATTTATAATCTTAGTTTAGTGTTTGAACTACAAATTCTGGTTCTAGAATTGTTTAAAAGATCATGGGGTTTATAGCTTTTCACAAGTAAAATTGATTTCTTGGGTTTTGATTGTTTGTTTGTTTACTACTTCCATTTTTTCACAGAATGGTGCTTTTGGTAAATACAGAGTAAATCATTACATGAAAAAAAAAAGGTTTTTCTTGCTTTTCTCACTCATAAAGTTGCTGTTATTATTTCATTCTCTGTTGAATAATTTCAAAAAGGGCATGAGGAAACAAAAGAAAAAAAGAGAAAAAGTGACAAAATAGACCGAATCTCACCACTGGAATTCACCATAAAAATTCCCAAAGTGTAACAGAATTCTTACAAAATTTCCTAGACCAGTTCTTTTAGGGAATCAAGATTTCCTATGAAAAATATGGCAAATGGGAATCAGGGTAGGTTGGGGAGGAAGGGAACAAGGAGTGTAAATAAGTGCAGCAAAAACAGGTTCTGAGGAATACACATAATTTTGTCTGCTTTAGATCACAATAGAATTTTTAATAAATAAATTTCTTTTTCTTTGTAAAGACACTTTTTTTGAAACAGTAGAATTAGCCCAGTCATTTGTGTCATTTGTTTTATAAACCGTCTTTTGTTGTCCCCACCCCCACCCCATAATGTCATAAATGTTTTAGATTTGAGTCTCTTGTACATTGTCTTTTGAGTTCATTCGGATCAATAACGGTTCATGCACTGAACTGTGTATTGAATTTATTGTGTTAACTGTTGTTGTGTGGTTGAAAGGAGACTTATAAGAGTTATAGTGATTTAGGTGCTCATGCTCTATTGCTGGCATGGGCAAGTGACTCTCGATGGGTGTGTCACCTGTAAGCTCATCATCCACATTAATGATCTCTACAGTCCGTGTTGGTGCGTGATGGTTCTGCCGGTGATGCTGTTTCCTCATTTTGTAGAAAATTACCAGCATCACAGCAGCCATAAGAGTGATAGCCACAAAACAACCAATTATGATTTTGGTAGTCTTCATAACCTCATCTATTCCTGGGATCCCATTGTTTGCGTCCGTTACAGGAATGGTGAATGTTTTTTCTGTCGACCTTGTGCTCTGTGGAGTGAGTGAGGTTGTCATGTTAGTGGTCTCCCAGTTGGTAACTGGTGTGGGCCCAACCTGCTCTGTGGTCTGTGCCTCATCCTGAGAAGGTTCCACAGTCTCCACTGTGACGGTTGAAAAGTACGTGTAACCAGCATTATCCAGGGCAGTCACATTCAGGGTGGCAGAAGCCGTGGTATTACCAACAGAGTTACTCACCATGCATGTGTACAACCCCGTGTCTTGCACAGTTACCTTTGTAAAATTTAATGTGCCATCACTGAGCACAGCAATCCGAACTCTGTATGCACCATGCGTCATAACAGATCCATTCGGAGTAATCCAAGACACAGAGGTCAGGGAGGTTGATGCCCGGCATTTCATTTCTGCAGCCATGCCTTCTGTGACGTTGAGGTCTGCTGGTGGCTCCACTATGACTGGAGCATAACACGTGAAGTAATTCAGGTCCAGCTCACCAATGTACCTTCCTTTTAAACTGGGAGGTGTGTGGCAACGGGCACAGCATGCAGTATTGGAGGGTGCCTTGTCTTTAATCCACCAGCTGAGCCAAAGGATGTCACAGTTGCAGTTCCAAGGATTGTGGTGCAAGTGAATCCTTTCTAGGCGGAGAGGTGTGAAAAGGTCATGAGGCAGTAGTGTTAGATTGTTGTGTGCCAGATTGATCTCTACAAGTGACTGAAGGTTATCAAAAGCATTCCTTTCTATCACTTGAATCTGGGACTGTATCATCCACAATTTCTGAAGATGCATCAACCCTTGGAAAGAACCTGGCCGGATGGCAGTCAAGTGATTCCCAGAAAGATCTAACTCATCCAATTTTACAAGTGGGGTGAGGTTAGGAATCTCCCGAAGATTGCACATGGCGAGGTTCAAATACCTCAAGTTGGACAGACCTTCAAAGGCACCTTCTGAGATGTATGAAAGCCTTTTCAATTCCCCCAAATCCAGCCTCCGGAGAGAAGGGATTCTGTTAAAAGCATAAGAAGGGATGCTCTCAATGGGGTTGTTTCTCAACCACAGTTCCTTCAGTTTTGACAAGTATACAAAAGCCCCATTTGGGATAGTAGTCAGACGATTGTCAAAGAGCTCCAAAGTGTTGAGATTGGCCAGACCATTGAAAGCCCCTATTTCAATTGTTCTGATGTGATTCCTGCTGAGCTGCAGGATTTCTAGGTGCCTCAGGTGCTTGAAGCTATTAACTTTAATGATTTGGATCTGGTTCTCATGGAGATTGAGTAACCGGGTGTTGGTGGAGATACCGTCTGGCACGTCTCTCAGATTTTTTCGTACACAAATCACTTTACTGAACTGGTTGCTGCAGGAGCAGACAGAAGGGCAAGTTTGAGCCCTCACTAGACCAGCCACCACAAGAAGCTGAAGAGCCAACAGCACCACAAGCAGGGGGTCAAATAGGGCCCTGTTAAACCTAGGACCTATCATTATCTGCTGTGGATGTAATGTCATCTTGTTCAACATTCATAATTTATTTGGTGTCGGTCCTTCTGGAGTTTGAATAACCTGAAAGAAAGAAAGAAAGAAAGAAAGAAAGAAAGAAAGAAAGAAAGAAAGAAAGAAAGAAAGAAAGAAAGAAAAGAAAGAGAGGGGAAAAGGAGAACATTAAATTAATCTCAAATATTTAAGTGTGCTCTCTAAACAAAGAGTTCTTCAGTTCCTTCAGTTAACTACCAATTTCAAGAAACTCTGGAAAGAGAATAGCCATTGAAATTCACGGAATCATGAAATCATGGAATTGTCAGAGTTGGAAGGGACCTCTAGAGATCATCTAGTCCAACTTACCTGCTAAAGCAGGATTGCCTAGAGCACATTACTCAGGACTACACCCAGGAGGGTATTGAAGGTTTCCAGAGAAGGGAACTGCACAACCTCCCTGGGCATCCTTGTTCCAGTGCTCTGTCACCTTCATCAGAAGACAGTTTTTCCTCATATTTGAATGAAACTTCCTATGTTCAAGCTTGCAGCCATTACCCCTTGGCCTGTCACTGAGAACCACTGAAAAGACTCTAGCTCCATCCTCCTTCAACCCTTCAGATACTTAGAAGNCTATATTGGTGTCCAGAATTCTTCCTCCCCAGGTACAGTACCCTACACTTGGCCTGGTTGAACTGCATTAGGTTCTACTCTGCCCAGCGCTCCAGCCTGTCCAGGTCACGCTGGATGGTTACACAGCCTTCTGGAGTGTAAGTAAGCCCTCCCAGTTTGATATCACCAGAGAACTTGCTGAGGATCTGCTCTGTTACCTTATCCAGGTCATAGATGAATAAGTAGAACAAGACTGGACTGAGTATTGACCCCTGGGGGAGATCACTGTTTATGGGTCTCCAACTTGACCTTGCTCCATTAATTCCAACCCTCTGAGTCCAGTCACACAGCCGTTTCTCAACCCACCTCACTGCCCTCTCATCAAGCCCACACTTCCTCAGTTTCCTAATGAGGATGTTAGGGTAGACAGTGTCAAAATCTATGCGGAAGTCAATGTAGAGGACATCTGCTGTTCTCCCCTCATCCAGCCGTCCAGTTATGAGGTCATAGAAGGCTATCAGATTGGTCAAGCACGATTTACCTTTGGTAAATCCACGTTGACTGCTTCCAATAACTTCCTGTTCTTCAACATGTTTGGAGATGACATTCAGAACAAGTTGCTCCATTACCTTCCCAGGGATGGAGGTGAGACTAACCAGCCTCTAGTTCCCTGGTCCTCCTTCTTGCCTTTTTTGTAGACCCGAGTGATATTTGTCTTCCTCCAGCCCTCAGGCACCTCTCCTGTCTCCATCCTTTCAAAGATGATGGAGAGTGGACCAGCAATAACATCTGACAGTTCTCTCAACGCTCATGGATGCTGCATCCCATCAGGGCCCATCCATAAGATGTGTAGTTTGGCCAAGTGGTCCCTAACGCAGTCCTCCTCTGCAGGGGGGAAATCTTCATCTCCCCAGACCTTCCTCCTTGTCTCCAGGGTCTGGGATTCATGTTTTGGGCATTCAGTAATTCTGCCTTCTCTGTGTCTTCTACTACTAAGGCACCAACCTCATTCATCAGTGGGCCTACATTTTCCCTAGTCTTTCTTTTTCCATTGGTTTGTTTTTCTAATGTTTCATTTCCTATACAGCCATGTATGTCAGCTGTAATTGGCAGTGATATAAGAAAAAGGCAGACACGAGCTTTTCCTTCTCATTCCAATGTATAATGCCTGTAGCTGGATGGCAGATAACAAGTTCGATCACAGTAGATACCTAAAATAAATGTTTGAACTCAGGGGAAGAGCTGAAAGAATTGACAAGGGTATCAAAAGGCAAAAATGAGTAAGATAAGAATAATCAGAATATTTAAGGTGCTAGCCTTCTTGACACATTAGAAGGCAAGACAACAAGTAATATGAAGACCAAGTGAAGACTCCTGCTTTGTATAGGTTAAAATCTCTGTCTATACACACATGATTCCTGCACCAGATTTTAACTAGAAGTAAAGCCTTTAATACTGAATGTAGCAGGTCATGCAAATGTCAGGGCACAATCTTGCCTATTTCAAACGAAGAAAATAAAATACAAAAGAAACACGCTAAGCATCAATTCTTCCCTAACGCTACATGGCATCATCCAGTCTCATGATATTTCCTCCTCAATCCTTTTGTTTGGCACCACCAGCAGAGAAAGCCTTGTTAGTAAATGTGTGCTGAACACAGAAATAAGAATAGCCATTTATATGCTGAAAAATATCTCTGTAGCTTCAGAGTTGGCAGTTTCATTGGCACCTCTAGAAAAATGCTACAGATTTTACTCTAAGGGGGAAAAAGACCTTTACACTACAAATGATCTTTACCATTTTAAGAATTTCAGTACTGATTCATTTGTTGTAGTTCTTAAAGCCCCCAGTCCTCAGTTCATTTTCAATCTGCTGCTTCGTGCAAGGTCCCTCTGCTGTAGAGATTAATGAAATTTCCTATAAATCAGCCAAAATTGAAATCTTATAATTTACAGCAAGTTTAAAGTATATTTATATCCTGCAGCACCCAGATACATAATACATGTGTTCAGTAAAACAAAATACTGTAAGGCAATGGTTTTTCACTTGAGGATCTGAATAGTTTCATTTTGTGTAAAAAATCTGTCTTTCTTTAAAGAAAAATGCAGGAAAAATATACTACCTTGCATCTCACAACAGTTCATTTAATTAAATACTTTTTCCCTAATTATATATTCAGACAATATGTTCTTGAGAGTTAATTTCTGCTTTTTTTTAAAGAACTTGTTAAAATGGTTCAGCAAGCATTCTCAGCTCACTTTTAAAAATTTACTGCAGAGAATGCCAATATAATGGTTAAAAACCTATGAATGGGAATTGGAATGTCTGAGGTGTATCTTCTTTGATCTGCTCTGTAAATGTTATTTATAAATCATCATCCTTATTACCAAAGATTCATGAAACTAATGTGTTTTGCAACTGTGAGCAAGTTACTCATCTCTCTCTGTGGCTTACACTTGTGCCCTATGGCTCTGGAGAACCCTGGGGCTCTAGGGTTTCATATTGCTGCTCCTACCTCCCCATTGCTTCCCTCAATCAACAGCTGTATTTCCAAACATCATCTTCACAGGTTTAGCATAACATACTGGACTAGATGAGGGGCGGCTGCTCTACACATTTTCCTTTTTACTGCAGGCTTGCAAGGTCAATCGCCTCTTCAAAGGTGCTGAACACAATATATGAAGAAACATGCTCAAATAAATCACTAAAATTCAAGTTCCCTTACATCAAAAATCCAACTGTAGTAAAACTATCTACAAAAAGGGGGATGAAAGGACTTGGTTCACATCTCACTTGCACTGTAACAAAGAATAAATTGCCTATAGTGGTCAAAAATTATATCAATGAGTAATTTCAGGCTCCTTAGTGAAGATCTGTTAGCCATTAGTTTTGCTGTCGAATATTAAATAACCATGATCTGTGATCATTAATGTAACTGTATTAGCATTTTTGTTTTTCTATTTTTGATGTGTTTTTCTATTCAGTAGAATTGTCCTTTCTTTCCTTCTCATTTTTTAAAAAATTCTTCTAAAACTTATCCCCTAAGGACTTGGACTGAACAATGAATTCCATTAACAAGTAATAAAACAGATATAGAAACATAAAAAGCCAATTATTTTTACCATTGCAATGGTGCAATATTATTGTCTTCACAGAACTGAGTTAAAAACTCAGGCCTCTATGTCCAGCTTCAGAGCTGCTGGTTATCCTTGTGTGGCTGGTGTGGCATGGGTGGCTTGCAGAGATACGGGAATCTTTTGTCTTCTATCTCAGATCCATTTAGTATCAAAGGTCAGATTTGCAAGATGCTACACGGTTTCTCTAATTTTCTTTTTGCTACTTCTGCTCTCATTCCTGTGTCCTAGATACCCTGAAGGACCAGGAAAACTACAGGGTTTGTAGAATAAGAAAGTATATAGAGAGAAAGGTCATGAGAGAGCAAATCAACATCAGTCAGTGTATGTATAAGCTCCCTTCAGTAGCTTCTTTGCTAGACTCCATAGAGCTGGTGATGCCAAACCATGCTGCAAGCACTTCAAGACACTTCCCTCCTGTTCCAATTTCTTGCACCTGGTGGTTCCACCCACTATTCCTTTCACCTACTTCTTTATCCAACAAATCTTCCTATCTTCTCTTTCCATCACTACATATATCCTCCAATTGTAAAAGAAAAAAAACACCTAAACAAAAAAANAAAAAAAAAAACACAACCATTTTACTTGAATACAGTATTACATTATAGCAAATATATTATCCCATTATGAGACTAATTAGCAAAAATTGTTCAACCCGAACCAAAGTCTTTCCATGTCTCAGTTGCAAAAAATTTTGGAAGAAACACTTTTGTCTTATCATCTCAAAATAAACTCCTTATATTCCTCCCATTTTTGGTTATTGACTCAAACAATTAATCAGACACATAGAATAACTCTTTCCTTGTGGCTTTTATGTTTGGCTTATGGCTTACTTATGGCTTTTATGTTTGCCTTTTCCCCCAGACCTGTACTAGGGATGTCTCAATCAAACATATCTCCATCGAAGACCCTCAGGGAATTCTGGAAAACTCTGCAAAATTCAAATCTGCCTATGCTTCATATACAAGCTTGGTAACTGCCTACTTATTAACTGCTCTGAGTGCACAGTTTCGAAGACAGAATCACCATTTTGTGAGATGCGGATGTAAAGTTCTAGTTATGTCTTCATAAATGTTGGCGGTTTTGATTTTTCTGTGTCTAAACCGTATCTTGTTTAATATATAGGTACAGGAAATCTATATTGCCATTCCTCTGGAATGTTTCCTGGGGGACAGTGAGAGCAAATCTTAGCTTTTGTAGCTACCATTTGATTTAACTTTGGATTTATTTACATTACTAAACATTTTTTTCCCCTCTTCTTTGGTAATGCAACAAGGAAAATGCATTTTTTAGCATAAGACCACACTAACTGCACTTGATGCTGGTAAAGTACAGGGGAGCTGATGGTTCAAAAATGCCACCATGACCAGCAGAATATATGCTAGGCAATGCCTTGCAATTTCTTACTTCAACCAGTGAGTTTTGTGTGAGGCTGACATCCTGCAGTAAGATTCATAGTGGTAGCAGGAATGTGTTAGAAAGGTCCTTTATATTATATTGGTAGCTTTCCACAGCTCAGAGCTTAAGTATTCAGGAAGTCTTGGTGCAGTCGTTTTGCATTGGGGTAATTTTAAATCATAAATAAGCTGGAAACAAAATTAGCCAATGCAAAAGCATAGTGGAAAATTCATGTAAAGTCTTGAAGAATGCTGTGGAAATATTTTAATGGGCTTTACATAAAGACCCATCTGGAACTCTGTACTAGAGCAATTTACTGTTCAATATCTGACTATTTTGCTAGAGACACCTGAAGGTTTAGCTTTATAAATCCGCACATGGAAAACAGACCATCAACCAGCTTCTTTCGTCTTTGTTGACAACGCTTTGTTTTCTAAGTGATTTTTTTCCTCTCATTCTTTCAGTACCAAAATATCAACTCTGTGGTCAACTCAATAACACTAGTGCCCTCTGCTGTGTGGATTTAAAATGTAGTTTAAAATGTTAAGAATTTCCTTCCTGCACAGAAGATTCCCCAGATACCATACAATTATTCAATGTGTTTCCAAACATTACTTTAAGTCTGTCTTTGGCAGTGTTCTAATTAGCAAAGCATATATCATGTTATTTTAGTCCAGTAATACGTATTCTCTTTATGGCCATGAATACATAAATATATATATATATATATACATATACATATATATAGTTATTTGTTTTGTTTACTATTTCCACAAAACTCAAAACAAACTTTTTTTTTTCCAAATTGACATTTGACATGTACGTTCTCCTCCCAAAAGCTTAGCTGATACTGAGTTAGTATTGATGTACTACACATTTGCCTTTGAGTAAAAAGCATTGCCTTCTTAAGATCCAATGCAGAAGATAAAGCAAGGAATGACAAAGCTAATCTATACTGTGCAGGTGCACACAGTTCAGCTTCCCTTAGGAACAGCTCAAAGGATGCAGCAGTTATGCTATTGAAAGGTAACTTTGCCAAACCTGTATGAGGACATGTTTTCCTTATGGGAATCTGCAGTTCATTTTTCTACTTCTTGTAATTAGTCTTAAGCCTGGTGTGCTTTGATCTCTCTGTTTTTTTCACCAGAAGAAGATATATTCAATATACTCACTCTGATTTCTGATGAATTTTCCTGTAATGGTGGGCTTTTATTACAAAAGCGAACTTTTACACCATTCCCAAAGATCTGCCTAATGAGGTATAGCAGGTGGCAAAGATATTTTCCCAAGCTTCAGTGAGCCTTAGCTGGATCCATGGCAGTTCAGTTGCTCTTGGCAACTCATAGTTAGCTTTCTGTCTAGTTAGTGGATCTATGAATAACTGTCTCATCAGTGGAGTGGTGCAGTGCAAAGGCCATGGCTTTATCCCAATATGTAGTTCATGATACAGTATGATCTAACAGACTTTGGTTGGTGCTGTACATCTGCTGTTAAAACCTGAGATATGATGCTATATGTCACTGCATTGAAAATGCAGACAGAAGCTGTCAGATGCCAGGTGATTAAACGATCACAGTAAAATTAAATCATCACAAGTACCTAGCAGTTAAATCTTGGCTAAAGCACAGTTAAATCACCACAGCCTTCTTCAGCCACGTGCCAGAAAATTTCACGATAAGGAGCATTCAGATCACTTTTTACAACTTTTTTTTTTAAGTTGACAAATATGTGGATGCATTCAGAAAATGCACCTTTGCTTCATTTTATATAGCACAGTTATGTATGCTGTACATCACACCCTTTTAAAGAGGTTTCTGAGAGAAAAGCCCTTTGCAAAGATATCTGCATTTTTTAGTAAACAAGCCACTCTACAGCTGCAAATTAAATGGCAGATTTCCAAACATATGTAAAGGAGCTAGGTGCATCAAGCAGCTAATTATACTGGGAAGTCTCTTCTGGTAGTGTCAGCACTGGAGAATTGAAAATAGTTCCTGTATAGAATGGAGCAATAAAAATAGGTCTAAATTCCAGGATGACTTTATGCAGAGGTGACTCTTTTGACTGTCTTTTCAGGAACTCTGAATGCTCTCAGAGTCTGCGACTGATCCCCTTTTGGCAGCTATGCCAGCAGAGGAAGCCAAGGGAATTTCACTGTAGATATCATGAGACAAGCACACAATCTGTTTTAGCTCCAAAAAATACTGAAACACATGAGGGTAAAGCCTCATCCCAGAACAGAGACTGAACTATAGGCAGGGAGCTCCACTGGGGTCAGAAACTCTCTACCAACATCTGCTCTGCAAATGCTCCCACAGCCTCAGATGTGTCCCCCCATATGGCCATGAGGAGTTGGGCTGCTGGCACCACGTTGCAAGGGATTCACTCACCACGCTCTCCTGCTCCCATCCCTGCCTTTTCCATCCTGGAACTCCCTTCCACCTGGCTGAACCCCTGAGGACTAGAGCAAGAGAACTACAAACACTTTGTGTACTATTCCCTGCGTGTAAACAGAGCAATGACGCCATTCTTTTTCTCCACTAAATGTCTTTGACATGAACAAAGGAACACATGCTATCTTCTTAATAGTGCATTACACTAATCATGATGCAAAATCAGTAAACTGAGTTGCAGTCGATCCCATATTTTTCTCTTCCTAATTTTTTTTTTTTAAATTTGTTTTTCTCATGGATTTGCTCCTGTCTGAGGTATTTGGTTTTTTTGGGGTTTATTTGGTTTTTGGTTTGTTTTGGTTTGTTTTGGTTTGGTTTTTGTTTTTTTTTTTTTTTTTTAAACAGGCAGTGTTACAGTTAAAAAACACCACTGCAATCATAGAGCTGTGCATCTTTTCCTCCATTTTTAAAAAATAGTTTTCCCTTTTCACTGCTGTAGGACTTTAAAAGTCTCAACAACAGTTTAGGGAGCCATTGCAATAATGCCTAAAAACCTGGGAGGTTTCAAAGCCCAGCAGCTTTTATCTATAGGTTTTCATTTTATTTTCACTTAAGTACAGAGGAGGCCAATGGGGGTCAGATAGGCAGCCCTGCAATGCGGACTGATTACTCGTGACACCAGATAAATCAAAACACTCACAATGCAAATTATTATCCTTTTCACATGTTTCACTGTTTCGCTCTGGGCCATAGCTGGGATTTTCTATGGCTCCTTCAAGCATGTAAGTGTTGGAAGCAGAGTGGATATCGCTGTACTACAGATATTTCCTGATTCTCTTTTGCAAGCCTTTTAAGACTCAGTTGAATCTCTAAGACACTGACCTGAAAGACCTGAATGTAATTTGACACATTCAATCCTCCTGCATCACCATTGATTTCAGGCAAGTTCAATCAAGGATGAGTTTGATTTTTTCTGCCTGGTTTTGTTTTTGTTTTTTTTTTTTTTATTTTTATTTTCTTTCATTTTTTAATACAGAAAACAGATACATTTCACACCCCTCATTCCCCAGCAAGATTTCGTGTTTACTCTGTCATGTCTTCCCAAGGTTTAAAATGTTCTCAACTTCAGATAACAGAAATTAATATGAAAGAGACATTTTAAAAATGAGAAATTTAGAATTTTGATCCAGGCATAGTTATTTGTATCTTAGCTGAAAATTAAGAAATTTCACAGTGTTTTAAACTAAATCAGTCTGGTATGCCCCTTTCTTTACAAATATTCTTTTACACCCAAGCCTCGTTTGCACATTGTATCCTCAATACAACTCAAAATATTTGTTAATTTTCTAGGAAATTCACGGGAAACATCAGTTAATGCATAATGGATATTTTGTTAGGACATAGTTACTTTTATTAAAAAGAATTGGTTGGCTTCTTTGTTGACCTTTACATGGATGTCACCCAACAGCTGAAGAGGACAAAACAGTCATAATGTCTCTGTTCAGACTGCTCACAACGGTATGAATAGGAGCAGCCTATGAACCATTCATGATAAACTAACTTAAACACTTTCATAAAAATCTACGACAATACAGCTTGTTACTAGCCTACACAGAAACATTCTAGAAATTTAATTGAAATTAAGTTTCTAAGTGGGTTAATTATATTGCATTAAATCTTTGTGTGGACACTTGTATTTAGAATTTAATTTAAGCTAAATGGAATCAAGACCACTGTAATTTCAATTAAGAGCGTCCATAAAAGAATGTAATCTAGTCTAGCTAGTCCATTTTCAGAGTTAATTTGGATTAATTTTCTTGAGACCCCATATAGACACTAGGAACTTTTGTTCTGTATTGACTTGGGTTCGATTCAAACCAATTAAGTAAAGGTAAAAAAGGTTTTCTACTGCATCACCATTCCTTTGGGTTATTCAAGTCCCATTTTACTCTTCTCACTTCACTAATTCAGTTGATAAAGCGCAGTTTCTCTGAACCTTTTTGTTCATTTAATCTTCTATATTTTTGACAGATATTTATGTAGGGGGAAACAGGCAATTGTAGGACAAAAATTTACAATAGCCCTGATAACAAAATTCTCTTCATTACACTAAATTTCATGTGCCAACCATGATATACAGGGAAGTCATACAAGCATCTTCAGGATTTCACTGTCTTATGTCAGAAATACCTCAGTGAGCAACAATTAAAAAGCATAATACCCATAAATATTTAAAGAGTGTTTCCTTAATTCCCTTTTGGTTTATTATTGAAATAAAATCACAGATCCCCATTTGGAAGGCATCTGTGAACCACAACAAAATTAGTATAAAAGCAACACTTAATAAAAAACTATATGATGTTCTAAAGCACTGCTCTAAAACAATGCAATTTTCACTCCTGTCACACTGGAGTCATAATTTTGAACCACTGTAGTATTTATTTGGTTTTAGCTGACTAGCAGTGACTTAAGACAACAACTATTTAAAGGTATTAGAGTGACACTTCATTTCAAACAAACTAATTTTGCTCTGGTAGAATTAAGCATTAAATTGTATAAATTAACATCCTTTTCATCATCATACTACAGAATTTCAAACCAGCAAGCAAAAATCTGCAGGTTAAAATTTGCAAGTATATAGTTGCCCTTAAAAAAGTTTCATCCTAATCTTAGAAAACTGAAGTCTAGTTTTTAAAGGCCAAAACATCCTTTCCTAAGTTGCAATATGTGCATTTGCCTACTCTATGTGCTAATGCTAAATAATATTTTTTTATCAATACATCCTTTTACTGATATAAATCATCCTTTGAGCCTTGATAAGCTCTTGGCCTTGGTAGAAAATATAAACAAGTAGATGGAAATATTTCAGTTCTGATGAACATATAATGTAGTTGTGGATCAGAAGTAGTTTCTATGCTGCTTTTCTATCAGCTCTTAACCTTGGTAGAAAATATAAACAAGAAAATGGAAATATTTTAGTTTTGATGAACATATAATGCAGTTGTGGATCAGAAGTAGTTTCTATGCTTTAGCAACAGAGATACTCTGATAAAATTTGAAGTAATTTAGAAAGATTTCAAGATTATTTTGAGATTAGCGAATCAGAGGATTGTCCATATCCGTGGCATAAAAAATTGAGTTTGTGACTTAACAAGTGCAGTTTTTCCAAATGCATTTCGTAATATGTAAAACAGTGGAGACTGAGGGATGAAAGGGAATTATATTAAAAAAGCCATGCAAGATCTGCAGCAATGCTTTTTTGAGTATGAATTAAAACAGGTAACTGTCTAAATAATTCTATGCTGCAATTCTGTGACAAGAAAGGTTTTTTTTTTTTTTTCTTTTTAAGGTCTGAATTACTTCTTGTTGAGTTGGAGAAGTGCTTGATAAGTATTTCATAACCTTGGTAACTTTAGGCTATGTTGCTACTATGCATTATTCCAAAATACCTTTTGGGAGAAACATACCCAGCTAATAACACATTTAAGCACCAGAGTCCATTTTGCATCATTGCATTTGTAGTGGCTAACAGAGTCCAAATTGCTCCCTCATTCTCTTAATAAACAAAGAGGCAAAGAGAAAGATACATGAGCTACAAAGGTAAGGCTGCAAATAGCCTCGAGTCTGGCAAATGATGGTTAAACTTCTTGTCCTTGGTAACTATGGAAACCCCTTAAGGTAAGAGTGGAACACAGGCATTTTGTGGTCCGCAATTTACAAGCTGTTTATTTAATTATGAAGGAATATGAAACTGTTAGGGGCAATGCAATTGTGATACACTGTGATAGTGTTTAAAGAAAAAAAAAATAGATACAGAGAAATATAAGAAGTGGTTTGGTTTTGGTTTTGGTTTTGGTTTTTTTTTTTTTTTTTTTTTGAAAATTACTTGGTTTAGGACTTCTATGGTTTAGGACTATGAAATGGCAGCACATTGTTCTTTACTGAGATTTAAGGTTTATATTTTTTCCAAAAGAGTGTGAGAAGCAAAAATTACTAACACATTTTGCCATAATATCCCTGAGTAGTTTCATATTAATTGTGTCCATTCTATGCCTCATGAACAAAACCAAGGTCAGGATGTATTTCAATTAAACCCTAGGTGTTACCAAGGTGCAGCACAGCCAGAATAGCAGGCGTGTTATTACCAGATCTATCAATGCTGGGCAATGAATAGGTCACAGGTGCTCTTGCATACAGGATCTGTACAGCTTTAAATATCACAAGTGGGAAAATGTAATGTAAATTTTTATTCAATTTAGGAGGCAGACAATGAAATAAAATTAAAAGTGAAACTATGTGGTGACTCAGGGGGGCTATAACACCTACTGACAAGAATTTTCCTGGATCTGAACAATAAACTTTGACCTGGTACTTGTGTTGATGGGAGCTGCATGAACATAGGGGACCCAGGATCCTTTGCATGCAATGGGAGTTTTGGTAACAATCCATCCTTGATTGGATCACCTTAATAAGGCGTCAAACATAGGATCATAGAATGGTTTGGGGTGGAAGGGACCTTAAAGATCACTGATTTCCAACCCCCTCCTCTGGGCAGGGACACCTCCCACTAGAACCAGGTTGCTCAAAGCCATGTCCAGCCTGGCCTTGAACACTTCCAGAGATAGGGCATTCACAGCTTCTCTGGGCAACCTGTTCCACTATCTCACCACAATTAAGAGTAAGAGTTTCTTCCTAATATCTCATCTAAATCTCTCCTCTTTCACTTTAAAACTATTCCCCCTCATCCCGTGACTCCATTCCCTGATCAAGAGTCCCTCCTCGTCCCTCCTGTAGGCCCCCTTCAGGTACTGGAAAGGAGATAGGTTTATGGCTGAAGAAACTGAGACAATAGTGAATTTAATCAGTCGGTAAAATTTACCATGTATCTACATGATACTTTGCAAACCTGACCTTCACACTCCATGCTGATGATATTCAACATGTGTTGCTCCAAATGACAGCCTTATAGCAACCATTAGCTTTTTTTCCACTCCAAAACAATATGCCTCATAGCACTGCTCTATCCTGGCCCTAACAGCACAAAGACAGAGTCTGCATTTGAGCAGAGCATGGATGAATCTTGCTCACAGGAGTCCACAAGCATCCAGGTGGGTACGCTGGAGTGAAAGGTGTCAGCAGCAGAGACCAAACAGGGACTCAGAACTCATGAATTATACTTCCACCAGAATGTGGACTTCATGTACTAAAGGGTGTGATCATCAAGTTTTAGATGTCATGACATTTCAAACTAAATTTGATTAAATGTTAGAAAATGCTCTGTCCTGTTTTACATCACAGAATGGTACAGGGTTTGAAGGGACCTTTGGATATCGTCTAGTCCAACTCCCCTGCCAGAGCAGGGTCACCCAGAGCAGGTTGCACAGGAACATATCCAGGCGGGTTTTGAATGTCTCCAGAGAAGGAGACTCCACCACCTCTGTGGGCAGCTCTGCCATCCTCACAGGAAATAAGGTTTTCCTCATATTTAGATGGAACTTCCTATGTTTATGTTTGTGCCTGTTACCTCTTGTCCTGTCACTGGGCACCACTGAAGAAAGACTGGCTCCATTCTCCTGACACTCATCTTTTAGGTACTTATAAGCATTGACAAGATCTGCCCTCAATCTTCTCCAAAATAAAAAGACACAATACTCTTCTTATCATAGTATTTGTACACCTTCCAGAAATGCATTAATACATTTGTTACTTCATCTGTGTATTCTTTCTCTCATCCATTCTCCTACAGGACCATATCTAGATGCTGTTCTGGTTTGGTCGACTTTATCAAGTATCTGCCACAAGTAGTTGATACTATAGATGGCAAATTTTAAGAAATACATTGCAAGTTTGAAATTACAATATATGATTTTGCTATGCTATTCCTTCTTGAAACTCATTGGACATGTCATGAAACACGTTCCTCTCTTCTACCCAGAGAACAGGCCACAGACAGTGCTATGGACAACCTGAGATCCAGTCCAACCTGAGACCCAGTCCAACCCTTTCTACAATGGGAATAGGCAAGGACTCCTGGGGAGCTACTGTCACCTTTTCCCTGTGAACTCTTCTTAAAGTTTCCTCTTGGCCAGACTTTCAAATATCTGTGCTATGATCTTCTGATCCTTGGCCACAGAAAAGCTTTCATATAAACCTCATGCTAGACAGGGTCTTGTCAAGCCCTGAACTGATTTTAAATATAAATGTTCAAAACAACCTAAAAGAAAATTCCTGCCATAGAACAGTACAAGTGGTAAAAAGTGACATCTCAAATTTATTATCATTTGGGGCTGTGCAACTAGGAAGATGTAAATCACTTGAAAAAGGACAACAGCTCACATTCAGGGAGCTGTTTTCACTAGCTGAACAAGGAAAGGGGAGAAAATAATAGTTAAGAGGTTCATAACTGTTTCACATGCAACTACGCAAAGTATCTTCTGGGACCACTGCACCAGCCTACAATAACATGAACTACACCTTTCCCGGTTACCATTACCACATCCTGTGAAATGTCAGTACTCTGCTGCAAACAGCCGTTTCTGACCTAGTAAAGGAATGATGATGCTTCATGGACCACAGTACTTTTGAAAGTCCAAAATCAGTTTCACTCTAATGTGATTAATTACTAAATTTTTAATTTCTAGATTACAATAGTAAGTGTATTAACCCCCAAATATGTTTGTATAAAACATAACCATAGGGTCACACATGTATATATAAAATTATATTTGAATTACAGAAATGCTTCATACTGTGATTCTCACTCTGACCTTAACAGGTAAAAACCATCCTTTCCCTTGCAAGCTTAATCAAGCACTGAAAGCAAAATCAGAAAGACCTAAGTCAAATTCTATAACTGTGTTGCCAGACATTGAAACAAAAATAATTAGGTATTTTTGCTTTAACCTGTTCTAGTTTTATTCAAATGTTAAATTAATTCTGAAGTAACTTGTTAAGACTGGAACACTTTGTTTCTATATGGACTGAAATGAGGCACTAGCACAATCCTGTATCATTCATCCCAATGTGTTTTCCTGAGGTATCCATATTTTCGCAGAGTATATGGACTGATTTAAGAATTGATAATGTAGATCTGCCTGGAAAATTTATAATTAACAAAGAAAGCTTGAATGCAGCTTGGTGAAAATCAAAGGTTCCAAAGAGGTTTGCAAGAAACAGTGGTAAATTGAGTTATTTTCTTTCTGAACAGACCATCTATAAATCAAAGAATCATAAATGATCAAGATAGAGAAGACATCTCTCTGAAACTTGACAATGTGGTAAGTCTTACAGAGAAAAATAATAGATTACTTCATATTTTCACCTAGACATGGCTTTTAAATTGATGAGTATACATTTATGTGTTGGAATATCCTCTCTGCGTAGGCCACTTGTAGCCTGGTTATTGAACTGACTGGCTAAATTCAAATTCAAATATTACCTCACTATAAAATTCATATCAGATCCAGGAAATCTGGCATATACTTCTTTAGCAAATGATCATTTTCACTGAAGTGTTATTTATCTGCCTCAATTTCACCAACAGGATACTATATAGAAAAAATACATAATTTATATATATATATATATAAATATAATATATTGCAGTGCTGCAATACTCGTTCAGTTGCTCAGACTTTGAAGCACTGACAGAGTATTTCATGTTCATGAACCCACTACAGACTTCCCTTTTTAACTAGATCCTTGAGAGAAAATTATGGGTAAAAATTGACCCCTGCAGAAACCAATGGGACTTTTGTCTTTGATTTCAGTTGAGTCAGGATTCAATTTCGTATGTCAACAAGAATTTGCTAGACAGAGCCAACTGCAGGTTATCGTTGATGTAGGACTAGGGATTTGATATCATTCTTTTAGGATAGTTTTCAGAGAGATGGAAATTTAATTTAATTAAAACTGTCTCGTAACATAAAAGCAAAAGTAGTAACTAAACTACTGAAAAGACAGAGTTCATATGTATGTGAAAGTGTGTTCTCAAAAAATTCCACAAAATTTCTCTGCTACTTTTAAAATGCACAGCCAGAAAATGAATCCAAGGTTCAAAGCAAATTTGAAAATTATCCATCCAAAGTAGAAAAAATTTGATAGCTGATGTTATTCAAAGATATAAATATGCCTGTTTGCAGCAAAGCATTCCATTATTATGCTGACTTCTATAACAATACAAATATATATATTACAGACAGCAGTGATACTAATTATTATTATGGATGTCCAACACCTGCCATTGAGAAAGGCTGTTTTCAGTTTCTTAGAACTCTGTAAAATTTTAACCATTTACCAATGAAGTGTTCCATGTCAGGGATATACCTGTAGTATGGTCACTGAAAGTTGTGCAGACTTAGTCAGCACAGCTTTAGAGCAGATGTCATACATTATGGTAACAAATAGTTACCAAGCAAAAGGGAGATTATTACTGATAGAAGTGCAAGGACTGAATTCAGGTGTGGGTTTTTTCATTCTGTACATTGAAATACATGGAGTTACTTTGGGAAAAATATGATCTATATAGTATAACAACACAAAGCAGCCAATGAAGCTTGCAGTCAAATAAATGTATTTATCCATGTAAAGGTATGCCTAATACGCTTTGCAAAACATAGTTCAACACTATTTCTAATACAGCTATTCATTTCCTATCAGGACAATATTTTCTGAATTTTTAAATTCTAACTACTGCTCCAGCCTGAATACATCAAAAATAGAGCTGAATGGCAAAAGTGCTAATGTGTCCAGATGTCTCTGCCTGAGAACTATTTCCTGGATTCTTATCTATGCTCTCTGCTCCAGAATGATGCACAAGGATAAGTACATGAAATATTTTCCAGCAGTCATTAGCAAGGGGGCATGTAAGCACTTCAAGGGGACAAAATAGATTGCTAACCCATCCCTCCCATTAAGTACACTGCTGGAGACCTTTGGTGTCATCAGGCACTCTCACACCAGAGAATTTCACACCAGTTCCATGTGGTTGTGGGCTGGTAAGAAGAATTATATATGTAAATGCCTAAGTGGGTGTAAAAGTTTAAATACCGATGCTCTATAGCACACACATTCCCAGTACTGCTCTGCCTTATGGACCTATATCGCATCATGGAGCTTTTAGTCTGGAAGAGTACATAGTTAATTGTATAGTAAATTTTACTATTTGCCTGATATTTCTGTCTATATCCACTCGTGCAAGAATGCCTAATGGCAGCTACTATCAAGTAATTGACTGCCGATCTCTGCCCTTGATCTGCAAGAATGATCTGAAAACCTGGGTCAAAGCATCTTGGGAAAAACTCCTTAATTTCTTTACTCATATTGCTGTTCATATGCTCAATACTTAAGAAAGCTCACAAAGTGACAAGATGTAATAACAGCAGCTAGAACCAGAGAAGACAGGGAGTTATGTCTCACATTCTTCACATGAAGCACAAAGATCTCCTTTCCTAGACCAGTTTTCTGGACTGGAATATAAATCTCAGAAGGATTTCATGGAAGACAGGAACACTGCTGAGTATTAAAGATAAGGAGCACCCACAGATTTAAAAACTTCCTCTAATACTGCAGCCATAGATCTAAACCTAAACAATTGCTATCAAGGAGGGGATGATGAAAAAAAAAAAATAAAAACCACCACCACCACACTTTTTTAGTATGTGAGCTCCTCTGTGGTTCCAAGAAGGGAAAAAAAAATAAAAAGTGATGTACATAGCACATTCCTTTCCTGTGTTTTCTTTATAATTCTTACAATTCCAGAAATGTGTAGGCAATCTTTTTCTATCTAATTCTACAGAAATTGGCCACATTTAGTCTAGTTCTCAGATGGGATAAGCTGACATTGTTCCATTCAAGTCAACGAAACCAGAATCATTTTTATTCCAGCTGAAGTTTGTCATCCTTGTTACCTCTAAACTAAACTGATCCATTCTTGAGGACTACCAGGAGGTTCAGATATCCAGTTGCAGATTTTATAAAGTAGACTTCAAATGGCAAGGATAAGACAAATGGTTTTGTTTCAACTGTGCAATAATGATCTCTCTTCAGATATCTGAAACAATGAACAAATGGCAATCATACGTTAAGATTGGGTTTAGGTTTATTTCTTAAAAAATAAACTTTTCTTTTTCTAAATAGTAAATTACCGGCTTTTTCTCTTTTTTTTTTTCCTTAGTACCATGAAATATAGAGTTTTAATGGTAGCTATGAAATAAAAACAACAGATATACCACACAGTAAATGAAGACAGTTCCTTATCTCCAGTCTTTATAATGTGCTATGTCTGAATGGAAGGTTCTACATTAACAAATAGATGGTAATAGCTTACAGTTAGATACGAACTTTTATGTGGAAGTTTCTCTGGGAGCTTCTTAAGAGTGAAGACAAATGCTGAAAAAGAATAGCCACCATTTGGTGGGATCTATAAACATTCAGTATCTGCTGTTTAGACTGCCTTCAGCAACTGCTGCTTTTTTTTACTTGAAACAGGTAACAGTGGCAAATACTGGGATTTAAAATCTTCTCTATAGGTGACCACAAGTACAAGAGAGCAAAGCTGTATTAAACTCTTACCATCGCTCTTTAGAGTTGCTTAAGAGTTGAAAGCTTTCTGCTGCTCCACAAGGCAGCTCAGAAATGTAACCTCCAAGTCTGCAGTATACTGTAGTTAACAAACCAGCCTTAATAGTTTCTCCTTAGTGTATAAAAGTAGCATAGCAAGACACCTTTCAATTTAATTAAAGGTCTGCCAGGAACTTACAAACCTAATTTTTCCTTTTCAAAGACTACTAAATCCTTCTTTTAAAATTTCATTTACCTGCAGTTTGGTGTCCAAGTTGTCAGCAATTTTTTTTCCCTTAAGTATAGTACAAATTGCTAAGTCATTTCAAAATTACACAGAAGCAAAAGTAACAAACTTTTTCTTTTAATAGTTTGGGGTGCTTTTCCTCTCACTAGGATCCCTCACATTTATACTAAATACATCTTCATTTTTCAAAATGAAATTTAATAAGCAGTACTTAAGAGCAAGAAAGGCACTTACTAAACCATATTCAATTGCTCTTCACTGCTATTCTTTATCTCCCAATTTTTGATGAAAGGCAAAGTAAGAACATACTGGGGAGCTGAGAGGAATAATTTCCTTAGTGATTGCTGAAAAATGCAGACACAAAAGATAGTACACCTAAACGTTGGTATAAGGCCCAACCCTAACTACTGTCCTCTTCTTGAAATTCCAATTCTCAGACTATCAATTCAAGGATTTTGAAGACAGGTTTGCAGCACAGTTCCTTGCAGACTGTAAGGACCAATGGGTGATTCCATTTGCAACAAAAGCACTTTCACTAAATTTCTCTCCATATACCATAGATGTAAGTTCTATAGCTGGACACAGGGACTATGTCTGAAGGGATCACCACCGATTTTTTTGGGCATTTAGACTCATATAGTAGTATGAACCAATAAATCTACCCCAGGGAGTGACATTGTGGAGACCTTGAGCGTTATGAAGGTTATTGGCCATGACTCTGACCACTATATGGTGGTGAAAACATCAATAAAACAAAATTTGAAGACTTCAGACTTCAGACTTCAACTTAAATGACGTGACATTTTCTTTCCTTGAGAACAAAAACTTCATTTTTCTGAATGCACATTGAATTTTGCTATCCTGGCATGTTCTTTTAATGTTTCCACTTCAATTCAGTGTATGAAGATCAGGTCATTCAACACAAAGTTACAATTATGGACGTTGAGCCAGTGCTCTATAGAACGAAGAATGCCTGTAGAAATTCCTGACTGTGCTGTAATAGTGTTTACTGTGAAAAATAAAATTCACAGGCCAGATCCATAGCTACAAACAGTGTAGCTTCACTGGCAGAGGATCTGGCTCACTGCACCCATTTAGATAGTATCTCAAACTCCCAGTCGTACATTTATAAGCAACTGCTGGTGACAGACAACTGAGGGTGCATGGATTTACACTTAGGAAAAACAATTACAAGAAAAAAGGATAGCACTTTTCTTTGTTCACTGTTAATGAGCAACAATGAGGATTAGTTTTTAAATATCTGGTTATTACAGTTCATTATATTATTGTGAAAAGTATATTTAATGGAGTATTTCTCAAAAATGTTTTAACTTAATCAGCAGCAGGGTCAAAAAAAATCCCCCACAACTTTCTGTGTCTCAATTCTTTACAATGACTATTGTCACAAGAAATAAACAAAGGGAGGATTCTAGGAGGTGTAGATGAGAGTTATAAGGAATTCAATGTTCGATACACATGAAAGTTTTTTCTATGCAATTAAGACATTAATGGATGCAGAATATAAGTAATTAAATTCCATTCTTTATGCCACTCCTGATGAAGTATGACTTGTCAAAGTCATACCATCAGTAATAAACGAATTCAGGACAGTACTCAAAGGACTCCACATAGAAGCTTGCTTTTTTTTTCCTTTTTATCTAACCAATGTTGTCTTCTTGATAGTACTAATTCCACCTTAGGTTCCTTAAGTTTACTCTTATAATCAGGTACTAAATAATCAGTTGTCTGGGAATGTAGAAATCAAATGAAGTCACTTTCCCTCCCCTGTTTGCCCAGTCAGCTCAGTCAAGGACAACTCATGTACCATTAACCAGTGAAGTGATGAAGAAGATTTCAAAAGGGAAACTGGGATGATTGCTTCTATGTGCTTCTATTATATTGCTGTTTTTCACTTGTCCCTTTAGACAAATGCCATACCCCTTCCCAGCACCACATTCTCTTATGCAATGTGCAGAAGTCTCACCTTTCTGTTTAAAATTATAGATCTTAAACAATGTATATTGGAAAAGATCCCAGCTGTCCATTATCCTGAATATATGATCTTAACGAGCCCTGACAGCACTTCAACTGAGTTAGAACAAAGTGTATAAAATTATCAGGACTGGATTAGAAAACAGTACCCAAAATCTTTGATGTTTGATCACTTTCTTATTCATACAAAGACAAGTATGAGCTCTTAGAACTTGTCTTGTAACTCAAAGCAGCTGGTTGCAAAATCTGCAATCTGCAAAAAGGCTTTGCCAAGAGATTTCACTTCAAAAATTATTCTATAGCTGATTGAAGACCTGAATTTATTGTCCAAAATGCACTTAAAAGTGTAATTCTGTATAACTTACAGTATAACTCAAAGTGTTAGAGTAGGAAGAAAATTATTCATACTCACTTAATTAGGTAGAAATCTAGGTTTTCTGGACATGAAAATGGCATTTGTCCAAACAAGCTATTCTATCAGGTTTTGTTTGATTTTTTTTTTTTTTTTTAATCTCCCTATACTTGCCTACATGTAGTATTAGATGCCCATTGTATCTCAGCAATGCTAAATATCAGTCTTGATAAGATGAACTTAAATATGCTATGGAAAAACAGAATGAAAATTTGGCTTTTATAAGCAGTTTAGGGGTTATTTACCCTGTCACTTGCCCATTCACACCAAAACTGAGTGGTATATGCGACATCTGCCATTAATTGCAAGTCTTAAAGAAAATTGTCTTTGCTATGGAGCAATAATGGATCACAGCTACTGGAGTTATTCCTGTAATATGTGAGGCAGAACTTTTGTGTTGCAGTGTTGCAGATAATAAGTTTACACTCTGCTGCTGAAAGATGCTGGGGAAGCGGGGCATCATTATTCAGTCTGAGCTGAAGCTGATTTGATCTTAAATCTCAGCAGAGTAGCTTCCTGACTCAAGATCATAGAGTTATATAGTCTTTCTCAAGAAAGGATCAGATAACAAAAAGAAAAAAAAAAAAAGGAAAAAGGAAAAAAATAAGAAGGAAGCTCATCCATCCCTACATCCATATTTGGCTCATTATTGCCATTGATATGAAAAAAACCAACTGAAAATGTTGCACTCCAGCAAACTAAACGTGAAAAATGCTCTTTTGTAATTATGAATGAAATAGAATAATTGCTTTATAGTTAATTATTCCCTTGACTATCTGATATATCTATAAATTAAGCACAAAGCAAAACCCCACAGCACAGGACTTGCCAGTGAAAAACCACAATTTTAATTTAATTAGAATGCATATTTTCTTTTTAAGTTGTCTTCTTTTGATTCTTTTATTTTTTTTAATTCTTCTCCTGCCCCGTTCCAAAAGCACTGCCAATAGAATTTACTGAACAATAGCCTGTTATGCAATACACTGACATGTACTCAGTGGTTTTGATGATAATAAACTATTCAGAAGCCTGAAAATACTTTTTGCAGAGCCTTGGGACAACAATCTAAAGAATTTAATTTCTACAGACCTTACTTACAAGTTTTATCCTTGTTATATATACAAGATAACCCCAAACCACTATCTAAAAGAAATCATTTTTAATTAGGTTCTGAGGAGGAAATGCTGGCCCCAGTAAAATCATTAGAAAAACACTTTCTTTCCACAAGAGGTTCATTATAGTCCATATGTTGTTAGAAGAAAAGAAATGCAGTCTTGTTCAGTTTTCACAATATCTCTGTTCTTTTCATCTCTGTTAAAGGCTACATCCTGATTCTCTCATACTGATATGTATTTTTTGTGGGTCTGTAACAGATAAATGTAGATACTTGAAGACTTAAAGGACTCAAACCAGATGTTTCACAATAACCACATCCTTAATTTCTGAAATGGAAGTAAAGTATCTACCTAGTTTTGAGGATCTGAGTCAAAGCTACTCTTTGTGCCTTCTTATTCTATTGTTTATTGTAATTTTCCTGGAGTTTTTAAAGTCTTTTTATATTGGCTTCAGATGAGTAATATACAGATCACCCATTTCTAAGCTAGAAAGAGGACCATGTGGTGATATCTTCAATCCCTACTTTAGTGTCATCATTAGTTCTTACTATACTAGTGCTGTACTCCAAATAGAAATAAGAAAAATGATGGAGCCGAGAAAGTGCAGAATTATAGTGTGCAATGGATGTTTAGACAGAGGGTCTGGAACCATTACCAGTCCTTTGAGACAGTCCCAAGAGACCAGGATTCAACAACTTAAATATTGTGTCATGCATGGGGAACAGAATTGCTTCTGGAGAGACATAATGAAACAGAAAGATGGGTGCCTGTGTTACCATCTTCTATTTCATAGAATAATCATGCCTTAAAGCTGCTAAGACCAGTTCCTCAGCTATTTGTTTGCAGTGCACAGTTCCAGAAAAATAACAACATTTACAAATGCTATTTATGCCAATGACGTCAGCCTCACTGACTATCTTTTCTGTTGTTAGCTGAGGGACGAATACATATATGTATAAATATAAAAAGCATACATAATTTAAAGACATACATGCTTAAAAAAGAGATAGGGACAGGAATTAAGCTCTCTAAGGAGAAAATTAAGTAACTTGTACTGACTCACCCTAGCCTAGCCTGGTTTGAGGATAGTCCTGTGCTCCATTAATTTGAAATGTAATTATGTTCTACTACTAAGTTCAAATGCAGGGAACTGTATGTACCTAAGGATACATTTCAAAGAGCCTTCCGTTTGCAATACCTATTTTTAAATCAGGACCCAAAATGTTGCCTTCACTGAAATCTCTGCACAGTGAACCAAAAGAGCATTCTCCTCATTAGTGGTGTCTGTATTGGGCACAAACATGAGAGTATTCCATTTCAGTCCTCCAGAATCAACCAGAATGTCCATCAAATGAGTGGAATAGATTTTCCTATACGAATGAAANAAAAAAGGAAGTTGCTAGCTCAATGTTTTTATTACAGTAGCTGAAGAAATTTTTGATTTCTAGTTCATCCCTTGGACTGAAGAGCATTGGGAAATATAATTCTACCATGAAAAAACCAAAGGTCTATATAGTCTATCTAAAACTCACCCTGATTTTCTAAGATTAAGTCACTTTCTTTGCAGAAGACCTGTTTCCTTTTAAAAATCTGTTCTTATGACATAATTGATATCCTTATGTCCACAAAGGTTCTGGATGTACTGTTTCATTTGAAAAGATACCCAGCAGCATAACAGAGATGTGCAGCTTATGGGGACTGGGATTCAGCATGCACTAATGACCTCCTGAAACTCCACATCACATAACCTCAAACCTCGACAATCAAATTACATTAAGCACACAATATTTTAGTCTTCTTATCACCACCAGCACGTACAATTAAAATTATCGCAGCCAATAAAAATCAGAAAAGATTGATTTTTTTCAAAATTACATGACCACTAGAACATGGAAATCGCTATATTTTTCTAAGAACAGCTGTAGATGGACAGTGATTTTATAATCCATTAAAGGTATCTTCATTTTTACATCCTTATGAGGGTTCAACTATATCAACAAATTCAAACAGGATTCAGAGGAGCTTTAGCTGAACACAGTGTTCCTTACCAGCAGCTCTGCAATCAGCAATAAAATATAATGAAACAACATTAACAGCACACTGTACTAGCTTAAGCAACATGTAATTCTATGAGCTTTGTTAGTTTGGCCAGGGCAATTCCAACCTGTCCATACAATTCAGATAGAAAGGCAGACAAGACATTTTTCACCAAGTCTAAGTTGCAAGCATGCTCTCTGGCTCTCACCTTGGGTTTTTGCCAATTAAAGGTGGTCTGTCATTATTACTGAAGTGTTGAAAGTCCAGCTCCTGACACAGAGGGACTTGTGGCTCTGCGGTTTGTAATAGCAGTCGTGCTTTCATTTCACAGGCACACAGAGTTAGTAAAATAAACCCTTTTCTTCTGCCATGCACAGTTCTCCAGTTACATTGTTAGGTCTTCAAGCTTCATTTGACACATCAGGTATTGCTTAAAGCAAGATGCTGGATTCCGTGGTTGTGTGACCTGATCCAGTATGGTAAAACCAGGGAGCTGCTGACAGCTCACACACAGAATGATGGGTTGCTTTCTGAAATAAGGGAAGCAAAGCAGTACTCAGCAGTGATGAAAATAAGGAAAAGAGCAGCCCTGAACTATCACTTCTCTCAGTGTTGCAGTGACTGGCTCCATGCCTAAGGCAAAATTACAGCTAAACTCTCAAACGCAGCTGAGCAGCTGAGAGAGAAAAGTCAGTGTGCAGAAACTATCTGCCTTAAGTTCCCATTTCTACATTTTCATAAAAGCAGCTGAAGATCCCAACCTCAAATTTCAGCCTAAATGTTATAAATTATATATTTTTGCAGTCTTGTGTGGTCAAATGCAGTGTTTTTAAGTGATGGAGGAGTGCCCCTGTAGGAGACACTAAACTTCTTTCTCAGGAAAGCTGTCGCTTACAGAAACAATTCCCCAGCTCTCTGCTCTCATATCTGTGCTCCACTAAAACCAAGGAACCTCTACAAGCACTGATGCCCTTTCCAAAAAAGCAGCTGACCTCTGTTATTCACCACTCAGAGGTATCACCGGGGGTAGAGGCTTAAATATGAGGGTCAGAGGGTGTCTGTTGGAATTGTGAACATCTGAAGTGGCTTAAAACCACAACTTCAGTGAACCGAGTTAATAAGCTAGAAAATCCTGCGCTTCCAAGCAAGCATCACTATATATAATTACATAAATTTAAAAGAAAAGCCCCTTATATCCGGGCTATTTTATGACTGCCATCTGTGCAGGAATCCTCTGCTTTCCACTGTAGCACTCTGTGCTGCCTGCACTTGAGGATGGAGACATGGGTGAGAATAATCCGTTTGAGCTGGTAAGGCAATTCAACTGTCTCCCTGCCAATATGGGGATGTATGAGTGAAGCTACATATTAGCTAGCTCCAAGACAGATATTTGATGTATATTTAAGATAGGATGATAGAACAAGCGGTAAGGTTTTTAAACTGAAAGAGGGGAGATTTAAATTAAATATAAGGAAGAAATTCTTTTCTGCAAGGGTGGTAAGACACTGGCCCAAAGTTGCCAAGACAAACTGTGACTGCCCTATCCCTGCCTAGGGAAGAGGGTTGGAACTCGATGATCTTTACGGTCCTGTCCAACCCAAACCATTCTATGATTCTATGATATTTTATTTCTTAATATGATGAAAAATAGGTAACATTACCAGCTGTCTAAAGCCATATTGTTTGTTGCTGTTTATGCTGCGTTGGCATCACAGTCTGTGAGATCAGCACGTCTGAGAATAATCAACATACTGTACTCAACTCATGCCAGGGAAAAGAGAGTTGGCTTTATTTCCTCTCATTTCAAGTTTAATTTTCTCTTCTTAATCTGAGTTTTAAAGGGTCTCAGAGAAGTGTCAACTCTGTATCGCTTGATGATGGAATTTCATTAGTCTAAGGTGACATTTTAGGTTTTGTTTTAATCATTTCTAGTCTTATTGCTTCCTGCAGGGAAGGATTCTTTTAAATCGCCATCACATTACTGTGTACAGTCAAGACCTCCCTTGGCACGATATGAGACAAAAATCACATACTGATAGCAAGTCATACCCCAAAAGTACGTAGAGAGTAATGAGGAATAAAACAGTCAGATAAACAATGAGGATGGCCATTTTTTGC
>VXBJ01000058.1:28108-49653 GCA_013400055.1 Nycticryphes semicollaris | reverse complement strand
AAAAAAAAAAAAAAGTAATTAGAGGACAAGGCACATTCTAAAGTTGTTGAGCAAAAGCGACTGGTATACAGAAGCAATTCCAACTCCCATGACTGTACTCCAACAAAACCACTTCAATGGCCTTTCCTTCTGTACCACACTTAAATAAAAATATGTTCATGCATATAGATAAAGCCTGTGTGCATACATCACAACTTTATTTGCATCAGCAATATCCTTTAAATAGAATCAGAAATATTCAGCAAAATGCGATAAACAAGAATTGTACAAAAAATATTCTCTATATCACAGCTGTCTAACTCTGGCTCTATATTTTCTAAGTTGCCTAGCATTTCTACAAATTTTCACTTCTAGCCATCTGATTTCATTAAAATCAATGCCCAGCTCCCAAATACTATTCTATTAGTTTTCTAAAGTTAACACTTCGAATGCAAGCTCAAGTGCCTGAGCACAGTATGCTCAAAATTTATTTCCAAGTTGTGTTTTATTGATGTGGCATATAAATAGGATTTAAGCATTCAGCAATTCAGTAAAATATAGAAATTATCAATGCAATTATTTTTGTATCTGCTAATTCCCTTGATTTTGAGCTCAAAGGCAAACAATTTTTTTTAATCACTTGTTTTCATAAATCTGTCTAGAGCTTAAGATCTCAGTTTAAAAATATGTTTTTTCCCAACAAAAAACAATTTTTTAAAAATTTTATTAGAAAGATAATGAAGAGTGATGTCAATCTTAATAATATTATCAAACCCACTGGACACATATTTAAACTTTGCTTGCTTAGATATTAATGTTTTCCAGTAAAGAAAGGAATATTACAGGAATGTACTGTCATCAGAAAATTTAATGTAAAACCAAGCAATTATTTGCCTGGTTTTCACCTTTTTTTTTTCTTTATATTTTAATGTTTTCCTGCAGTGCTATGATCACAGATAACAGCATTGTGTTGGCACATAAACTGCAGAAACAAAACCTGACTGATCTTTATTCATGGTCCAAGCTGAAGAAAGTACAGAGTGCAAAGAGCACATGTATTAGCTATAAAAATTCTGTCAGCTTTAATAATTTACATTATTAGTAACACCATGTGAGCAGGCCTGTTTCCCAGGGTTGTTTACGCAAAAGGCAGAGTCCAAAATTCATGCCTTTCCTGTGGTTAGGCTTTATTCCCACATGAAAAATATCAAAATATCTTAACATTTAAAGACATGAATGTTTCTATATAGTCCTCCTCAAACTTAGCTGCTGGTAGCTTTCCTCCTTCAGGATGCCTTAATCTTTCCTCTTCAACGGAGCCATTCCTACGTTATATTTAGGTCATGATAATGAGTTACCTGCCTTGGTGAGTCATTGTGCTACTATTGACAATTCTTATGATTTTATAATGAGATATTATTTTGAAGTGTCAAATTATATTACCGTCCTGCAGTTAGTCATGATGCTTTCTGTACTTTGAAATGACCACTGGCCACATTTCTAGACTGGCATTTGCTGCAGAAGCAACTGCAGTCCACGTGTAACTATCCACTGCTTTTTGCTGTTTTTAAAAAAATAAAGCTAGGCTTCCCTGAGAGTTAATGGCCACCTTCTAGATTTGATTTTATGCTTAGTGGGCTGAATAATAAGACTGGTCAGGATTTTTACAAGACTTCCCCGCNATAAGATAAATTTGTCACCTTTTTTTGAAACTCCTTGTTGCCCATCTTTGCACCAAAGCTTATATAAGAAGGAATGCTGGTTCCCTCAGCAGCTCAAGAATCTTAAATTTTATTTTTATTTTTGTACTTAAGTTTGCAGAAAATGGTATATCAGACTTCCTAGGTCATATGGAAGTTGTTAGGTTCATTCTGCAACTAGTTTTTTTTTTTTTTGCTTTTATTTTTGATTTTGGCAGTAATGAATTTCAACACCCAGCCAAGTTTTACTGCATAAAGTGATGGGAACATGTAGGATAGTCTGCAGGAGACTGAGGATAATGGGGATAAATGCATTCCATGACACAGGGGAAAAGCTGTGCAGAAAATGACTGTGAATGTGTAACAGATAAGTCTATGAAAACAAATGGAATCATTAAGGAAAAAATAGAAAACAAAAACATTGCCATACCCTCTTTAAACACTTGACATTCCTACTTCTTGAATGCTGTAACACATTTTAGAAAGTATATAGTGTAACTGAAGAAAATTTACAGTACTGACATGATGAAAGATATAGAACAGATTCTATATGGGATATGACAAAATGGACTAGAATTCTGTGAAAGAAACAAAGGAGGGCAAAATAATGGAAGTCTATAAAAATAATGCATTATACAGAAATAATGAATAGGAATTGACCAGTTTTTAGAAAGCATAAAGTAAATGCATTAGGACACTAAAGGAAATACTTTTCCAGAAAGCACATAGTTAAATAAATGGATGCTGCAGAAGTATTTGGAAGAGCAATTCAATAAGAGTTATTAAATATAAAGCTACTTCAGGCTCAGAAATTCTTGTGAGCTGAAAACAGTCAGAAGAGTACCTAGCTAGGGAAAAGGCATAAATGGTTGACCAGCTCTACCTCTTTGGTGTGTTCATATAATTCCTATTGGAAACAAAACAGCAGCACAGACAATCTTGTGGTGACAGTGAACCAGTATCGCCATCTTTACATTAAGAGGCCTTCATCATGATGAAAGCAGTTACATGGGTGACCTTGCATCAAAAACCAGGGCAAGCCAGCAAAATTAGAAACTATTAAGAGTACCACAGAAATAACATCCAAAAGAAGTCTGAAGCTGAAAATACTAGAGAGTAAATCAACAAATCATTATTATGTCTTTGTTCTTTTCCTACATAACTCCTCCGTGCTAGTTCAGGAAGAAGATTCTGAACAAATGGATCTCTGGTCTGACTTGGATAGTGAATTCTTATGCTTATGTTGTTAAGAAAGGATGTCAGAGAGCAGAAATATTAGCAATATCATCCATTACAGGGAACGTGTTGATCAGATCTTCCAAAGGACTAATCTTCCTAAGTGAGAGACCTCCTATGAAATGAAAAAAAAAAAAAAAAGAGGTAGTACAGTGCTATGAAAAGAAAAGGAACGAATCCAAAACTGACTGTATTAGATCTGAGGTGGTTTACCTTCTTGATTTTGCATTTTTACATGAATTTGGGACTTAAATATGAAAACAAGCACATGACTAAAATACAAAAATAAAATAGAGAACACATCCCACAAATGTGAATAACATTCAAGACAAAACTCTTAAAAGTTTAATGTTGATGGTAGTGGAGTCAAGAGAACATTTAAACAGCTGAAATTTTTTTCCTTTGATTCCTGTTTATATATTTGGCCAAAGTTTAGGTGCCAAAGGCAGAATTATCTCAGTGGTTGAATCCTTGGCTTAGTTACTGTAGCTATTAGAAAATGGGCATGTTAATTGGCACTGCAACTCATTTTGCATTAAATGCTAATTCTTTACTTGTACCCCAAGATTCAAGGTGGAGGAACATCCCCTGGATTACCTAACAGGTGAAAACGCATAGCACATTGACAGAAGCAGAGCAATGCCTAAAGGTAGGGCGATAAGCCAGCCCCTCAAAATAGCTTCTTTTTTTTTTTTCTAGTATTTAATTTCATTGCATGACACAATGCAGTGTATTGCATTCTCATGATCTCAGAAGACAATATGAACCCTTGACCCATCCTTGTTCCCAATTCCACTAATTCAACAAGGTTGGAGCAATTTCTGATGGTCTGCAGAAGAACTTCCAATTATTTTCGTCCCAACATTTTAGAATTTCTCTAGTCAGTGTTTTTCAGTAAGTGGTCATGTATTTTTTTCTTGTTGCTTTTTTTTAACTCTTGTTTTTTAGAGACTTAGGAGCATTTTACAGCAGTACCACACAGACACTAAACATCATTAATTTTCCACTCAGCATTAGCCTAACTCTGGTGCTAGAGAAATCAATGAAGTGGGAGCAAAGATGATTCAATATCAAATACTTTCACAAATACGTCTCTTCTATTCATCATAGACCTAGATATAAACAAATGATAACTCAATTGAAAACCTCAGATTTTACATTCACTGAATGCGATGTCTTCTATGTTTAAGAGTTCAAAGTATTTTTAGTTTTATCCTGCAGAGTTATGTTAATTGGCATTTTTGTGCACTCATATATTAATTGCACTAGTTTCTCCCCTTTTCTTTCTCAAGGAGCTGTCACTGAGATTAAAATTGTTGTTCAAAGCACATGTAAGCAAGAAGGTGACTTTAGGGTTCATTATGTAATTGATTAAACAACCTGCTAATTAAATGTATCTAGGACTAATCAAAGTAGAGATACAATGCAGAAACACAGTGAAACTGTCAATGAGGTGCATGAGAGTCAATCAATCAAGGCAATTGGAGCTCACTTTGTTGCTTAATTATCTTAAAGTCAAGATTTTCAATGCAGCCTGGCAGAGAGTATTGTCTGTGTATCTTATGTAGCCCTGTATATGTAAGACCACAGTTTGGGAGTGCCAGCATTGTAACAATAAGCTCTGTTTCTCATGACTGGTTTTGCCAAGCTCGCTCAAATCCTACAGTCCTGACTGTGTAGGACACAGGGAGATAGTGTAAAATCTGTGCTGAATTATCTAAGTGAATGGTCTTCATGGTTCCACAGTCAAAGTCAGACATATAGATCTAGTATGTCTCTAGTGTTTTATTAAATCATCTTGTTTCTATTGTTTAAAAGCAATGAGCTATATCAAGGGATATACAGAACTGCCTTATCTCTCAAATTTACAGCCAATAGCATTTTCTTTTTCATTATGGTCTACCCCCATCCTGAAGAAGCAAACAACAGCTGACTAATGTCTGTTCATCTGCTAATGACTACGATTCATCTAAAAAGAAAAGAATATAGAGGTGAAGCTACTGTATTCCCCACATGAACAGAACTTTTCCCATACTCACATGATAAGACAAAGACAGCAACAGTATCATTTGAGATCAGATTTAACAGGCCATGATTGATAACATAGGCTGGAGCCAAAGGTAATATATGCTTAGGTCTATCTGAACAACAGCAGGTTGGTCTTAACAATTCAAGACTGATCTATTAAATCAATGATAATATATATTTTGCACTCAAATGTTTCTTATGCAAAGGTGAACTACATAATTTTCATTACACTTATTACATATATTGTAGTAACATCTGGAAGTCCAAATCATTATGGTAAGAGTGAAAGAATCCTATCCCAAAAGTGACCTTAAAAGTGAGGACAGATGCAATGATTTGTTTAATGCCGTGCAATAAATCAGGAGCATAACCATGACCCAAAGTCACTGGCATCAGTCTTCTCCTCTAACTTGTGGGCAAAACTCCATCTGTTTAATGATGTGGATAAAAACTCTAAGGCATGGCTCTGCCTGGTGTCATTCCTGGTTAGTGACCAAGTGTACATTGCTGCAGTGTGGATTGCCCCAGTACATTTTCCTCCTTATTTTATAGAGTGGAAGAAATATGGAAGAAATTAACCGCTAATGCTGTTCACATACATATCCAGTAATTGGTTGAATGTTTTCAAACTGTTGATTACTATGAAAGTTACATAGTAATAACCTCAAATGGAGGGAAATATTTTCTGTCAGCAAGATGATTTGCAGGCATTTTTTCTGCGTACAGCAGAGATCTCCAATAATAATTCATGTGTAAGTATTTCCATAAGTCAGAGTAGGACAGACCTCACACTACACCTTGTAAACAGAAATTTAAAATAGATAATATGGTTTTATAAATTTCAACTAAATAAAAGTAAATTCCAAAGTAAACATCTAACTTCAATGCAAATAGAATAGGAGGTAAGAATTGGAAGGACTGAAAAGTAAAAGCCTATGTTTATACGCAAACTTTGCAGTCAAGCCAGACCTCAGAGATTTTACCTCTAATTATGTTCTCAAAAAAGGTTGTTCCTTATAGAAAGCATTAGCTGGTTTTAAATGAACTTCCTTCTGAGATTTGTCCAGTATAATTACTACCAGTTCCCCAAACATGACCAACATACTCTGCTTTGAATCTCAATCATTGTGGGAATATCTAGACACCGGGTCTAAGTTTTCTGTCAAATTCAGTATAATTTCACATACTTCAAAGGCTGTTATTGCAAAAGAAATTACAATATAACTCTTTTAACTGAAAATATTTCAGCATTCAACAAAAAGTTCCATGGAAAGTTCACGAAAGAACGCATGCATGTATATGCGTGTATACGTATATGCAATAAAATATGAAATTCCAGTTATGTTATCGAAGAAATTTCATACCAGACTTGCATTTTTCAGAGGCAAAAAGCCACTAATCATCAAGGCTACTCAATTCACAGCAGTCTTTTCAGTTCTTCAGTTTTACTTTTGAGTTATTTTTACAAGGAAATGAACTGAATTACATTCTCTAAAGTAAAAAAACCAAACAAATATAAAACATATTTTGACAAGTATGTGGAAAAAAATTCTCAAAGCCTTTCTCTAGTTAATATAATCCTAAGAAGAAAAAAAAAAAAAAATTCATTCTGAGAAAGAAGTTGCCTGTTTTTCCAAAAGTTTAGCACAGCTAGCAATTTCAGAGTCTACTAGATGGAGTCAAGGTTTGGAGAAGGAACTTCATCTAGTAGATCTCTAAAGCATGAAGATGAGCAGAAGCTCAGGGGCCTTACCCAGATTCAGTCAAAAGACATTGTGAGAATATTTCTTTACTGCACAACTATAGCGGTCAAGGAAAATTCAAGGAACTGGAAGTGTAGGTAAAATCAACAAAAGCAACATCGAGTCAAGCAATAGTCTTCATCCTAAAGAGCCTGAACTACTTCTTTAGCAAGAACAATGGCTTCACTTCTAATGTTTTGCAATATATAAATGAGACAGAGGAAGCATTGCTATTTCTCTGCCTTCACCAGTGTACTCCTTGGGAACTGCCAGCTTTACTCACTCCATGATTCCCTTTGCAGTGTTGAAAAATCTCAAGAGCTCATTAGAAAGGATCCTGAGATAAAACTATTTTTTCTTCATTTCAGTGACAAGGTACTGTCATTTTGGGGTTTCCATCTCCCTAGAGGTTTTTAGAATTGCATTTTATACCTTCTTCTCCAGAGGTTTTGCAAGGAAAAGATGTCTAAATCCTTGAGTATTCCATAAATTTGCTATTTATGCATTATTTTATGTAGACCAAGAACTTTTTTTTTTTAAAAAGACATAGTATAGACACGAGGGTGGAAAGTAGTAATGATGAAGCCTGACCAGTTTTACTGAAGCAAAAGTTTTACAAAAAAAAAAAAATATCATCGCTCACAAAAATTAGAAAAGATTTTTGGTTTTGACTTTGTCTAGAGTTTCAAAAACATGCAGGAAATCAAGGAGACAGGAAAAGACGACTTGTCACTTGTTCCCACTCTAGGCCTTTGCCAGAATGTCACCTTCTTTCATGTCACAAAAAGAAATATCCAGCCCCAACATTCCTGCTTTATTAAATTTTACAGCAATCAAGTGAGTGCAGGTATTTATTGCATCAACCTGGTAAATGTCTAGTAGCCTGTCTCTCTTTGTAAATACACAGAAAGAGTATAAATGCAGCAGGAAAACAATCTCCCTTATGCTCTTCTACTAAAATGCTGGCATTTCAGCAAAACATCAACAGTCATATTTTAAAACATATCAAGGATGTTACAAAAGAAAAACAAACAAACAAACAAAAACAATAGGTGCTCCTATAAGGTGGAAAGAACACATTTAGTCTTGAAAATTAAGTGGTCGGATGTTCTTTTGAAAGGGGTTGTTGCCTCTCCAGTTTCTAGTCAAATGTTAACCAAAGCAGGGAAAGGTGATATGCCTTGGCACATCAGTAGCAGAGAGAGAAAAGAATTCAGATCTCTGACTTCCACTTCACAGAGATCCTCCACAGCAGATGCATTATCTACTACAGAGGGACTGGATTCATCCAGACAGTGAGTAATTGTCATGTCTTAATCCACCAGTCTGCACTTTACATTTCTTCCCAGTTCTAACACACACAGTGCAAGAAACCCAGCCAAATGAGAACACTGTTTTCTCTTATCTCAAACAGCGAACAATCCTTGCATGATTTACTGTTACTGTTACTGTATTAATTATAAAAACCTCTATTTACTTACAATTTTTCTAAACCACTCTAAAAGTAAAACCATTTAAACCTTGATTCAGTTTCAGTGCCCAAGTGAACTGCCCCTAAGGAATCCCAGCAACTGAATTGCTTGAAAATGCCCTTGTAAATTAGCAAGCATTGCACAAACACTGCTGGCAAATTCAATCATTTCTGTGTCATGCTGCATTGATATCTTCTGCTCACTTAAAGAGCTGAAGTTCATTCTTCCTTAATTCCATGTAGGCTACTGAGATGATACAAATGACTTTGCTTAAGTAGCACCAACTCTATTAATATTTAACCACAGAGAATAATAAAAAAAAAAAAAAAAGATAAAAAAGGCTTAGAAATTAACTACCATTTGCATGGCATTTCCTAATTCTCTCTCATTTTACAACATCTATTATCTCTTCAATAGTATTTTTTAATTTAAAAAAATCTTTTGTACAGAAATTGTGTGTAGAGCTATTAGAAGAAAGAAATGTAAAACATCGATGTTCAGGCTACAGTGAATCTATTGTATCTTGATCACTATGGGCTTTCACAGAATTAACCAGGGTCGGGATTTTGAAAACAATAATCATAGAATCAGAGAATGGTTTGAGTTGAAAGGGACCCTAAGGATCAAGTTCCAGCCCTCTGCCATGGGCAGGGATACCACCCACTAGACCAGGTTGCTCAAAGCCCCATAGAGCCTGGTTTTGAACACCTCCAGTGACGGGGACAGTCACAGCTTCTCTGGGAAACCTGGGCTAGTGTCTCACCTCCCTCACAGAAAATAATTCCTTCCTGAGATCTCTTTTAAATCTCCCCTCTTGCAGTGTAAAACCATTGCCCTTCATCCTATTGCTCCACTCCCTGATCAAGAGTCCTGCCCCAGCTTTCCTGTAGCCCCTTTAGGTACTGGAAGGCTTCTATAAGGTCTCTTCAAGCTCTCTCATCTCCAGGCTCTCTGAGCATGTCCTCATAGGAGAGGTTCTCCAGCCCTCAGCCATTTTTGTGGCCTTCCTCTGGACTCACTTTGGGAGGTCCACGTCCTTCCTGAAGTGAGGACTTCAGGGCTGGATAGTATTCCAGTCTCCCTGGGAGACTCTTCAGTCTCCTCAGAGCGGAGCAGAGGGCCAGAATCATCGCCCTCATACTGACCATGCTGCTGGGGATGCAGCCCAGAACGCAGGGGGCTTTCCGGGCTGCCAGCACATGTTGTTGGCTCGTGTTGGCTCTCATCCACCAACACCCCAAGTCCTTCTCCTCAGGGCTGCTCTCAATTTATTCTCTGCCCAACCTGTATTCGTGCCTGGGATTGCCCTGACCCAGGTGCAAGACCTTGCACTTGGCCTGGTTGAACTTCATGAGGTTCACATCAGCCCACTTCTCAAACCTTTCCAGGTCCTTCTGGATGGCATCCCTTCTCTCCAGTGTGTCAACCACGCCACACAGCTTCGTATTGTTGGCAAACTTTCTGAGGGTGCACTCAGTCCCATTGTCCGTGTCTCCAAAAAAAGGTGTTAAACACCAATGCCTGAGGTATGCCATTTATCACTGGTCTCCACTTGGACATCGAGCCATTGACTTCATCTCTTCGAGTGCAGCTGTCCAGTCAGTTCCTGATCCATGAAGTGCTCCATCTGCTAGATCCATGTCTTTCCAATTTAGAGTCCAGGATGCTGTGTGGGACAGTGTCAAATGCTTTGCACAAGTCCAGGTAGATGATGTCAGCTGCTCTTCCCTTACCCACCAACTCTGTAACACCATCATAGAAGGCCACCAAATTTTTCAGACATGATTTGCCCTTGGTGAAGCCAAGTTGGCTGTCACCAATCACCTCCTTATATTCCATGTGCTTTAGCAGATATTCCAAGAGGATCTGCTCCGTGATCTTGCCAGGCACAGAAGTGAGACTGACTGGCCTGTAGTTCTCTGGATCTTCTTTTTCATCATTTTTAAAAATGGGGGTTATGCTTCCCCTCCTCTGGTCATGGAGAACTTTACTGGACTGTCATGACTTCTCAAAAATGATGGATAGTGGCTTGGCCCTAGTTCTCTCCAGACCCATGGATGCATTTCATCAGGTCCTTTGGATTTGTGCAACTTCAGGTTTCTTAGATCTTCTTGAACCTGGTCTTCTCCTACAGTGGGATTTTCTTCATTCTCCCAGTCCTTGTTTTGCCTTCTGTGAATTCATCAGTGTGGTTAGAGCCCTTGTCAATGACGACTGAGGTGAAAAAGGCATTGAGTACCTTGGCCTTGTCCATATCCCATGTGACTGGGTCTTCTGTTTCCTTCTGGAGAGGGCCCACATTTTCCCTAGCCTTCCTTTTATCATCAACATATCTATAGATACAGAAGCTTTTTTTTGTTGCCTTTGATGTCCTTGGCCAGATTTAACTCTGTCTGGGCTTTAGTTTTCTTATCCTGGTCCCTGGTTGCTCAGTCAATTTTTCTGTATTCCTCCCAGGCTACCATCCTTGCTTCCTCCCTCCATGGGCTTCCTTTTTCTGAGTTTGTTCAAGGGCTTCTTGTTGATCCATGCAGGTATCCTGGGTTTTTTTTGCCTGACTTCATCGTTGTTGGGATGCATCACTCCTAAACTTGGGGGGAGGTGATCCTTGAATATTAACCAGCATTACTGGGCCCCTTTATTCTCAGGGGCTTTGTCCAAGCAGATCCCTCAGAGGTTAAAATTTGCTTTTCTGAAGTCAAGGGTAGGAAGCTTACTGTGTGCCCTTCTCGCTGCCTTAAGGATCTTGAACTCCACCATCTCATGGTCACTGCAGCCAAGGTTTTGCTTGAGCTTCACATTCCCCACCAGCTCCTCTTTGTTGGTGAGAACAAAGTCCAGCATGGCTCCTCTCCTCATTGGCTCTGCCATCACTTGGAGAAGGAAGTTATCAATAACAAATTCTGAGTACCGTCGTCATTGCTTATGCCCCACTGTGTTGTCCCTCCAACAGATATCAGGGTGGCTGAAGTCCCCCATGAAGACCAGGGCTTGTGAATGTGAGGTTGCTCCTGTCTGTCTATAGAGGGCCTTGTCCACTTGGTCTTCGTGGTCAGGTGGTCTGTAGCAGACCCCACTGTAAAGCCTATGTGTTCCCTTTAATGCTAACCCATAAACTCTCAATTGGCTCCTCACTCATACCCCTGTACTGTTCAGAAGAGAGTCTGCTATCATCCCTTACTTTCACTTAGTTGCACTGCCTATGCCAAGGCTCAGTCACTGGCACTTACTACAGAGGTTGCTATAACAGCCCATTCAGAAGTCAGAGCCTTGGCAGATTAAAATGAAATAAAATAAACNTGCCATGGTGACAGAGGATTCAGAGAAGGCAGAGTTGCTAAATGCCTTCTTTGCTTCAGTCTTTACTGCTCAGGCAGCGGTCAGGATTTGCAGACTTTGGAGGAAACAGATAAAATCTGGATGAAGAAAGACTTCCCCTTGGTGGGGGAAGATCAAGTTAGAGAACAGTTCAGTAAACTGGATATCCACAAGGCTATGGGTTCTGAAGGGATGCACCCACGAGTGCTGAGGGAACTGGCAGAAGTCATTGCTGGGCTGTTCTCTACATCTTTAAAAGGTCCTGGAGAACAGGCAAAGTTCCCAAGGACTGGAGGAAAGCTAATGTCATCCCAGTCTTCAAAAAGGGCAAGAAGGAAGACCTAGGACGGTCACCCTCACTTCCATCCCTGGAAAGATGATGGAAAGGCTCATCTCATTCTGAGCATCATCTCAAGGCATAAGGAGGAAAAGAAAGCTATTAGAAGTAGTTGACATGGATTCATCAAGGGCAAATCATGTCTGACTAACCTGATAGCCTACTGCGATGGCATGACTGGATAGATAAATGATGGGAGAGTGGTAGATGTCATCTACCTTGACCAAAGCAAGGCTTTGGGCACAGTCTCCCATGACATCCTCATAGGTAAGCTTAGGAAGTGTGGGTTAAATGAGTGGATAGTAAGGTGGATTGAAAACTGGCTGAAAGACAGAGATCAGANTGCATCAGGAAGAGTGCAACCAGCAGGTCAAGGGAGGTTATCCTGCCCCTTTATTCTGTCCTGGTGAAGCCCCATCTGGAGTACTGTGTCTAATTCTGGGCTCCCCAGTTCAGGAAGGACAGGGAACTGCTGGACAAGGTACAGCAGAGGACCACAAAGATAAGTAGGGGCCTGGAGCATCTCTCTTACAAGGAAAGGTTGAGGGGCTTGGGTCCTTTTAGTCTGGAGAAGACTGAGGGGGGATCTGATCAACACCTATAAATACTTAAAGGGTGGGTGTCAAGAGGAAGGGACCAGTCTTTATTAAGTGGTGTCCAGTGAGAGAACAAGTGGCACAGACTTGTACATAAGATGTTCCATCTAAACATGGAGAGGAACTTCTTTCTTTGAGGGTGGCAGATCCCTGGAAGAGGCTGCCCAGAGAAGTGGTGGAGTCTCCTTCTCTGGAGACATTCAGTTCCCACCTGGACAAGTTCCTGTGCAACCTGCTCTAGAAATATCTGCTTTGGCAGGGAGTTTGAACAGGCTGATCTCCAGAGGTCCCTTCCAACCCCATATCATTCCGTGACTCTTTCATTATTTTCTTCTCAAATTGCAGGAAAGAGAAAAATAATCAAAACTGTAATAACATATATTCTTTCAACAACAGACATAGCAACAGTATGTGAAACTATAGTGTGAACCTCGTGTCAGAAGTAGAAAACTGTATTCCTACTCTAACCTGCATTACCCCAATAAGGGGCCATTTGTGAGTGCAAAATATTTAACTAATGGATAAATAGTTCTATTTGAAAATTTATTTTTATCTTTTATAAGATGCTTCTTAAATTTTAGACTTCAAGACTTCATAATCATTTTGATCATGATCCACTTTATCTCAGTGATTTATATGTTTACATAAGTAAATATTTAAATGCCTGAGATACTACTATATGATAACTATAAACATAGACAAAAGGCTTTCTTTTTTTTCCTTTTTTTTTCATTTTCGAGATTAGGAGAGAGATAAAAGATATAAAAGATATACTTCCACACAGCTTTTTACTACAGCAGGGTTAAAAATGTTAACTACCAGTGGAATAGTGAGATTTTAATCAATGTTTGCAAACACTGTGTTTCCAATATTTGTAAAGGAGTGTGAAAGATACAGAGTATCACTTGATGGTGTATTATGAGTGTTATTATAGCTATTAATAATTTTCTGTATTTTATTCCCTAAACTCAAATAATTCCAATATTGTTCCTAGGCATATTACTGACTTTCTGCTTCTTGTGCTCTTTTAGTTTCATAAACTCACAGCAATATGTAATGTCTATATTTGTACAGATAAGTAAATGTCCTTTAATTCAAGAGCAATCCTTTTTTGCCTGATAAATAGAAATGATTAAGCAACAGTTAGGTAGAGAACTATAGCCTCAGTAGACTCTGCCTCCTACAGCTAATATTTCAGCCTTAATGAAGTTACTCATCTTACATTTGATATAATGGTGCCAGGCAGATTGAGAACAATGCCAACAACTTGTGCAATTTTCTGAACAGCCACTTCATCTGTGAAATTGTCCCATTTCTTCATTCTCATGATCTTGCTAATGGAATAATTTGAAATTAAGTCAAGCTAAAAGTATAAATAAGATATAAATAAAATGGAGTGTTTTGCTATAACACAGTAGAAGGATATCATTCCCGGGTCCGGATCTTACAAGCACTTAATACAGCATGTTTTTACTTATATATGAGATTTATTTACATTGTATGGCTAAATTCTAGTTACAAACAAAACTGAAGTAGATTTTAGTATAGGAAGGAAATTGAAATGGATAATTCTTCACCTGTGACATTTAAGTAATCTATAACACTGTTACAATTTTGTGTTCTACACTGTTATATGTTTTGTCTATATGTAGGTTTCAGGAACAATGGCACACATACAGCTCTTGTACGGTATGGGTTTTTTTCTCCCCACCAAAAAACATGAAGCTAAGGTCAGAAAGTAAGCTGGGATTTTCATACCCTCTTAGAAATATTTCACAGTACCAAAAAGTATTAATTTGTAATCTTCCACACATTTTGGCCCATTTAAGACTCTCACTCCAGGAAGCATGGAGCACCTGTAAACAGCATATTTTCACTGCATGCTTCTAAATTGCAGACAAGGTTGAAAGGAAAATGATCTACATGTTTCAAGAGGTTCATTCTATAATTAAGGACTCCAGTGGTTCATACGGAACATGAATAATGAATCTTTAAAATTCTCTTTGATACATGTATGCACAAGAAAAAGTTGTACTTAGAGGTAGAACTGAGACATGAAGTAACTTAGTTATGACCCACAAAATGAAGCATTATGTGTGGGGAGATAAAACAAAACTAAAGTCCCAAATCCATATGATACTGGGCTGAAACCCAGGAAATCAAATTACTCCGTTGCTATGACTACTACATATTTATAAAACACCTTACAAATGAGAACTTCAAAGGATTTTTCAAAGGATTAATTAATTAGATGACAATAATCCAGTGAATTAAGTATGCATTTTAAAGACCATTAAACTTAGGCATGAACAGCTTAAGTGATGTACCCAAGAGGGTATAATATAAAACAGTTGTAAAAGAAAAACTTGGGCATCTTAGTTCTCTTGAAAACCAAGGGCTGAGACTTCAACTTCCTTTTATGAATAATATAGCAAGGAAATAGCAAGAAAAAATATGTGTTCTATGCATGGAGGAGGTATTTTGACTGCCAGAGATTTAAATGGAAGTCCAATAAAGAATCAAAGCTGAGTGAGGAGTAATGAGCAGGCAGAGCCTAGAAAGCACAGAGACTAAATAGCAAGTTTTATCTGTGAATTGTGATGTAGTTATTAACTGAGAGAAGAGCCTAATGTGAACTGGAAGTGGCACAGAATCATTACAGGGAGTTACATGCAATATTGGGATTATTTTGATAGTAGACATTTGCTAGATACCCACCTGATCAGAAGAGACAAATTGAGGTGGAGATGATAATTGAAATGCAAAACTGGCAGATGAAAAGATGACACAGGCTGCAATCAATGTGAGGTTTCAACAGCTGCTCAGGCAAGTACTGGAATCCATTAAATTGGATTAGAAAATGTCACCAGTGCAGCAGCCAGTCAGATTCAGTTTATAATCTTTTGACACAGTGGAGAGGTCATGCTTCATTAGGATTAGTCCTGTCTCCTTCTAACATAATTCCCAGAATATCATGCAAGAAGTGATATAGTTGGAATTTTCACAACTTGTCAGGTTTCTTATATGCGTCACTGTCATTTTAAATACTTGTCTATGGTATACGTTCCTGCTGTAGCTGCATTTGCAGCAATGTAATTGTGTTTCCCACAATGTGCATATCATTTAAACAAGCAAGCAGTTAAAATTTAAAAATTAAAAATGTCTAAACCTGGATTACCACAGAGCTCTGTATGAAACAGCATATATGTATACCTTATTTTCTTATACTTGCAGTTTTCCCCATTCTGTTCAGTTCTGGATATTTGCCATTGATCACTTGCTGCTTACTGTCCATATAACTCTGATCATCACCTTTGTAGTTTCTCTTCAGAAACCTCCACTTTCTGAAGACATAAATTAAAGCCAGCTACTGTTAAGCCACCAATGCCAAATCAAGCAGTCTCCATAGTAGTTTTTCTTCTTTCATCCAAAAGAAAAAAAGTAAACCACAGCATTTTTAATATTGCCTCTTTTTTTCTCATCATTTATCTTAGAGGGTCTAGCTCCCTCATGGCAAGATCTTTGTATGTGAGAGTCATGAATAGAGTAGCACTACTGATTGATTAGTTTTTCAGTTAAGTACATGTCCAGGTGCTTCACAAGCTCAGCTCAGAATGTAATAGACACTATGACAAGAGAGAATGATATGCACATGGCAAGATATTTTCAAAATAACGTTCTGCAATCGGGGTTTCAAAATGCAGCCAATATTTCTTCTTACATACATAATATGCCAAATATCTGAGCCTTCAGTCACAAAATGTTATGGAATGTGGCACCAAGCCAGAGGCTTGAATTTTGGAAAGCACCGATCACCCAAAAGCCTCAGAACTTGAAACTGAACAGAAGAATGCTCACAGTATCAAGTGTTCTTATTACTTGAAGTGGTACAAAAACATTTCTCTGAATGCTCTGGGGTTCATAAAAATTATCTGCTTAATGGAATGGCACATGAACGGTTGTTCCAAAGATGAAGGATGTGTTGGACTGGTAAAATGCCCTGCAGGAGCTGACTTTGCTCTAAGGTTTAATCTTTCTGTCTTTCTTGTGGTTTTCTCCTGTTCCCTTAAAGTTATTTGAACACCTCCCACATCATATGGATCATAGTAGCAGAACTAAGTTGTCAAATTCATTTGTTATCTGAACCTATTATGTGGCTGAAAGAAAAGAAACCTGGAAGTAAAACATAAGAAAAATCCCTCCTATTCTGTAGAAAGGTGAAGGCAAATACTGCATGACTGAACCAGCCATTTAATGGCTTATAGTCATATCATGTAAGTATCAAATTTTACATTGCTACAAACTTGAAAAAAAATATCAGTGAATACACCCCATTTTATTCCATCACACCAAATTTACACTCTGATGGTAAAAGATGTCTTATAGCACTGGAAAAGGCTTAGAATTTCTGTGGTAATCATTTACTGCAATAAGCCATAACACCAAGAACATTTGAGATGAAGCCATTTGGGGATCAGCTCCAGAGAGATGCTGGGACAAAATTTAAGCATATATTTTAGGTCTCTGTCCCTCAGTGGGTTTGCCTCACTGTCCCCAAATATGTGATGCCTTGGCAAACCAGACTATTTTAATGAGATGGAAGAGATGGAACAGCTGTTCCCCAGGACAATAGTAGTCTCCAGAATAACCTGTGTGTGAAGTAAATTTTCAGTGGTTGTTTACCAACTAATAATTTATAGCACTATATTTAATCATACCAATGTAAAAATTTGTGGCTAGCACAAGGCTCTGCAGATCTCAAATGCTCAGTGTAATAGCCAAATGTAATAATTAATGCTTAATTTAAAAATCTGAGATTAGCAAAATTAATCACATGGTGCAGAAGGACTTCACAAGTAGACAAGAAAAACTTTATGAGGAAAGGGGGTGAGGCTGCACTGCCATTAGCTGCTCTCTGTGATAAATCATTAGGTTATCTCTTACCAAAGGAGTCATACCTAAGTATGTGTGTGTGTAGTAGCTGAAACATAAAAAGCAAGCATGAAGTTCCTGCTGGGAACATAAGGAGAAGAACTCTCAGATTTCTCTGGATAAGGTTAAAAAAACATCTGGGGACATGTTTCCCCATGGAGCAAAATGGAGAAGTAACCATTAAGCAACCAAAGGCATGGTATCAGCAAGGGAGAATGAGAAAAGGGCAAAAAACCTCTATAGTAGCAGTAGTATATAGTATATAGTGTTGTGCCAGCAACAGAAACTGCAGCACTGGATCTAATAGTAATTGCTGGTTTGGTGCCATTGCACTGAGGTAGATGAGCAAAATATTAAAAGAGAATGAAGGCCCAAAGAGAGGACCAGGGACATTTTGTTGATGGCACGCAGAGTTATTAAAATATAGAAAATGTCTGTCTATGTATGACTGCAAGGCAAGAAAAGAGAAGGAAACTTTCTTATTGCTGGCCAGTGTAAGCAATAAAAGTAAAAAGAAAAAAAAATATGAGAGAAAAAACTGCAGTCTTGTTTGTCCACTCTTGGGGAAGAATACCCATGCCTTGTAAGTAACAGGATCACAAACTCTACACTGGAAAGCCAGGATAACAACTTACTTTCTGCACCTTACTTCATCCCCACCAAAAATAAAATCACTTACAAGCTACAAGCAGAGTAGAACAGAAGCAGCTCCTCCTATACACAACACTCGTTTGGCATAATTTTATAAAACACATATCTCTGACAATAAAACAGACTGCAAAGATCAGCCAAGATCAAATACTAGTTAAGAAGGTGGCATCTTTATGTCATCCCTTGTCATACCTTTGCCTTGAGGTTCTGTCTGACTGGATCTTAGATCCTGACTTCCATCTACTGTTTTCTTGCATCTGGTTAACTGGAAGTGTTTAACAAGCTTTATAACAGAATCATAGAATCATAGAATCATTCAGGTTGGAAAAGACCCTTGGAATCATCGAGTCCAACTCTCAGCAATACTCTACAAAGTTCTCCCTTACCGTATCCCCCATGCATCGCTTCACATTCCTGCCATAAATCTCCTCATAATATCAACACTGCATGTTGCATTTCTCCTAAGAATGATGGTGTTCTGAAAGAGAAGAGTCATAACAGAAGAACATATGACACATTTTATGCACTGAAAGCTGGCATCTGGGACCTGGAAGGGTACTAGATTAGTACTGGTTTTCTCTAACTGTGGGTCATAAATCTCTTAGAGGCCATACAGAGGTTAAAAAGAGAGCTGTCACTTCTCAACAGATTAATCCCTGCAGGGCTGGGAAATAACAGGGACTATTATTGCTTACTCCAATTTTTTACACATCCCAGAACACTTCAAATTACTTTTAATTGCTGGAAACCGTTCATCTCCTCCAAAATGAAAACTCAATAAGCACAGTTGTTTTTCACTCGCCTGTCCTGGAGGGACTGGTTAATACAGACTCATGGAGACCCCTCACAAACAGATAAGCTTTAACTTTCACAAAGCTGGATGAATGTAATCATTAAAATAAAAGATCTGGGGAGATATAACAAGGAAAATATGCCATTTTCCCACAGCCATTTCTTTTGGTAATTGTGTCTTTCTTGGGAAGCTCCTGTCCCCTGTGTCCCCAGCCACATGTTTTTATCCCCTGATCAGGTATATTTGGTTACGCTGGTGTAATTCCACTCACTGCACAGACCTCTGGGGAGCCAGGTTATAACTCCCAGTTTAATAACAAGCTTTCCTGTAAAGGCAGAATATTTTTAAAATACATCAGTAATCTCTCTGTTTCATCATGCAACTCCATGAACAGTCATTGGCACAGAATACATTTAAGCAGAATGGGCTACTGAATCACTGCCACAGGACAGAGTGAGAATAGAGCTAGGGGACACAAGGACAAGCACTAATTACTAACTAGAACACAAGTCTGGAAGACAGAATGACAAAGTGTGTCAGGAAACCACTGTGCATATCTGGGGTAAAGAAGGACAGGGTGAGTCAGCCACAAGTGAAACAAAAAAACCCATGATTTGATGCAAATGAAATCAATGAGACATTGGCAGAATTGTTTCCAAGAAGAATGTTTTTCAGTGTTTTCCATGAGGCCTTTGGCAGAGCCAAATCTGACGAGGCTATTGAAGCTTGCAAGGACAGAACTACAGGGGCAAGTGAATACAGTACCATTGATTAAAGGAAGAGGGTGGAGTAAGAGTACATCAAAGGAGACCAAAGACATCTGTTCAGAGTTGAGGGAGGAGAACATTGGAAAGTTAATCAATTATCCTTTTAGGTTATATAAACAATACCAAGTTAAAACAAACCAAACCAAAAGTCATATTATAAATGTCAACCATTTCTTTTGGAGCGAAACTGAAGTATGTAAAACATACACATAGCAACACAAGTTAGGGTGTCTGGAATATTTAGTCCTTAACATGTCTCCTTTTTATACTACCTACTGCCAGAAGAAAAAAAAAAAAAAAGGTGTCTTGTAGAGAGCAATAAGGTCTCCCCTCAGCCTTCTTTTTCTCTAGGCTGAACAACCCCAGGTCTCTTAACCTCTCCTCATATGGCTTATTCTCCAGACACCTCACCAGCTTTGTTGCCCTTCTCTGGACCCACTCCAGCACCTCAATCTCTTTTTTTTTTGTGGTAAGGGTCCCAAAACTGCACTCAGAACTTGAAATGAGGCCTCATCAGTGCTAGGTAAAGGGACACAATTACCTCCTATGTCTTACTCACCTTGCTGTTCCTTGGTCTTCTTGGACACCTTGGCACACTGCTGGCTCAGGTTAAGCTGGCTGTCCACCAGCACCCCCAGGATCTTTTCTGCCAGGCAACTTTCCAGCCACTCTTCCCCAAGCCTGTAGAGCTGCAATGGGTTGTTGTGACCCAAGTGCAGGACCTGGCACTTGGCTTTATTGAACTTCTTCCCTCAGGAAGGCCTCAGTCCATCGATCCAACCTGTCCAGATCCCTCTGCAGTATGGCAGGTACGGCCATGGTGTCATTTCTTTGACACAAATTCCTAAACCCTATATACACTTTCTACTTTTTTGCTGCTAATGACGTTAATTGGAGTTTTGATTTAAGCAAATGAATAATGATTGATTCCACTCTGCAACCATACAGGATGCAAAGAGTTTATATGCAGCTTGAATTTGTTATTGCTAACACAGATCAATCCAATTTGGTGTGCAAGCCTCACTTTTCACTTTTTTCTTGTCAGATCGTGCCACTTTTCTTTTTGAGACTCCATTTTTAAAAAACCACCAAATCAGTATCAAATTATAACTTCTACTAAAACAAAACTTCTATTTCATGATGGTAATTTTAAATTCAACTTTTATCTGCAATAAAGAATGGATTTTGATGGCTCTCAGTTCCATCACTATTTTCTCTGGATATTTAGCAATATTACTCCTTACTGCAGAACTCAGCAACTAGTTGCAATGCTTCATATATACTTAGAAAAGCCCAGGAAAGAAGAAATAGGAAGATCTGTTGTTATAACTGAAAACATACAGACTGTGCAGTGCTAGAACTTTAATATTCCTAGTAAAACTAAATAGGGATAGTTGTGAAACTGGACAATATTGCCTAGTTTAGCTATTAACCCCTTGCTATAAAAAGTGCTACTTTATATTTAAGACCATGAATAAAGCAGCTTTTCTCTCTTTAGACATAATACAGTGATTTTCAATTGTAGTTCCTTGGACACTCAAAGAGCTATAAAGATATGTGATAATGAATTTAAATAGACAAGCAGAGTTTTCTGTAGGAAAAACTGCTCGGATTTCCAGATCAAAGACAGTAGGAAACCGGTTCTAACTCCTAACTTTATTTATGCTTCATCTTTCTACTGCAGATTTGTGTAAAATTGGAGTAATGATCAAACAACAGGTGTTGCAATGATAAACAAATTACCTACTCACTTTCAGAATCTACTGCTTCTAAACTTTAAGTCTTGGTAAAGAAACAAATTTCTGAGTGCAGTATTGAGAAAGTGAGCACTTTTGTGCTGCTTGGTTAATACACTAGCTAGTGTGCTGCCAGTTTCCTTATGAGGTACTGTATTTTTAAGTGATTATGTATATTTTTGATTGATCAGAGGTTCTCCATGTTCAGAGAAGCATTTCTTGTTTCTTTTGTTTCTTTATGCATCTAAAGGAGTTAAC
>VXBJ01000058.1:0-24582 GCA_013400055.1 Nycticryphes semicollaris | reverse complement strand
AGCCCACACTTCCTCAGTTTCCTAATGAGGATGTTAGGGGAGACAGTGTCAAAAGCCATGCTGAAGTCAAGGTAGATGACATCTGCTGCTCTCCCCTCATCCATCCATCCATCCAGTTATAACATCATAGAAGGTTATCAGATTGGTCAAGCATGGTTTACCCTTTATAAATCCATGTTGACCACTTCCAATAATTTTCTGTTCTTTAAGATGTTTGGAGAAGACATTCAGAACAAGTTGCTCCATTACCTTCCCAAGGACAGAGATGAGACTAAACATAGAATAATAGAACCATAGAATGGTTAGAGTTGAAAGGTTGAAAGGGACCTTAAAGATCATCAAGTTCCATCCCCCCTGCCTTGGGCAAGCACACCTTCCACTAGAGCAGGTTGCTCAAAGCCCCATCCAACCTGGCCTTAAACACCTCCAGGGATGGGGCATGCACAGCTTCTCTGGGCAACCTGTTCCAGTGCCTCACCACCCTCACAGTAAAGAATTTTTTCCTAGTATCTGGTCTAAATCTCCCCTCTCCTAATTTAAAGCCAATACACCTTGTCCTGCCACCCCACCTCCTGACAAAGAGTCCCTCTCCAGCTCTGTCATAGGCTCCCTTCAGATACTGGAAGGCTACTCTAAGGTGTCTCCGGAGCCTTCTCTTCTCCAGGCTGAACAAGCCCAGCTCCCTCAGCCTGTCTTCATAGGAGAGGTGCTCCATATATCTAAGCTTTTGGGACAGCTAATGAACTTAATGTTCATGGCTCAGCTCTACCTCTTAACATGAAGGAAGAAGCATTACAATGATGCTCAGGGATGACAAATCTTTAGTTTACACATTCTCTTGGATTTCTTAAATGCTAGCAACAAAACCATCCATAGTTTAGGCTTCAGGGGCAAAAGAGAGAAATACAACAGTTAAGCCTGGAAGATGAGATTGAAATAAGCCAATGAAACAAGATTTTGTACAATTAAAATTAAAGCCATTAACTCTCCTTGCGAAGCAACATTTTATTATGCTAAATTGTTATATGGCAATTTGATCAGTTTTTAAGTCATATAAGGAATTTGTTGGAAAATTGCTGTAAATGTGTGATTTGTATTCTCTAACATGTCCACAGCAAGAGAAGATATAGTCTCCAAATTCTCCCTCAGACTCAGGAAGGGAGTTGAAACTCAGTGTGATTTAAGAAGCTTATAAAGAATTTCAGAAAACTGTATAAAAAGGCAGACCTAAAGGTGTGTGTTCCCATTCCCTGCCAGTTTTCTGCTATGCATCAGAGACACAAGATTTCCAGAGCCTGAAACGCTGATCACAAATCAATATCCTAACATGAATTACCTTTTCAGTATGTTTACCGTCTTGGGACGTGATGTTTCTCCTCGTTTCCCAAAATACCCCTGGACATTCTCATCCTACTACCCCATTGGAGACTGTTTCACAGAGCTGCCTGGACACCCTCATAGCATCCACCCTGTGGAAGGAAGAAATAATGAAAAACTGGGATGCAGAAATTAAATATTGTAGAGACATAATTTGAAGACATTGGGAGAGAATAACTAAAGTAGACTAAATCTTAAAATCATGGAAATACCCTGAAATACTAATGCCCTGAAATATTAATTGTTTATGTAAAGCCCTTGTTTTCATGCAACCCGGAGCACTTACTTAATGTGAAGACAGAGTTTGTGCTACAGTACTGGGTCACCAGCAGTTCCTGCATCACCCAGGCACTGGAGGGAAATAGAGATTAAAACTACCGCCTGCTGTGGCAGTGACTCAAAGCAGGACAGTTTGGAAGCTACAGATGTGACTACTTATAATAAGTAGTTCACAGCTGGATATGGGCCATCTCTCCCCAAACCAGCCATCAGCCTTTTGTTGGAAAAGCCTATTTCCTCAAGGTTTTTTACCCTTATTATTAGTACAAAATTGAGGATGTTACAGAAAATATCCCTATGTTCCATAAAAAAGTTTACAGATTTTCTTGCTAATTCTATTCAGACAGCACTTTGCAAACACTTTATGCTCTGGTCAACACAGCCCTCTCCTCCAATCAGAAGGAAAAGAAGAAAAGAGAGAGAAAAAGAGATGGTCAAAGATGTGTCCCAAAGAGCCTAACAGGCTCTTCTAAATGATGTGGTGAGGGCACACCAACTGTTCATGGCTTGCGCTGTCATGACAGTGCTGTAGAGTTTGTGTCTCACTACTTCTGACTCCTGAATTCAAGTGGAAACGTTTCCATTTACTTCTGGATGAAACTGGGGCCTGAAGCAGAACAAACTGATGTGTCCTGAGACAGCAATATGCCTTGATCCCTCCATTACATTTTTTTTTTTTCTGATGAAGTTGACCTGTAGCTTTATTCTGTCATTAAAGATCATCCAGGGAATCTGTGATGGAACATGAACCTGGAAAGAGATCTCCTAACTTCCACTTTCTGGTTCTTACCAATACAGCTATATATGTAAAGACAAGGTTGTTTAAAACATGACAGCAATTATAGGATTATGTAAGCATTTCAAAATCTTGGTGTTATATATACTTAGGCATCAATATTTAATAAGTATATTAAAAAATCTCCTTAACATTTAACAAGAAACAAAAAGTATATTGGAAAGTATATCAGTGTCCAATGAAATAAGATATAACCAAGACTGGAATGTTAGAAAATTATTCAAAAGTAACCTGCTGGTTAAAAGAGCTTCATCTTTTAGAGGAACAGTGAAAGAGTCCATGGAAACTGAAATGTTCAAAATTATTCTTTAAACAAGAAGTTGCAAGTTACTGGGAGCAGAGATCTGGGATTTCTTTCTCTGTTCATAGACTCACTATAAGCAATTTTCTAAGTTGCTTTACCTTTGTCATTGTACACAATGACATATATTTGTAGTTCCCAGCAAACCTCTCAGTTTGTACTCCTGTTATTGTAATACAAATAATTACAAGTACAATCCAAATTAAGAGCTTGCTTATTGAACTTCAGCATTAAGCCAAACTTTCTGAAAATAAATCTAATGAAGCGTACCAGAAGCATAGACTTACATGCCTGTTTTCTAATTTACTTCTGTGAGAAGTATTTTTTAATATGTTCAAAAACATTTAAATAGACAAAAGATGAGAAAGATTTTTTTTCATGCCCTTTTATAAAAGAATATTATAACAGGCGTTCCTACAGAATGAATAAAAGGGGAATTGTGCCCAAGCAGGTACAAAGAGAAGTCCTTTGGAAACAAACAAAAATGAGAGAAAATGAAGTCCCCTGAGTTATAATGAGGTTGCAAGCAGCCTCATCATAAATTTCAGAGATTATAATTAGGTACTTAATTTACTAGATTTACACTGGAAAATCTCACCTGCCATGCACTTACGCTTACAAAAGTGTAAAAAACAGAAAAGACTGATTTTGGCTATATTCTTCCCTTTCTTTTTTCCTCAAAACAAAAGAAAGTGACGCAAAATGACAGCTTTTTGGATGTGGACTACAACACAATGAAATGTTGAAGAGGGCTCTGACAAAGGCCATTATGAGGAAAATTAAGTTTTATTAGAAAAAAGATGAAAGGAACATTACTGTTAAGATATAAGTACAAACTTTGCTTGAATAAGTCACCAAGGAGAATTACGAGAAATATTTTGAAAGAAATCAATAGTATTAATCCAATGCTCAGCTCCTCATTTCAAGTGCTCTGATTTTACTTCAGATGTATGCCAGTAACTGATAAAAACTGGTCTAAAATTCTAAAATCTTAAAATATTTTCTAAAAAATTAATATGGCAATAAGTAACACTCACTGAAGTTATAATCAGGCTTTAGTAATTTTCTCAAAGCAGTTGTTTTCTATAGATTGCAAAGCGACGAAAAAAGCTTCAGTAAAAGGAAGACTTATTAAAGAGAAAAATAAACACAGCTGTATGTGCTGCCATGATCAGAGAATCATGGAATCATAGAATCATAGAATCATTCAGGTTGGAAGAGACCCTTGGGATCATCAAATCTAACCATCAGCCCTACTCTACAAACTCCTCCCCTACACCATATCCCCCAACACCACATCTAAATGACTCTTAAACACATTCAGGGATGGGGACTCAACCACCTCCCTGCGCAGCCTACTAACAGGGTAGTATTCAACTGACAAAAGAAATGAGATTATTTAGATACTCTATGTTGCTACTTCTGGCCCTGAGCTACCATTCCAGAAGTGCACCACATTTTTGTAGATCCCGTGTCTTATCTTGCCTACTTCTGTAGAAGCCTTGGATACTCTAGGACATGTGAAATAGCATGAGATGTTTTGATTCATGAATCCAAATCACTTGCAAACTCTTAATGAAACTGTGTGTGAACTCTGGATATTTAGGTTAGGTTAAAGTTAAAACAACAGCATAATTGCAGTGTGTTATTTCCACCTAAGACTTCTGTCAGTCCCAGATGGTACAGAAAGAAAATTCTACTTCAGACAGTTTCTTAAACAAAGAAAGATATCTTTATACATATTCTGTAGTCCTGGTAAATATGAAGAAGTTAAACCTCACTTTGGAAGAACTGCTGACTCACCATGCATAGAAACTAGCTACCAGTGTTCTCTATGAGATTTGAAAAAATATTCTTGCCAGTTTTCATTCCCTTCGGTTGTCAACATGCTATGCCATTTCAGAGCTCTGTTTTATTTTGTATACCAGTCAGAACAGAATTGTTTTACACTAAGGAATTGGCCAAACCTCCATAAACATTCAGTGTTTATTACAAAGTCATAACTACAATTTTTCCTGATCTTTCAGTTTAGTAAAATCCCGAGTAAGGATTATTCTCTTGCATGGGACCTATAATTTCTGTGTATACTGAACTTCTCATTTTCCTTCTCTCAAGAATACCAGATGGAAACAAAACAAATTGTAGTTGCATGTCTGGTTTGTTAATATTTTTATACTTCTGCATTTGAGTTAAGCAGATGGAGATTGGGTAATTCTGCCTGGCTATCTCCCCAAAACAATTTGAGTCAAGGTAAAAAGACCAATTTCTAAAACCATATTCTTAGCTTCTTTTATGTGATCCACTGCAGCAAAGAAATTCATTCATATATTATTGATTGGAAATGGGTTTCTACATCTAATCAATACATGAGTTAATTTGTGTTGAACCAAACTTCAAATAAACTATTTGTCTCATTCAACCTAACACAGAGCTGCAAGTGATTCATTTCAGAGCAACAACTCAGTGTGAAAAACAAGTCTTTTCAATGTCAGTGTCTGTGTTTGTATATGCAAATGCTGTTAAAAATATTTACCCTGCCAATATTACCACCATTTTCCGATCAGTTCTATTGACTACCAATAATAGTCCCAAGAATCTCGTCTGACAAATGGCTCTTTAATTTATTTTTTTTACAACGAAGGATTTGAACTCATTTGTTCATCTATAAATACACATTTTTGTGCTGTAGACACAAGTATGCATTTGTGTTAGCTTTCATCCCTGCTGTGTTGTACAACACAGTGTGACTTTCACAAACAGAAAGAAAAGACATTGAAATGAAGAACATTTGATAGTGTCGTCTAGCATTTTAAATACAGTGAAATAAATAAATTAGTGCCAGCTTCATCAACTGCTAAATTCAGTGGGTGAAATGAAACAGGGAGTGGGCCAGAGAGGAAAGAGTGAATCTTAGATGAAAAAACAACTCAAGTTGTCTACAAAGCAATAGGACTAAATTCTACTGAACTCTTAGTTTTAGACATAGATTTCCGCTCCCTACGCGGGTATTTGATATAGTTTCAGTTAACAATAGTTATAAGGAATTTTGACATGCCATAATGTAGCACCACCAAAGGAGTAGGTGAGGATCCTTATATCTAAAAAAAAAAATGAAGATGACAGTCTTAAAAGGCCGAGAGCCACAGAAAAATTCACAAAGCAGTTCTGAGTTCCAAAGCCCTATTTTAAGCACAGGAAGACACAAGTTCACTTTTTTTGGTTTTACTTTTCAAAACTAAAACTAATATACTGTTAATTATATTAATAATAAAAATATTATTATAATAAAGTTAATTATTCTTTCTTTCTATGAAATATTATTCTTCTGCTGGTGTATATGTTAATTATCTCATCATTTTAGGAATCTTTTACTTAATTCCCAGTTCTTAAAGTTTTCAACCATTAATTTGAAGATAATTCATGAAAATTAGCTTCATATATCCAGCAAGAAAGCCAACAGCTTGAAAGGAACTACAGGATGCCCCTATTCACTAGTTCATGAGGATAATTCCTAGTCTCAATGCATTTCCCAAGTCAGAGAGCTTTCAGACACAGATAATTTCAAAGACATTAATAATGCAAAAGACCTACTCCATTATTTAATCTATTTTCTNTTGTACAACACAGTGTGACTTTCACAAACAGAAAGAAAAGACATTGAAATGAAGAACATTTGATAGTGTCGTCTAGCATTTTAAATACAGTGAAATAAATAAATTAGTGCCAGCTTCATCAACTGCTAAATTCAGTGGGTGAAATGAAACAGGGAGTGGGCCAGAGAGGAAAGAGTGAATCTTAGATGAAAAAACAACTCAAGTTGTCTACAAAGCAATAGGACTAAATTCTACTGAACTCTTAGTTTTAGACATAGATTTCCGCTCCCTACGCGGGTATTTGATATAGTTTCAGTTAACAATAGTTATAAGGAATTTTGACATGCCATAATGTAGCACCACCAAAGGAGTAGGTGAGGATCCTTATATCTAAAAAAAAAATGAAGATGACAGTCTTAAAAGGCCGAGAGCCACAGAAAAATTCACAAAGCAGTTCTGAGTTCCAAAGCCCTATTTTAAGCACAGGAAGACACAAGTTCACTTTTTTTGGTTTTACTTTTCAAAACTAAAACTAATATACTGTTAATTANTGCAAAAGACCTACTCCATTATTTAATCTATTTTCTTCTCTTTGCACCCTCAAGGTATTGCAAAAGAAGGTAACATCACTTGCTGATATTACACATGGGGGAAAATATTCTTCCCTGAAATATCAAAAAGAAAGATTTTCAAAGATGCCTGCTTTTTAGCTAATGGATTTCCTTCAGAAAGGGATAAAGAATATGATTTTTCTCATACTAATGAAGAAAATTATTTGTCTTACAGTATATGTGTATAGCTAGACAACATTGTTGTACCTGGGAGAAAAGAAACAAGAAAGGAAATCTCAGAAATTCACAAAATCGGAAGGGGATAGTGATGGACTGCATTCAATAGGTTCTGCAGAGAAAAAACTAAATATTCATGCTTTTGTCAGCTCAAAATAAACAGTGGACCCCTCTACCAGGAATAACGCAAATGCAATTCATGACTTACTGTTTAACTTAATGAATCATTTCACCCTCCAGGCGTTATATGATAATATTTTTTCTGGACAAAAGACTCAAATTAAATTAACAGGAAAGGCAAACAAGAACTCAGACTGTTATAATCTGGAAGGAAATATGGTTTTACCTATTTTGTGCAACTATGGTGTAGAACATCTCCTGAGTAATTCCAGTTCTACCCAATAGACATGCTCAAACCACAAATATACACCTCACTATAAACTACAGACCTATGCAGACATGATTGAATTCTTGCTAAATTGATTGAATGACTGCTATAGAGTGACATACAAAACAGTTCACTTTAAGACATTACACATATTGTCAAGCCATCATGCATGAAGCATAATTTTCTGAATATGTAAACTTGTGGCAAAATGCACATTTAAAGAAAAATATTATTGAAGTGTTCAGCTGTACTTAGTAATACCAACCTCAGACAGCAAAATCCTCAGATATTTGGTGTAACAGAACTACAATCTCATTTCAACCTATAGAAGTTCACCTTACTATCAACACATCATCATGTTTTCTCCTGAAATGTGCAGTGTTGAATTCTTAGATACATAAAGGTATACAAAACTTAGATTTCAAAAGGGGTTTGTATGCTATTTGTTAAACCAGACCTTGTTCCTTTTCTCTAATAAATAAGGAAGTACAAGAGTGTGCTAAGCCAAAGCACTGATAAGAACGTCAACAGTGTGTCAGTAGCTATTTGCATATATTACATCAAACCTAATTTCAAAGTTTAGATGAAAAGATCTCCACGTAAAATGGAGACTGACAAGCAGGGACTGATGCATGAGTGATATTTCTTGCAACATATTGAGTGGAAATTTCTGCATCTCCCATTATTGGGAGATGCAATGCACTGTTACCTGCAAAAGAAAAGGAAACAGTCCTGAAAATGCTATTGAAAGCTGACTAAAACCCCACAAAACACTTAGTGTAGAAGCATTAGAGATTAGGGTTAAAAGATTTTAATTGAATGCTATTGTAAGAGTGTAGTCTACTAGTACAGTGAAGCAGTTAAAAATATCAGTTGCTTTCCTGACTCTAAATTCTTCATAAAATAATTTTCCAAAAATAAATATAACTAAAAATAATGAAAACCTATACATTGACAGATTGTTTATGCGTGATTGGTCATATGGGTCAGAGTGTACAGAGGGAAACAGGCCAGAAAAGTCTCTGAATATCTTTGAGAAAAGAAACTGAGGCTCTAGACCAATAATGGCCTTTTTTATTTCCTGTAAAAAGGAAATGGTTTGGAAATTATCTCAAATTTAAAATTACTTTTATTGTCTCAGAAGAATGAAAAGGGAATAGTTACCATGTCTACCAGGGACGTTTGCTTTCTTCCTGTTACATGTTGTGAAAAATGCATTCAGTTCCAGCTCAACACCCCAGTTTTCAAAAATTTTCAAAACCAGATCTATGCAAAAGAAGTATGCAAACGCATAATGAAACAAACTGAGAGAAAATGGCACAAACATAACCTAAAGGCAGAACATTTTTGAAGATACTATCTTCACTATGTGTCCAGCTTCATGAGTCCTCTTTAAGATATATGGAATCAACTTGTAAATTTTTCTCTCCAGAAAATGCAGTGCCTTGAAATATAGGAATTTTCACATTTTAAATTTGTAATTAAGTAAAGTTAGCATTTGGAAGGTCTTATAAAGTCTCATAGCAGACTTAATCACTATAAAAAGGTTATCTGACTCAGCCTTTTAGAAACTTTTGCAAACAGAATTTTACCACCCAGAGTATGAATTTATATTGTCTGTGAATGACAGTTGTACCAGAACTACCTATATATTAATGCCCCCTTTTTTGATTGCAAGTGAAGAACTGAGCTACTTGCAGCAATGCTGTCATTTTTTTTATTTCTTCTTTTATTCTACAGTTATATTTAGCCTTTTTTTTTTTTTTTTTTTTAGATCCAGTGCAATGCATGTGTGCATTCTGCTTAAGGTAATTTAAAGTCTGGGGTATCCACACATCCTATGGAACAAAGCTGATTATTTAAAGGACCAGGAGTGCAAACTTTTGCAAGGAAATAGGGAAAGTCAATCCAATTCCCTCTTCAGCTCTTCCAGGAAATAAGTGGTTTTTGCTGGATTTCACGGGTCTGAAGATAAACCATGTTTGCTGTCTATGTAAAACTTCTAGGGTTAGAAGGAAAAGAAGGAGCATACAAATTGGTGATCCAGCTGTGAAAAGGTAGTACTGGGTTCTGATTACTTTACTTGGGATTAATACTTTTTTAACCAGATCATATAAAAGGTACAACCCCTTCAAGATCAGTAACTCCAAGATGGTCTGGAAATAATTTCTAGCCTTTACAGTCTATGTTAGACATTACTCATTAAAATATTTCAAAGCCCCCAAAATATCTATGGATACAAGACATGATAAATTGATTAGTATTCTGGAGCACACCCCATAAACAACACTTATGTTCTACTTCACAGCATACTCAAAGCATGAATACCTCTTGCACAGAGTTCACAAAGAGATTCCAGCTCAATTAAACCTACAGTTTAGTAGGCAAAGCCCCTGTTTTTTATTCTTGGTTGTATAATCATACTTTGAGAAGGATGAAGGGAAGACCTCACTGAGCTCTACCATATCATCAGTGTTTTTAACCTCCTGAAAAGACTGTTACAAATATTACCTAAATGATTATAGACTATAAGCAGCATCACTTCTTCAATTTCAGTCTGAAATTTCATAAAATTTCCTATGAAAGGCTATTTTTATCTAAGACTAGGGAAAAGTAAAGAAGAAAGATAAAATAATCTCCTCTTGTGTGACTGCAGTTGTACAAGTCTGTGCTATGCAGGAACTCATGGGGCAATCTCTGCATGGAACAGGTAATTGTGCTGTAGACTTGCTTAACCTGTCTGGCAGCAATGAACACAGGATCAGGGGACAGAGATAAAACCACACTATATAAAATAAAATCTGGACCATATTTTACTCTAGTCCTGAGTGCAAAGAATAAGAATAAAAGAATGCATCTAGGAAAAAAAAAGCTATGGAACTGTCCAAACCATTCAAATTACTAATTTAAATTACATTCTACATGCAGCACAATTTCAGCAAGGTATCAAGAACCTGACTTTGGCTATAAAAATATCTCTATAAGTGTGAAACTTAAAAACAAAAAACCACCATGATTTTTTTCCCTTTTCTCCATATACTCTCTGGAGATAAAATTCATTCCTTGGCTGAGATCCAGTATAGTGAGGCCAAGTTTCACCTTGGGACACAGATTTTTGATGCTCAAGCAATTAAAATCCCCTAAAAAGCACAAATCCAAGAAATTATGCTATTATCAGATGTCAGAAATGGAAGTTCAGAGAAAATTGTGTTTGTGACACATCTTTGTCTGAGATTGGTTTTAATTGTTAAGAGAATTGTTAGATTTTCTCAGGAAGATTTTCAGAACACTTCTTTTCATATCGTTCTCCACGTTTCCCCTGATACATTTCCTCCAACCTGTGGCCCGGAGCTCACAACTGGCGAGTAACAGCAGCTGAGCTCCCGACACAATTAAATGGAGAAAGTGATTCCAAGGTACCCAGCTCTCCATCCATTTTGGCAGATGGGACATATTATGATCTCCAAAGTCTGCATGTTCCTAAAACAAGATCATGCAATCCAGTCATGAGATGAAAACTCATATTTCATGAGATGAAAACTCGTATTGTGCTGACGTGCAAGTAGCTGGAATATGTGAAACACATAACCCTAAACTACACAACCCCAACTTTAAATGACATCCAGGATCATTTTATTGTTGCTGCCAAGAAGTTCAACAAAATTTGTGAAAGCTTGGAAATGCTGTTGCCTTTTTATTCACAGTTTTTCATTAGAGAATCAACATCAAGCAAAATAAAGAAAAATGGACTTATACTTCTGGAAATCAGTTCTAGAATGAGGGAGAAAATTACAATCCCTTAATTTCTATGCTAAAAGAATACTTCATTTACAAACATCCATTAAATTCTTTGCTTATCAGCTGATGTCACCAAGATAAATGCCATTATACACAACTGATGTTTCCTCCAGTAGCAAAGGGAATGAGAACAGAACATTTTATAAACACCTCCAAGGAATTGATAAGGGATGACTGTAGTTATCAGCATCAGAGGCATTGGTATGGAGTTTCTTGCCCATTGTTAATACCATAAGCTACCCTGTTACTCCATCTATAATGACACCCATAAGAAAATGTTTTGGGGCTAAATGTTTTTCTTTTTTTTTTTCACATATGCCATAGTCCACATGCTTTCAAAACAAACAGCACTGAGAGCTTCTTCCTCTTAAATATATGCTGTAAAATAGTTTCTAAGGAGCTACCAAATTAATTTATTTTTAATTGATCCCTGACTGCTTGCTTCTTGCAAAGGCTCAGAGTTGCTAGGATATAGAAAATTTATTTTACTTCAGGTGAAAGTGCTCTGTTTTAGTAAAAGGAGGATGCAAGTTCTACATTGTATCTCAGTTCCAGACGATCACACACCGCAGTACAGAGACAAATGTGATTTTCCTGAGTAGCCACCATGATAAAAAATACAGCATACCCATACTGTTACCTTACTGACTTTTTCTATGTTAGCATGATATTTTCAAAAACAAAATAATTATTGAGCTAGTCCATGGGCTTATTGATTTTTTCTATCTCTCACACAGGTCATGGTTCCTATTGCCATCTTAAGAAATATGCACGGGACAAGAAGATTTTACTGTATAGCAGCCACGGCAGGGTTATTTAAGCAAATGAAAATGTCTCCTTAAGAGCTGGTTTCTTTCTGTGCTCATTCACATCAGATAGAAACAGACCTAATGCTGTGGTCTTATGAGTGCCTTATGCGTTCTGACAAACCAAACGAGGTTTGTCAGGAGAGGCTCTAGGCAGCATGGAACTGCTGCAATTTTACATCTCATTGATTATCACAATGGGAATTGAAAAGAGCTCTCTGCTTTCCACATGATATCAAAAATACTATTGCAGACCTCAGAAAAAAATATGCAGGTCCTCCAGCAGAGAGAAAATAAGGAAAAACAACTTTGTCCAGCATTGTTTCCTCATGAATTTGAGTCAAGCTCATCTGACCTTTATGAAAGCTAATAATAAAGCATTAAGGTGACACGCAGTAAAGCATGTCATTCTGTGAGTAGTTCTGCAATAGGTTACATGGAACAAAAGGGCAGTTTGATGCCCTGAGGCTTTGGGGATATGCTTATTTTGTGGTAAGTGCATCCTGTATTCTGCTGGCATCAGAGTGTGTGGGAAGGCATGTCACAACAAACAATATTAAAAGAATAAGGACCTAGCGAAGCTGGTGAGAAAATTAAGATTTATTATTATTGTCACATCACCTCAGTCATTGACTGGTTGGGTGTTCTGGAGAGGTTTTCTATGAAATATTCAGGGGACTAAGTATTTTTATTGCTTTTACACAAAATTCTCAAGTCTTTCCTCTTCCCACATCTTCTGTAATTTGCTTTTGCTGGGTCCAGCAGTCCACATTCACAGAATGTTACAATTTTATAAAGGATGAACTCACAGTCTAAGCACAACAAAACAAGCCCAAAACTACACAGAATAATCCATAGTGACAGCACTAAAAATCTGTTCTGCTCTGCCACTGCAAGTGACATATGTAGTCCCATGTGCTCAGCAAGCTGTGACAGTCACTAACCCTCGGAGGTGCCTAGCAATCTTCCGGAGCATTCGGTGGGAAGATAAGTTATTCAGCATTCTACAGAATTAAATTCCTAATGGAAGTTTTTACTCAGGTAGACGGAAGCATACTTAGCACAAAAGAAGAGCAAGTCCTTAGCTATTTATGGCAATCACGGTGGCAAAAACAAGCTATTTTAAAAAGGAAATATCCCTATTAAAAATGTCAGTTTTATAGAAGTCCCAGTGGACTGTTCATGAAACTGGGAATCAGAAGATCAAAGTTCCAAATTTCATCGTGACTTTCTGATATTTTGTTTTAATATATTATATCCATATATGAATATCTATACCAAGTCTATACATGTGCATCCAACTTAGACACATTTTCAACACATATACCATATAAGCAATGACTAGTATAACAGGTAAACAAAATCAATAAAGACTGGAAAAATAAAAAAAATTGAAACCCAGGATTCAGACAGTTAATTACATCTGTGTTACTCTCATCAGGAATATCCATTCACAGAAAGTTGGATGTAAAACTTAAGCAGTGTCCCAATGACTCCCTTTGCAATGTCCTGAGATCTGTGTATCAGGTAAGACTAGGTCTGCATGACAAAAACATCAATTTTAAAAAGAAGCACTGAAATGACACTCAAATAAAGCACCCAAGAAGAACTAAGCCCTTAGACATGTGGGGGCAACTGGCTGATGCATGGCACTATAGAGAAATAGAGAATCCCTCTCCCACACCAAAGGCAGTTTCTGAGAATTTACAAGTGTCTATTCCCTGCCTGAGGATACAATAAAAGTCACAGTCCACTTAGAAATGCAGTAATACTGTCACCCATCAGGACACAAAAATGCAAGAATAAATTTGAGTTAAAAATTTTCTCCTGGATTTCTTCATCCTGTGTTACAGAGCAAGATAAAGACAAAGCAAGTAAGGCCCAGAGAAACACAACAATGGGCCAAGCCTCCCAATTACAGTTGAAAAACCAGTTTGTTAAAAGCTATGAACAAAAATAATCTGTTAGCCAAATGAGCGAGGATTTACTTTTTCTGTAACAATAAGAATTTTGTTCACAACAAACAGTTTGCTGTGCACAATGACATCTGTGACAATCCTTCTCACCCAGTGGTTATTGGTCTGGTGGAGAGGCTTGAATTCCAACTCTAACATTAAGGGAATTCTTGGGTATCTTATATATATATATATATGTGTGTGTGTGTGTGTAGTTATAACTCAATTGTATATAACCATATAGATATATAAAGTTACTAACCTGTCACCTACAATAGTCTGCAGTAATGCTACTTTATAGAACATAGCCTATCATAAACTTATTGCAACACTAAATACACAAAACATGCTTTCCTATGATTTTCTTTTGTTTCATACATGGCATATATGTATATAAATTAAACCTTATTATTCCAACAGCAAGTTAAAGTTGTGAGACATATAAGTTTTACAAGGAAAATAAATAAATAAATGAGTATTTTTAAAATTTCATTTAATTATGGCAGTTTCTAATACTAATAATGAGGTTCAGATTGCCTATTCTTCACTGTTACTGGACAAATATATTTATGGTTTCAACTTCTCCAGAAGATCATCAGCTGCCATGAAATGCATGACCTGATGAGAATAGTCATTGTCAGTTCCATAAAAAAAAACTGAAATTTGGGCCATAGTAATTTCATTAATATAGTGCTTACACAGAGCAAAGTTTTGGAATATCCCAGAATGGCTGAGGCTGCAAGAGATCTCTGGAAGTTCTGGTTCAAACCCCCTGCTCAGAACCCCAGCATGAGTGGTCTCTGGTATTGCACTGGTGCAGAGAGTTCCTCCCCAGGTGCAGGACTTTGCACTTCTCCATGTTGAACTTCATGAGATTCCTCAGCCCAGTTCTCCATCCTTTCAAGGTCCCTCTGGATGGCAGCACAACACTGTATATGAATATTCATACACAACATATTGTTGGGTCACTTGTTTAATAGACTGTTAATTTTGCTTCTTTTCTTATTTTTCTGTGAAATGTGAAAAATATTAATGGTTTATCCTTCTTATTTTGCAATTTAGTTAATAGATAATATATGCATCCAATTTTTAGCAGAGACTACATTTGTGGTCTTTCTGGATAGTATCACATAACAGATACTGCTACAAGAGAACACACTGCAACATGGGCCAATTGGTCTCACAATAAATACTCTTCTGAACACATAAAAGTATGACTATATAAAAAAAAATGTGATATAATAAATTAAATATCTCTGTAATTTTAACTTGGTGCTACATTGCAAGTCTAGGGGAAAAAAAGACTGAATTATAGCCAAACAGGGTTGTTGATTATTTTGACTGGTTAGTTGGGTTTCTTTAAAAAAGAAATTAATTGAGGCCCTTTTCTTAACTTCTGATTTTGGGTGTCCAGTAATGGAAACCTTATGACCTGAGCTTTAGGGTTACTGAACTCCCAATGAATTCAAAGTTATGTATCATCAGCATTTTGTAAATTCGGACTTTGCAGGAATTCAGACTTGGTTACTCATATACCGACACATCCAACACAGACCATTTAAAAAATGTAAGGCAATCCATTATTTTTAAGAAGTATTGTAATAATTGCATGATCACAATTAGTGAACATCTATAAAATATTTCATAAGTGGAATTCTACAGAAATGCTGAGTTTGACTATAATGTTTGTACTTAGATCATAAATAAATTATAACTAAATATGTATTCTTAATACAGATGCAGTTAATCTCATTTATGCTGTATTAATGTCTGTCTCGTTGAGAAGAAACTGTGTAGAAGAATGTTTGACATCTAATTGACAAAAATACATATTTGTCTCAAAATCAGCAACATCTTGCCTCCATGCCAAGGGAGACCAAATAACTGTCCCTTGTTCCTGCTCTTTTCCTCTGACAAGAAATGATGGTCTCTGAGGAGGATACACTATTAGTCACCACAGCATCCATTGTGTGTGGTTCTTGCACCCTAAGGAATATTGAATTCAAAACAATATTGGATGACCAAGAAATTCTACCAGTACCCCAACACTAACCCAGTGTCATCTTCATCACATACCCTGCATGACTCTGGTGTAATCATGGATGCAAAATCACCTCAATCTATCAATCTTGTAATGATGATAAACAGAATATTCAGAGATGGAGGAGTGACACAAAAAACTTATTTTAGGAGGACCGGTTAGTCCAACACAGCTAAATAAAAAGATAGGATTTGATGAGCATCTGAATATTGCAGATCTTGAGGAGGAAAAATCTTTATTTAGAATGATACAGGGAGAATGAAACTCCAAGAAAACAACAATAGTATAAAATAAAGGTAATAAGTTCAATATTAGCAGAACATTTCATGAGACACAGACATAATTCTGTAAAGTGAGAACATTTGGGAATGGAGTCGACAAAGCCTGAGACAGCAAGAAACTATTGTGTACTGATCACATTTGCCTTTTTTGTCTCTGAGATTACTTCAAGGGTCAATCATTCTGGACCACCACTACATTTTAACACCTCTCTTTCTCCTTCTTTCTCCCTTCCTCTTCCTTTTAAAAGCACTATCAAAATAGATGCTACCTCATTTCTCTTCCTTTTCCTTCTGCTGTAAAGGGACAATTTGTGTAATCACTCTGTTTGTCCTATTTATATCTGAAAACCTATTTTAAGCAGCATCTGGATGCAATGGTCAACATTCTTCCTTTATCATGTAGCTTTCTGTAGCCACATGTTTGTTATAAGGTCACCTATCATAATAGAATCTCTGTGAACTTATAAAACACAGTTGAATGGATGAAGAAAGAGTTGGGCTGGAGAAAATGCTAAGTATGGTCACTGTTTACCGCATCCCTACATCCACATATGGAGTTCATTCACGAAGAGCAGACTAAGGCTCTTCCAAAGTGAGTAAAAAGCTTACAAGCCTGCAAGCATCTTACAGAAAATATGCAATGTTAACACAAGTCTAGAAAGTAGGATTCAAAAGCTTTTGTGGCCAGAAGAAAAGAAATACTTCTTTGTCCTTGTTTAAAAAAAAAAAATAAAAAAAAATCAAGATATTTGCTTTTAGTGGCATACTGTATTTTAAATACCAGAAATATCTGTTATCTGTAAATATTTGTTGAAAAGGGGAAGTGTGGTGAATTTCTAGGATTTTTTTAGTCATGCTCGTATCTTTTTTTCAATATGATCTTCTTCACACACTTTTTAATCTCAAAGGAAAAATACAAAAATAGTCACTAGTATCCTAATAGGGTATTTTCTGTCAATAGCTGCTAATATTTAAATTCTCAACTAATCTTATCCCTCTCTTAAAACTCTTATGAAATGCTTATATTATCATTTTTTTCAATACCAAAATCCTTATCTACTTTCAGTCTCTTGCACAGAGTATCTGAAATATAAGATTTTTGTATCTCAGTCCCTTCAACACCCTTACTATTACGATCAGTCTTAATAAATGGGTATTTTTTTTTTTTGTCATTCAGCAAACCACCGAAGATTTCGGTCCCAATGAAAGAAATGAAAAATCAAATAATATGAAAAATTATTTTCACGTTTTATTCAGTTTGCCTAACTTGCATTTTACTTGTGGTCAGTAATAAAATAGTTATTTGAGGGTTTGTCTCTACTGATTTGTGGTGGGGTACGTGCAACAGAAATACTTCTATATGCATAACCTGTTGTTTAGCTGACTTGATCGTGTTTGGTGTGTAAGAGCCAGATCTTTTAAAAGAGATAAATCTGTTCACATTTGTTTCACACACAAAATAAAATATGATTATTTAAGCATTTTGGTTTTTTAATTCTCTGGAGCTCTTATCAACCCTCCCATTTCAGCTCCAGCAAAATATTTTTTTTATTCATAGTCTGAAAGTATGATTTAAACTGATCTATTTGACATTTTCTCTCTCACACACACTTTACTAAATTGATCTTAATTGCTGCGTAACCTGGTGAAAATCAACAATTGGCAGACTGCACTCAGGATAAACTCAAGAGTGGAATAGCAGGGGGTTTGCATCTCTGGGACTAAGCTATATTGCACATGCAGGAAAGAAGATGCGACATAAAGGCTTTAAAGAAGTAAAAAAGTAAAAAATACATATCATATCATGCTCCAAACTCATGGGTGACTCTTTATGTCAGGAGAACCTGCATTGAGCAGGAACTCTGGAGGGAAAAACTTATAAAATGTTCTTGGAATCAAATCTATTTGCGTAACCCTAGAAAGCTGTATGTACTGAACTAAGTTTGGAAAAAACATCATGAAGATTCCTACAAAAGAATGGCTAGTCCCCACTAAGCACTTATCTTGTTTGAATTCAAAGGAGATTTTAGAGTTTGGATTTGATTATTTGTAATACAATGAAAGGAAACTTTGACGTTAAAAGCCATTACAAGCAGAAAAATCCCAACCACAATATTTGTATTTCTTTCTGATAAATGTGAAGAAATGTTTCTTAAAAACTTAAACTAGTCACAGAATTTGACATTAAATTAGTAAATACTTTATTCAGCTCCGATCTGTACTTTTTTCTGTTTGAGGAGGAAAGGAGAGGAAAAACCAGTCAAATAATATTGTCTAGCCAGAGTATGCACCTGCTAATGACACTGCAACCAAAGCAGAAATATTCACTTCTTCACAAATATATTCTGACACACTATGGTAGATGAGCTACTCCGTCATGTGAAAAACTTAGCAGCTCTTTCTTCCAATGTATTTCTGAAAAATTGCAAGTCAAAAGCTTGAATAAAATAATCTTGAGAGATGCTGGTTATGTTTTCTGATACTTTCCATGCTTAATATAACAAGACCTGATGCATCTACAAGAAAGAAATTTGCAATAAGTGCACCAAGACAGAAATAATGTGAGAGTTGATATTAAGAGACAGAAAACACACTTTACCTGAAGATACAAAAAAGGGACAAGATAAGGCAGGCTTCTGTAAGCAAGTAAAATTTGGTGATATTCTTGTCTTGGTACTTCACATAACCCTTACCACCTCTTGGGATAGCTATTGCGAGATAAGTGAATTATGGCCTCAGAAAAAACAAATAATTTAGTGAACTTGTCTCAAAGGCTCAGTCATTTGTCATGGACAGTTAAATAAGAAATTATTCTCTCTACCCAGGCTCAAGTTAGGGTAATTAGAGGGAGCATAATGCACAGCAATATCTTACATCTATTATGTATGGATCAAGGAGGAATTTTTCTGAAAATGCCATATTATATTCTAGGAGAAAGGTTTTTTGATCTCTTTCAGAACACAGGCACCACTTCAAAAAGCTGGTTTAAAATACGTGCTTTTTTAATCAGATGATTCTTAGTATGTTCAGACAGCCAAGGGCTGTTTCTCAGAGCAAAATACGTGAGTGGAAATACTGGAGTCATATTTCAAAACTGGCCTTGCTCTAATAGACATAAGGAGGTAAAGAGAAACCACAGAAGCAGAACACCCTGCACTTGGGTCCCTCTGCTGTCACGTCCTGCAGCCAGACACTCAAGTCAAGCCAAAAGTTGAAGGGTATCAACAATAATTACGATGAATGGCCAGCTTACTCTTGGAATAGTCACTAAAATACTGAATATATTTATCATACATCTGCAAAACAGTGCAATTATGTGATTCTACTAAGGAACATAGAGAAAATAATGTATTAAAAAATTCAGATTTTTTTCTTTAGTGAAAAAGTGAAGCAAACTCCACTTTATTGAATCTAGAAAGAAGCAATCTAAATGCAGAACCATATCTTCAATTGCCATTACTTATTTCATCTCCTGGAAGAACAGGATTCTGAGAAACTTAGGGACTGAGTAAAGAGATATACCTTGAAGTTCAACAAGTGGAAATGTCTGCAACAACCACAGCTTAACACAGGCTGAGATCTGACAAGTTGAATAGCAGCCCTGAGGGAAAGAACCTGGAGGTCATACTGTATACCTGGTCTAGTGGCTAGTGTCTCTGCCCATGGCAGGGTTTTGGAACTAGATGGTCTTTAAGGTCCATTCCAACCCAAGTTGTACTATGACTCTATGAACACAAGCACGTTCACTGCGCCTGTAAGTTTGCTAAACCACGTAGTGGATTGTTAGGAACATAATGGCCAGCACATCAAGGGATGATATTAATTGTCCTTCTCTACCTGGCACTAGTGAGACTGCACCTAAAATACTTGATTGATCAAGTTTTCAACCCCAGATCTCAAAAAGTATGTGGAGAACTTGAAGAAGTCTCAGAGGAAGGCTACCAAGAGCGTCAGGTTCTAGAGCATGTTTCTAGGAAGAGAAGATGAGGGAGTAGGATATTTTCTGTGTGGCCAGGAGGAGGTTAAGATGTGCTGCTCCATTGGCAGACTACCATGCTCTAAGGGGATTTCCAAAGATGACCACAGCAAACTCTTTCCAGCAGTGAGAGATCAGAAAAGGGTCAAAAATTGGAGGGTAGTATTTAAGCATGGAAATTACGAAAGAACTTCTCCATTATAAGGGTGATGCAGCACAGAAGCAAGTGGGTCTGTGGAACATCTGATCTTGAAAGGTTTTACAACTAAACCAGACAAAGCGAGGCCTGATTTGATTGGTGATAGCCCCAATTCAGGGAGACAAATGGTCTTGATGATTTCCAATGGCCCTTTCCAATCAACATTTTCCTGGTTCTACAAAGTCACAACAGTAGAAACACTTGCACAGACATATTCACAAATATTTTCTCTTAAATATGCAATAAAATACATTAATAACTTAAAATACATATATAAATATTTTAGGTAATTTGAAGGGTTTTTTAGGCAATGTGCTTTGGGAAAAAAGAAGTCCAGAAATCTTAAAAAAAAAAGGAGAAAAAATAGGATTTGTTATCTATCTATTTGTTCCAACTTTCAGACAAACAGACAGAGGAGAAAAAAATCACAGACACAGATCTACTTTTATACGTATCATAAACAAAATTTTATATGTGATATAATCTATTATGCACAATAATTAGAAGTTAAAAAACAATTACTATTTGGAAAGAACAAAATCCTTAGTTCCAAAAGCATTTTCATTTCTTTAATAGTCTTTCCCAAGGGCCTAAAAGGTGCTGAACTACTACAGCCTCTAATGACTTTGTAATCCAATTTTGCAGTTGGCTTATTATAGCAATTTACATTTATCTTCTATGAAAGATAACTATTTTTGATCCAGTAAAGCAATCTGACTCTGCAGGTCATATTCAGATCATGGAGTCTCTAAATATTTCCTTTTCTGTAAAGATGATAAAAGAAGTGTGAGGAAAGAGTCTTAATACTGCTTCATAACACAAAAGTAAGCTGAAAAAGGCTTATATAAAGAAGGTAGTAAGATGAACAGATTGCAATAAATTGTTTTCCTTATGGATCAAGGTGTGGTCTGATTTAGTACTGTAACTAAATCACAATTCCCTTCCTGGGATTCTTCTTGGATATTCCTTCCCCTACTGTAGGAGTTGAACAACTGCTCAGTCTAGCTTTTAATTTACTCCCGTCTGTACTGCTGAGCCATGCACAATAAAATAATTTGAATTTTAAAGCTGGTTTATTCATATGGGTATGAGTTTATGGCCATGAACTAATTATACTTTTTAATACCCTTTTTTTGCTTTGAAAAATATATTTAAGTTACCTTTATTTTAAGTACATTTTTTGTTTGTTACCTCATTTGTTATTAATTAACAATAGGTTTCTAGACAAATAATAATATATAATATTGGAAATACACGTTACACTGGTACTAAATTTTGCTGCACTTATACTGCCCTACACAGAAACAAGGAAGAAATGTTTGCCTTTTCCTAAAAAGGCACCATTTAGTATCAGTATCTCTAGGTTACTGCATCCTGTTGTCTCCGGAACTCTGCCAGTCCATTTTATCTGTACAACCACTCAGAACAGTAGTAGAAGTGATGGAAAATAATTACAGAAAATGACAACATTTTCCAAGAATTAACACTGGATTAAATGCCTTTGGAGGAGGAGGGAGCAAAGGGGGAAATGTTTTTTTTTTTTTTTTAATGTGTCAGGGCTCTCTATTTGGACTTAGGTAGGATTTAATGTATCCAGATAACAGAACAATTCTACAATGAATTCTGATTTAGCTTCCTTGGCAGCTCTAGGACACTGCAAAAGAAACCCAGCTGTTTCTTGATCACATATTTTATATAAAATATTTTATATTTTTCTCAATAAAGATCAGAGAATTAGTAACACAGCGAATAAGTTACTATGTATGTTCTGTGTAATACTCTGATCTTAGCAAAATTAAAGTAGATTTTATAAAAGAATCCGGTAAGGAATAAAGATAAAGCACACCATATAAATGCTGTGCATGTCACTAATACATTCTTTTACAGCAGGACTGGACTTAGTGTACTTGTGTATGTATAGATGGAATCTAGCAATAAATACTATTGCACAGTTTAGATAAAAACTACATTTATATTTTCTATTTAATAAGTGCTTGCATAGCCTGTACCATAGGACTGCAAAGTGATCATTCACCTTGTAGTCTGTTCAGGCACAGACGTAAAATCTAGCAACATAATCTTAGAAAAGGCAAATGTAAAACCAAACTTCACTAATTCTTTTTTATTTCAACTTTATGTTAGGAGTCGACACTTTTAATGGTGTTCCAAGGGCTGCGGTCTGTGAGAATGGCAGCTATTGAGATTCTTTGACAAAAGCAGAAGATGTATGTAAATGTATTCAGGTGTAGGTTTAGTTATCTTACCCAAAGAACTGAAGTTTGAGGGCTTCATTTTATACTCTCTGCTGTCACAGATAACGGTCAGCTAATTCCCATGCCTTCTGGAATACTGGCAATAAAGAAACTAGAAACACAGTGTCTGTAAAATTTAAATTCAGGATTCCTTGTCCCAACGCATTAATATTGTGTATCCCTATTCTTTGAAGAGATATGAACCTGGACCAACACCTCACTTTTAGTCATGGTGCCGAACAACTCTCTCTCATTTACTCACAACTCATTCACATCTATTCCAGAATAAAACAAGCTAGAAATAGTTGCGGGCAAGTTTACTGGTAGCATGAGGCAGAATACAATGATCTTTAAATGGAAATTTACATTCTAAAAAATAGTAATTTTTAAATTTCACCTCTTTCAAAAGATTGCAAATTAGGATTTTTAAAATATGTATACATTTCTACTTTGGCACCAACTTGTTGAGGGACGAGAAATTTTCCATTTAATTTATTTTTTGTCTGGTAACAGGAGGTTACTTCCCTCTAAAGAAGACTGATGTGCTGATCATGTTTCAAGGAAAAAAATGTATCACTAATTATTGCCAGCATTTTCCATTCACTTCCATTGTATATAAGCAATACTTGTTCTGAAGAACGTTCTAGTTTTTCATCTATATTTAGAAAACGTATTGTGTACCATGGTGACATAGTCTGATTCCTACCAGATATGAAGAAAAAGGCAACAAAAAAGTTAGATAACTTTAGTCATAATGATACCATTCTGTAGAATCACAGTTAAGCAATGCTATGTTTTTATGGCATTCTGGAGTTGGGGTAGGGTAGTAATTTCTTGGTATCACAGCACAATTATTTTCATTTATGGATTCAGCGGGTGAAGGGAAACCTTTTATGCTAAAATTCAGAACAATCCTTTAGTTTTTTACTTTCAGTCCATGGTTACATGGTTACATTACCATAGTAGTGGAGCAGCCCTGTTACAACAGCAGAAGAAAATCAGGTGGACCACGCAGAGAACAACAGCATCAGTGCTGATTCCATCCAGGAAGGATGGACACTCTTCAAGCAGGAAATGTTAAGGGCCTGGGAGTAGGCTGTCCCCATGAGGTACAAGATTAATGGGCAGGGAAAATGGCTGGCCTGGCTGAAGAAAGAGCTTTTGATGGGACTTAGGGAGAAAAGGAGGCATTACCACCTTTGGAAGAAGGGACAAGAAACTCGGGAGGAGTACAGAGATCTTGTTAGCTTATACAGAGAAAAAGTTAGGAAGGCAAAAGCCCAGCTGGAACTCAATTTGACCATTAATTTAAGGGACAACAAAGTTTTTGTAAATGCTTCAACAAAAAGGGTCACAGAGAATTTCCATCCCTTACCAAATGCAGCAGGGGGGAACATCAATTTGATGGATGAGGAGAAGGCTGAGGCACTTAATGCCTTCTTTGCCTCTGTCTTCAATAGTCAGACCAGCTACCCCCAGGGTACTCAGTCTCCTGAGCTGGAAGATAAGGATGGAGAAAAGAACAATCCCCCACATAATCCAGGAGGAAGTAGTTAATGATCTGCTTCTGCACCTACACCCGGACAAGTCCCCAGGTGGGATTCACCCAAGAGTACTCAGAAAACTGGCAGGAGAACTCACCAAGCCTCTCTCCATCATCTATCAACAATCCTAGATCACAGGGGAAGTACCAGATGACTAGAGGGTAGCCAACACAATACCTGTCTATAAGAAGGGATGGAAGGAGGATCT
>VXBJ01000057.1:6478-110039 GCA_013400055.1 Nycticryphes semicollaris | reverse complement strand
TGTAAAAATCTAGATTTTTCCACGCTGATACACACAGAATTAATTTTAAAGTCTTGTGTAATTTGTATATATAATATTAATTCTTCTTAACTGACATCAATATTAAAAATTAAAGCATTCAAATTAAATTAGCATTAATTTGCTAATTAAAAACAATTTCCAAGAAAAGTAATCTATATTTAATATCATGCCTTTCTATAAAGACAAGAAGAATACTTACAATGCTGATATACACTTCATGTGACTAAAAAATTTCCTCAAATTTTACTTTTTAAAATTCTAGCCCAATCTGAAATCTTCAATTTTTGTAATAAATTCTGAACTTGGCAATATATATTACAAGAGACTTATTTTCCTTTTTTAATGGATAAGTAAGTAACATGTTATCATTCAAAGTTCAAAAAATTCTCACAGGAAAGCAATTTCTAGCTTGTCATTGTATGTTGCTATGGCAACCACCACAATGACTATGAAGGCTGCAACCTCATTCTGATGAATAAAATGGGAAGAAATGTCACAACATTCTTTGACTTACAGAAATGTAAGACTGAAAATGAGTTTTTAGCATCTACAGATAATGGATATTATCTATGTGAAGCAATAGCAGCAAATAGAACAGGACTATAAACTACAGTAGGGGAAAAGGTAACGAAGAAAAAGATGGATTCTACCATAACAATCTAAAAATAGACTCACTTCAAATGAACCATGTATATTTGAAAGTATCTATAGAACAAACAGCTCCATCTAGAGGTTTAAAAGCAAGGATATTGAAACGAGCTTAGTGGTAAAAAATTTTTAAGACCTTTTAAAAAAACTCTCCAAAATGGTCTGCAGGATCTCCTAATTATAATAAAAAAGTTGGCTTCAAAATAGATTATCTAAAAGTTCCCTGATCTTTTAGAATCTAAGTTTTTCATTAAAAGAAAATGAAGACAAATCTTGAAAATATCTAAAATCTTATTCATACCTTAAGTTTCTTGCATTTCAGTGAAATTCACGCTGAAATCCTAGCCTCAATTAAGTCTGCACAATTCACCCATTCTCAGTATGATCAAGATTTTACAACCACAATTAAATTTAAATCAACAGTCAACCTTCCAGCACGACTTCAACGAAATTTATACCCATGTTCAACACTAAGTGAATGGTCCAATAAGGAATGAAACTTATTTATTATTAAGGAATGAATGCATGTGCAACACTTTTCAGGCCTCATTCCTTCATACTTACTTATCATTTTCCACTTACTTGGGCAAGAGACAGAATACTCCTGCTAAGCTGTTACATGCTACAGAGCAAACTCTACTTTGCATGTCATCTATCAAATCCATCATAATCATATTTTATGTCTGCAAGAAAACAATTACTTCCACATTTTAGGACAAAATCCAGGTTTCGGCATATGCTTAAGAAATGACACCAGGCTCAGCTAAAACAGGCCAGTCCCTTTTCCTGGCAAGATGGGAAGGAACCAAACCTGCAGCCCACTGCTTGCATTAGCAAACACTCCTGTGTTGCATCTGCCTCTGGCTGCCTTCCCACACCTAATCCCTCAATTCTAACACACTAACATTGTATTTGACTACCCAAGACTCTCCAAACACCATCAGTTACCTGGCCAACTGATTCTCACTTCACTAGAGAGCTTTAAGTATGGGTGGATAGTCATACCTCCAACTCGCTTTAAATCTTATTTTCTCCACTTTATACTCATTCTGGTCACTCTCCATCTAGGCTCTACACATACATTACAGTAATGTTTAAAATGCATCACCAGGACTGTCCTCATGATTCCTCACAGATTATATTTTACCTTGCAGCCTGCATTAAAAAATAAACATATAAAGGCATTGTTTCTTGAGCTCGTACCTATGCCTCAGAATGCAAGTAGTGATACAAAATAGAATTAGAAGGGTCAGAAAATCAGAAGCAAAGGACTGCTGCTGGAAAACTGTTAGCTTAGAGGTCTGCTGCATTAGTGCTCCAGAACAAAGGCATTCTTTGTTATTCAATCCATGCTTCTGGAAACACTGAATTGCCTCATGGTGCTTTTACCACATTTTTTACACTTTCCCTATCTTTATCCTCCTCTCAAATCCTTATTGCTCTTTTCCATCCTCCCATCTTGCTTTTTCTATTTATCTGTTCTAGAACTGTACTTTCTTATGGTATCCCTACTTTTTTTTTACTCTATGTTGTTAAGTATTCAGCATAATGAAGAGATAAACATTGTCTGTAACTGACCAGAACACCCCTTCCAGCTCCCCCTAAAAAATACTAACAAGCCAGAACATTTTACACAACTGAAAAATCATTTTATTAACAGTAATAAGTGATTTTTAAAAGTCCAAGTGCTGCATCTCTGAAAATCAGGCTATTTTGTGCCAAAAGTTTAAGTTTGAAACTCAGGCAAGCGTGAAAATACCTGTCCAAAAGACACTGCACAGACTATTCTTGAAAAATTTCTACAAGATGACACATTATACCCATATCTGAAAGAGCACTCACCAGGTACCCTTCTTGAAATATCTTACAATATGGATTCAGGTACTGTATTTCTCTGAAAAGTGTTCAATTTCTTTGATCATAGAGATCCCCAAATTTTTAAGAAGAGTCATACACATACAGTGTTTTAAGTTCTGACTATCTAGCAAATACAAACCACAGCTTGTATAGGAATTCAATGCCAGAATTTCTTCCTGATTATTTATCACAGTGTGAATACAAATGTATGTTTAGGATTATTAGTTTATATTAATTTGCCATAGCAGAAGCAAGCCTTATTTTATTTTTATTTAATATAAAATTTTCAATAACCCTTGAATCTAGAAGTCAGTATTATGATTTCTTAGGAAGCATGACAAAAAATGCTATAGACTCTGGAAAAAACTTGAAAAACTCAAACCTATTTTAATCTTCTATTAGCATGTACTAACAAAGAGAAATAAGGGCATTTTAAAGTAGCTGTTCATATACAATAGCTCCCTTTTCACATGCAAGTTCACGAACTTAATGACAAAAATAAACTCACTACATTTTCAATATATCAGATCCCACAGAGGAAGCAAGGCAAAGTAAAGTGCTTCTCCTTTAGCATTCTACTGCAAGACCTCCAATTTAGCAATTTGTATCTCAAGGCATATTTCAAAAATCATGCTTCAACTTCAGCATTGCAATGCTGGCATAAGAGGAAAACATGGATTTCTAGCATGAAACAAAGAAGCATCATTTCAAAACAACTTTATTTGCTCTGAATATCAAACATCAAAATCTTCAACAATATTTTTTTCCACAATCCAGCTGGTTGAGCCTACTTAAAATCACATAATAATAAACAATAAGAACTTTTATTTCCTCTTGGAATAGTCTGTATGCCAACACATCTTTGAGAGCAACCCAAGTCTTGTTAATCTAATTTGGCAGCTGTATTACAAGATCCCATATTACCTACAAACTTTCTGGTGTTGGGGTAAGCACGGGTTTCCTTTAAATTTCATAGACATAGGTAATAGAGAAGGGGAAAATGTGCAAGAAAACACTGCATTCTGTTCTAATTCATGCAAATACAAGAAATATCAGGAGCTTGGTTGTGCTTTTGCTTAAATCTGCTCAATTAGAATAAATCAACTGACTAGAAATTTTTGAATGAAGTCCCAACAGAAACCAAACCCTGATTCTTCACATGTTCGTTTTCACGGCTCTAAATTAACTAGAGACAACACCAAGATACAAATTTACAAAAAAAAAAAATAAAATAAAAATCAGGCTATTAAATTTCTTCTGGAAAATAAGTACTAACTTGACTTAGGAAGCAAAGAACTGTTATTCCCATGGCTTTGTAAATGTTTTGCAGCCCAAGATAAGCAACTTGATGTTAAGCCCAAGACCAAGGAATGTATTGCTAGAAATACTTCTGTCACATTAGATAATCCTATGTAAATCTCTTCACCAGAAAGTGTAACACTATGTTTTCTACAAAAACCCAACTTCACTTTATCCAAGCTCAGTTTTGAAGCAATTCCTGTGTCAGAAAGTACTGGCAGACTTTGCACGAATAAATACCCATCCATAATAAAGCTTACAAAGGAAAATTTTACCATTGCTCGTTCTTTGGAAGATTTTTAAAAACTCCCAACAATCTCCCTACATACACTTCCAAAAAATTATAGTTCTAAGCAACTGAATTGGGCTTTGTGTTTCTCCAGGCATCACCTCAGTGATAGCTTTAAGGTTTTGGAAATTGGCAATTTCCTAAAGAAAATCACACATTCTTCTAAAGACACCAAAATATTTCAAAATTTAGTTCTAGAAGTTAGAGACTACAGGCCTTTTACCAAATGTGTATTTATGCATTTTGGGGTTTTTTTAAATCAGGAAAAAATCAAATGAACTTAGAGGAAATGTTTTAAATNAATATTTCAAAATTTAGTTCTAGAAGTTAGAGACTACAGGCCTTTTACCAAATGTGTATTTATGCATTTTGGGGTTTTTTTAAATCAGGAAAAAATCAAATGAACTTAGAGGAAATGTTTTAAATATACTATGTACAGGCTGAGCAAGCATTTCAAGAAGTTCTTCAGTCTGTTTCTTAACAAACAAGTTTTGAACAATCAAAAACCAGATCCTTGCTCACACGTATGAATAAAGGCTGTTTTTCATTTCACAAGAAAACAGTATGTTAGGAAAATACACTGGCAAATACACTGGAAAATACACTGGCAAACTGTGTGATGCTAGAAATGAAAACTGGCTGATGCTACAGACTGTTTTTAAAGTTTAAAAACTTTTTTTTTAACAGCTTAAAAAAAAAGCACTTTCTCAACTCCTTAAAACTCAGAGTTCTTATTGAAAGTACTATTATATTGCTGATAGGTGAATCTACTTATCACTTTGGATTTAAAAACCTTCTGCAAATAACTTTAGTAAGACTAAGAAAAAACACAAAAATACTTACATTGCATTTACTTTATCTTCTGGGCCCTGAACTTGGCCTGTTACAGTTCCTTGACTGGTATTTTTAACCCAGCCAACCACTCCTAATTTCTTAGCTTCCTCTTCTGTGTACTGATTTGAAAAATAATGAAAGAGGACAATCAGTGTCAGCACATACACCAGGTGTATACTACTTAAAACCCTACTTTCATTTTCATAGTTTTAACATATACACTTAAGAAAAAACAAAATCACCCATAGATTATGCTCATACTCAGACATTAAGATATTCCTGTCGGCTTTGAAGATGCAGCAGAAGCAACCAACATTTGAATAAAAATGACATTTTACATATAGATGATAAATGCATGAGTTAATTACCACTTCTATTTTTACAGTTTTTAATACTTTTCTTCAAAAAGCTGTATGTATGATGTCTCCCACCAAGATACTACACTGCTCGTAATAAGTCATCTCCCTCTTTGCTTCATAATCTGTACATGCATAGACACCTCCTGATGGAGTGAGGCTTTTTTTTTTTTTTTTCTTTTTTAACTTATTTATTTATTTTTATTCACAAGGATGCCAAAGACTTGCTCCCCTTATTTCAGGAACTTAACACAGCTTCAATCTCTACTAATCTCTCTACTAAGACTCTACAAAACACACAGCACTCCCTTGTACCTAGCTCTACTCCTTTCTATAGCTTCTGCCACTGCTCATTTGCCTCTTCAACAGTCAGTGTCTAAACTCATTAAATTTGCTACCTGTACCAACTTCACAGTTCCTCTTCTTCAGTTTCTTTTTAAATTGTTTCCACCTAACTTTCACCTCAAATTCTACCCCCAGCAGCTGCATTACAACTAACAAAGGGCAGCAAAATTCATAATCTAATTATACTGGCTTTCTAATATTTTCTTCAATACCACAAGAAATTATGGTTTCCCAGCTACTCATTTTTTGAGATGAAATCAGGAACTTCTAAGCACCCTGTGTTTTGAGGTGGTTGGTTGCTTTTGTTTTTTAAACTTTCGGTTTCTGTTTTTCAGGTACATATGAAATATATGCATGATTTTCATAATTTGTCTCTGAACACTGGAATGGTAGGGAACAGAAAGCCTTTTTTTGCAGAAATCCATTAAATTTTTGTTCCACATAGGCCAACAAAAACACTATTAACCAATATACAGTAATTCATTAATAGCAGATTTATTTACTTTAAAGATACCGACTCTGTTTTGTTTCTTGCACATTTAGTAAAGAAGTATAAGAGTACATGGTCCATGTTTTTATCTTGTATTACAGAACATCAACTAGTTGATGGCTCTAACAATAAGATCTGAGAGTTTTCAATACATTTTGGTGAGAAATAACTACCAAACATTTCAGAGCATATGCATTAGTGTCCAAAACAGTCCACAGATACTAAATGTGCACACTGCATTATCAGCCTCTTTAGACACTTACTTTAATGCCAAGAGCTAAACTTCAGATTGATAACGACTACATTCCAAAAGGTGAAACAAATTTTGGGGCAATGAAAAAGCACTGCTTACTATGAAGTTTATTTTTCAAGTTGATTATGAGTTGCTTCTCCATACTAACTTGTCCAAAGCCATGGGAATGCAGCTGACAACCCGCTTCTCAATGCTGCTTAATTGCTCAGGACCAGCACTGTGGTATGTATTCACATGGCTCCAGATCAGATCAAAACAAAACAAGGCAGAGCAAGCTTGTACCTGCCCACCACATAATGCATGGACATACACTTTACGCTTGATAGAATAATTGAATTCACTACATACCATATTGCAATCCTCTATCCATTTTAATTGGAATGATACATATAAAAATAAGCATAAAAACTTTTAGGTCTAATGTTAAGCATGGGTCAACTGTTTTCAGACAAAAACCTGTTCTTACTTGAAACGTGCCTTCATTTCTTGGGTTTCCATGAAATACAAAACTATCTGCTGCACGTTCAGAAGTGGTGGAGATGTTTGGCTGGGATATGAGACTGCATGTTTGTAGCACATTGTTACAAGGAAACATAGTAAGAGTCCTTAAATATAGCTACTATAACTGCATTAAAAATGGAACACATTATTTCAGCTTCTAATATCAAGATCTTTATATTTAACCTAAAAATTAAGATGTTATAATGCTCTTGTGGCTGTTTTATCATAAGTAATCCAAACACAATCTTTACAGACACTATATAAACAAGTAACACATTAGTAAGCTTTTAGAAATCCATTTTAATATAACAATATCATAAGTGGTTTTTCCTTTTAAATCCATTTGCAATAATAATCATTTAACCCAGAACTCAAAGTTCAGGTTAGATATGTTTACACTCTACTGACACGCTACCATATTTTTAGCATTGGAAACACTATACTAAAGCAGACATTGCCTTACCATCCTGAAACAAACACCTAGAAAAGAAAGAAAAAGATGTTAAAATAATTTGAAATAATACCACTTCCAGAAATGTCACTAAAGTGACAGTAAACCACGTACAAATCATCTGCAATCTTTTTTTGACATACATTTCAGAGAGCAGTTATGAAATTTTAACACTGGGCAAGCTATCCAGAATTGGGATACAAGCTCGCCTTGACCCTTCCCTTTGGCAAACGATTATCTACATTAATGCAGGTAGCGCATTCAGCTTTCTTTAACGAGGATGCTGCAGCAGGGGAATTACCTTTGATTTAATTTTCACTTTAAAGTTTTGCTGCCAACGCTGCGGGGTGGGAGGGAGAGAGAGGTGCGGACACGGACATTCTCACATAAGCTCCCCGATAAAAGATGCGACCAGAAACACAAAGTGTTTTTGACATTCCCTGCGCTCCCCAGGGAACTGGGTTAGGCTTTCGGTGCGGGCGTATTTATAAACTTTTTCCCCTTCCCACTGGGGACGAAGTCGCGGCTGCCGCTCCACAGCGCGACACTATCCGCCTCACCTCGCGCCCAGTCTACCCAGCCTCGCGCGCATGCGCTGTCCGCCTACCCTAACCGCAAATGTCGTCTCATGCAGGAGCCCATCTTTACCTTGCACTCTCCCGAACACTTCGTAATCCACCGATTTGAGAGCGCCGGAGGCCTTCGTCAGGGCAGACATGGCGGCTGCGCTGGCGAAGGAAGAACCGCTGTCGCTTCTCGCTGGGCCGCGGCCGAGAGAGGCTGCTGCGCTCCCTTGGACGGCAGCGCGCGAGGCTCAAGCTTCCCGCCTAAGCGGTTGCCTCACACCGCGGCGCCCCGGGAATGGCGTGAGGGGAACATACAGGACACCCCTAACCTGTTGTTCTCAGTCAGGGGAACACCGTTGCCCCCGTGAGGGACGTGGCCCCGCAGCTCTGAGGGGAGCGCAGCCGGAGCACCAGCTGCAGCCAATGGCGTGTCATGAGGTACTTACTGCACCCTCAGAAAGGTGCTATTCCCTCCTATGTTTGAGGGCAGAAGTACGTTGAGAGGACGAAGGTTTGAACGAAACTGTCTCCTGTTTCAGGGCTGGTGGAGTAGCCGTGTACACCCAGCCGGGTTTCCCACTCCGAGTGTCCCAGGTAACAAGCACTACCCTGTTTTCAGGGAGTTGTGAGAATCATTGAAACAAGTGTTTGCCATGCATAGCTGAACTGAGGTAATTTTGACTGAAAAGTGGAAAGCAAGGCTGGGTGGCTGACTTTTCTCACATCTCCACATTACTTAAGTTTTCACACAGAGTTTAGAAGCTCATTTCTCTTCCCTGTGCAACGACCAGGCTGAGACAAATACCAAAGCCAGCAAGGGGCTGGGCTCCTCAGAGGGGAGCAGCAGGCCTTGTTGTTAAAAAGCTCACTTCATGCAAACTGTTCACCAGACTTTCAGTGATATCTATTAGTGCTCATGTTTCCTTTCCAGAAGTGTTTGCGTGCAATTTCTTTTATGTAGATGTTATGTGCAAAAATACAGGCTAGAAATTGGTTGTTTAGTAGGCTGAATCTCCAACTGAACATCACAAAGATTTTTCTTTGAGGTGCTCTATATCTGCTTGCAGTTTAACTTTTTCTCACTCTCCCATATTTGCTTTTTCTAAAAAAAATGTGTCTTCAGGCAGAGTTCTACACTAGAAACAACATTTAACCAACCTCAGAAGATGGACTCAACCTTCACTTAATCAACAAGATATAAAGGCAGGTTAACTGTGATTTTACAATATAAAAATATAATAGTTGTAATAAAAATGTTATTTACTTTCTTCATTAGGTGGTTCCCTCACTCATACCACTTCATGTATTAGCAGTAATGCAGCATAACCTGAATTGTTTTACATGTTTGTATCTAAAGGCTAGAAGGAAGTTAAAACTAGATCAAGACCTAGAAACCTAGAAAAAAATAAAATTGCTTTCCCAAGACACACCAAGTAACTAGAGAAACAACTATTCAATTCAGTGCAGAACAAAAATATTCACATTGTTTCAGAAAACTTTCAGTATCACAAGGAATAAGAACGCAATGGGAAAAGTTTCATAATTTGTTTTAACTCTGTAAGGTTAAATCAAACCCCTTCCACAGGGGTCGTACGTTTTGCTAGCGTGAAATCAGCACCATTTTGTTTTTAAAAACAGTTCTTCAGAAAGGAACAGAATGCAGAATAGACTGACAATCTTTTGTCATTTACTGCCATCTATCAGCAGTGAAGAGCAAAACAGGTAAAAAATAAAATTACAATAGCAGCCTATTTAGAGTAGAAAGCATCGTAATGTAAACCTTGAAACGTACTACCGATTACACTTTGCTGTCTACACATTCCAGTACCGGTAATGGAAACCTTTGTTTTATCAAAAAAATCTTTGACTTTTCAAGTAGGTTTTCTTGATGTCACTCGGGGCTCCTCCTATCTGCACTGATTCATTCTCAGGATACGAATCTATTTCTGTCACTGTCCGTGAGAGCTTCCTGGCTCAGGGATAATAATTTCTCATCTTCCTACTACTTTTTTCAGAAGAGTTAGTTTAAGATTTTTTTTTTTTTTTTAAATTTTCCATGAGAACATCTTGCCACTCTTTCCCTAGATGAGTCTGAGTTTCTCATTTCATGACAAGGAGCATAGATAACATGCAGAGCCTGAAGAACTCCAGAAGATGACACCTAGTATTTGACAGTCCAAGTAATCAATATAACTTAACAAACAATATTTACATTCTCTAATTAGCACATGAACTTTAGCATACACTATCAAGAAATGTAGACAGTCTATATGAAGTCAATAAAATTCTGAATTTCCCCCCTTGCCCCCCTCTTTCAGCTGTTTCCTTCAGAGTGGCAATGTTGGACTAGGAAGTGCAGGCTGCACTTCCTAAAGCTACAACCAATTGTAAAAATGCTGAACATCTGTATCTGTTAAAGAGATATTCCTTGATTATACTGCAGAGGAATGTAAATAATTATGAACATTTCCTGCAACAAATTGTTGTACCTGTAGCTTGAAGATGAACAGAAATCATAATGCCGTAATATCTGTAGGTAAAATACAGTCTTTCATACTGCTGCAGAGCTTAGGTGTTACCACATATTGGATTTAGTTTTCTACTCAGTACATAAAGGTGACCATTTTATATTACTAAAACAAAGCAGCAACAGTAACAATTCTTAGTGAGAAATTCCAGGGGCTGCAGTGAATTCCAATGATGACCATTATAGTGCCAGATTGCCCCAGCCTATGCTGTGCTCACAGCAGTTGCTTTTTTAAGATTAATCTCCTATTTCACCATATTAATTTAACTTATTTTCTGATCATTACATCTGTTTGTTAATTCAGGTATGAGCTAGCCAACTTTTCTGTCTCTTTCAGAAGACATTGTTTTGTGTTTTCACTTCTGCTGCACAGATTGAATTTCACTCCCAGCACAGTGTCTTCTAGGAGCAACTATTACTGCAACTTAAGTTTATACAGAAGGGCTTCTTCTGCAAGGTGCTTTACTTGGCAAGTTTTTCACAGCTGCTGAAAACTCTATTGCAGATACATCTAGTTTTACCACTAGGTGACCTGCCTCTACTCTGAGCATTAAGACTTTAAAATTTCCTCCCAGTACTTTAAGTGCAGTAAAATTTCCCCACTATCCTGCTTTTATTTATAGTTTAAAGAAATGATATAGTGAAGAATATCATTACTGGAAAATACCAAAAACCTGCAACTATGCCACTGCAGCCAAACATCAGGGAACAGCATTTAAGTGTGGCTATGCAAGAGGCTGAGGGTGACCCCAGCGCTTAAGTGACAGTCCCACAGTACCTGAGCAGGACAAGCAGCGTTAGAGAGTAGCAGCAGGGGCCACCCAAGAGCAGTAGAAGATTTGACTGAAAACACAGCTAAAACATAGAGGCAACGTTCATCCAAAAGGCAAGGCTGAAGGCAGAACTCAAGACTAATCTGCCTGTGACTTAGGGGAAGTGAGTGTGCTCAGCCCTGAGTTTAAATGGAGCTCCTGAATCAAGAAGCAGAGGAATTGTGGTTGGGTCCTGACCTGGACAGGACACTTAGACCTATTGGTCCCCTTGCCACTGACGACTATATATAGTGGTGTGTGTAGATATATATATCTGTAGTTTATATATATTTAGTTTTTTAATAAAAGATTCTCTTATTTATTAAGCTTTTGTTTTGGAAGTTTAAGTTGTTTTGAAAGTTGTAGGCTTCATTATTTATGCTGTTTGTTCATTTTTGGCACAGAGATTTGTTTCAATACCCATTAGTCGTGCTTTCTCTCTACGTGGCTGTGACCTCACACCACCATATCTACTTGATGTTTTCTATTCCTAAAATTACTGTCTTTGAGGTTCACAGTGATGTCCCATCAGGCACATTAACTCACACCTTGCTGTCTTAATTCATCCTTCAACTTTTAACTTTGCAGCTATTTTTCTGCACTGTTTTAATTTAACATGGCTCATCCTCAGACATATCCATGATTGCACTTCTGCTTTCCTGCTACCTTTTTGTACAGTTTCTTGTACAATCTAAAAACAGTTTACATTCCTGACTTTTCTTTGGAGTTCACCGCTCTCAGCCATCAACTTGCTAGCTGATATCTATAGCCATAAATCTGCTTTAGAATGTTTAATATTTGTGCAACTATGTTTCATCACTCTTTATCTGAACCAAACTGTAAACCTGACTCCTTTGCAAATGGTCCCCAGCTGATTTTGATGACTGTTTTCCCAAATGATATCAAAGCCTCTAGATAAAATAAGCTACTGCCCTTGTTACCTAGGGAGTATTGGATGTGTATGGAGGATGTTAGATATGTAAGTTTAGTGTGCACTTTCTATTGGGTTTTTTGGTTGGTTGGTTTCACTTGGTTTCTGTCAAATGTAATGTATATCAGGCTTTCTCCTACCATTTAAAATAGGGGTCCACTCTTCCTTTGGGCTTACTTTTCAAGCAAAAGTATAAACTTTCTCTTTTTCTTGTTCCCTTATCACACATTATTCTCTTAAATTGCATTCACCCTCATTGCTTCATTTTTCAATGAAAATTAATAAGATTTCATCTTTATAGGCTTTACTTTGAGTTGTCTAAGCTTCTTCAGTGTCTTTATTTTGCAGTCCTTGATTATATCACATCTAAATATACCAAAAACTTTTTGAAGACTTAATATTGAAGAGCTGTGAAATAAGAGATGGCCTTATTTAGTTTAATTTTTCTTTCTGTGGATGACTGGCTATCAGTGTTCTTAAGTACTAAAGATCAGATTTAGAAGCCTGAAGGACAAGACAGGCTCACAGTAGGATTCTTGAAAAGCCTTAGTCTGCTTTCTTCTGTATAAGATATAAAACAATAGCTTGTTGTAGAACTACTGAAATGAAATGTTACAATCAGGCAGAAATAAATACAAAACATTTATTCTGTACACTTTAGCACAATATAATAAAGTGTTCCCAGCCTGTAAGGGTTTTGCTAATGTTGTTATCAGTACCCATGAGTCACCTTATTTAGAAAAAATTAAAAATCAAAAGGAATGGATGTAAAAGTGTCAAATGAAGTAAACATTTAGGCTTTGTGTACTTTTCACTTGGTATATTCATGTATCGTAGAGAGTCTCAGCAATCTGTAGAGAAGTGTAGAAAAAGGGTGTCTTTTAAGAGAGAGCATCTGGTTATAAGTTAACAAGCCAAAAAAAAAGGGGGAGGTGTTAATATTTGGCAAAAATGAAGTCTCATGTTGAAATAAATTGTCCTAGGGGAAAACTGTTTTTTCCTTCACTGCATCATAAACACAAAGTTACTTTGTACTGCAGGACGGCAAAACTTGAAATTCAGGCATATAAATTTTATAAAATCTTTGAGGATGATCTATGTGGATACTTAATTTGCAATTATTGCTGTATAGCCTACAGAAAAACTTTAACAGAATGGTTGAAAGAAATACTGCATTCAGTGTTGAAAGAGGATCTGATTACCTTTCTGAAAAATAAAAATGAAATATTGCTGAAGTAATAATGCATGGACAAAAATAACAAATGCTAAAATATTTGCTTGGTGATTGACTGAATCAATATTTTATAGATGAATCTACAGTATACCCATACCACAGGCAGGTGACTTGGTTCCAGTATTTAACTGATCCATTTATAATGCAAGATCCAAATCCAGCAATCTGATCTGTGTAGGAGGAGCCACACACCTGTGCAGAGGCCCACTTAAGCCAGTAGAGTCTTGTACAGAGAAAGGGTCATTCCTACGTAGATCAGTTTACGGCCAAACTTTGCGTGGATGAGACCTAAATTTGTCCCTGTCATTCTCTAAATCATGGACTGCTTACATAAAGCAACACGAGTTATATGGTAGTGGATACAAAATCGTGAAGCCATTATTTTACCATGGCTAAACTATATTGTGTAGATTCTGTGCTACTCTGTGCTTTTTCAAACAGTTATTTTGAGAGCCTACATGTAGAGTAACCATCTTCTTATACAGCAAATTACATGGAAGACTTCTTGTTTCATTAAAGTCCTAATTCACCACATCCTGATTCTGTCTAGAGCATTAAGACGTATCAACTGTATTTTTCCCTAGAATTTTTTGAGTTAAAGCAGTAATCCTCAAAGTTCTTTTGCTTATGAACATAATGACAGCTCGATAATTTTGTTTGCCATCATATATAGACATGAATATTTGATGAAAATAAACTTCTGTCCACTTATCAATGTTTTTCTTTTTTATTGTTGCCATGTCAATGTCCTTAGTTTACTTAACCCTCCTCCACATAAACATCTAAAGTAATAAACCACTAAACTTCTACCAACAAAGCCACATGAAAATAAAGTTCAGATTTTCAGTCTAAATTAAACTTTAAAAAGTATTTTCACTGATACATAAAAAGAAAGAATCTTCAGGTAAATCAGTTCTAATGAGTAGTAGTAAAAATTTTAACCTGAAAACATAGTAAGGAACTAAACCACTAAATAAAAATAAAGGTTTAGTATGTGAAAATCATCCCTGAAGACTTGCATCATCATTGCAAAGTTCACTTAAATCGTAAATTGTTGGTAACTAAAAACATGAGAGTATGAGTTACTGTATCCCATAGCAAAAAAAAACCAACATGCATCTCAAACAAAAATGTGACTGATAAAGTTACACTATTGAATTCTAAAGCATAAGAATTAGAGGGTGCAATTTGGAGTTAAGTCTCTCAGCCCTGTGCCGGCATGATAGGTCAAGTAAGTCTTAGCTTGATGACTAAGGCCAAACACAAACAAACCTACTATAATGCCTGCAAGGATTTAAATTTGCTGGGTATAATTTCGTTACAGAAGATAAGTATAATTTGACTTTATAAACAGTTTGTGAACAAAGGGACAGCTTAACCATAATAATATTTTAGTTTTGTGAATCAACGACCTAGGAGTTATATGCAAATTAGATTAGATCCTAAACTAACAAACATGTAAAAGCAATGTTATTCAGGGAAACGTTCATTCTGCATGCAAAGTGAATGTTGAAATTCATCAGCTTGGCAAGCTGCTCTTCTGGTGTTATCTTGGTGATCTCTGTTTTAACTGGATTATAATTTAATGATTTGAAATGCCATGCTGCCTGAGGAGGAGACACCAGTGAGATTCAGAGAGAAAGTGCAAAAGGATTAGGGCTTGGTGAAGAAGGGAAGTCCAGGCCGGGCCAGGCCATCCTCTTACATTTAGGAGGAGCACATTAGAAGCATTAGTCACATGGTTTGATAGGAAAGCAGAAAGAGATTTATCTGACATTTTCTTTATGAAATATCCATTCGCAGTAAACATTAAAATTTGGGGAAAACATTGATTGGGGTCTTTATATGATGGTTATATTTTCTCTTATGCAAAAAGCTGAGGAGCAGGAGATATCATCATTTAAGGCAGTTCTTTATTCCCATGGAAATATGGGGAATTTAAACATCACCCTCCCCGCAGCTACTAGAAAAATCGTGTCAGATTTTGTGGAGGACTTAGGATTTTATAAAACATCTAAGAAAGCACAAAATAGTGTGGATTGGTAAAGGAATAGTTTATAGTGGAGGTTGGTTGACAGCTACTATATTTTGCAATTCTGTGAAACTATTTCATTCATTCTTATTACCTGCATTAGCATACTATTTATTCTTAAGAGCAACAAAGAGAAACCCTAATTAGTATTTTGAAACCTTGAAATGTATTACTGCAGTCTGTGTTATCAGGTATTTCAGTCAAGTCTTGGTGAATTGATTACTGCTTCAGTTCTTGGAAATGGATAACTTCAAAAGCTTATGATACAATTTGTGTTGAAATGGACATAATGAGCTATCTGCTATTATTACAGGGGTTTCTGAGAACCAGTGATGGCTAAGCAACTGGTGTTGATGGAATTGGGGGTCAGAATAGCCTCCTAGATTTAGCAATAAATACTGTCATATTGTCATTTTAATACAGATATTCATTGGCAAAGTGAATAGTGTGTTCCAAAAATTTATTTTAAATTCCCATAATACTGCCTTCTTAAACTGCTATGTTCAGTTATTATTTCTGACCAAAAAATAAATGGTAGATTAGTAATACCAATGAAAACCTGCTGATATGCTCATCTTTCTAAGACTAAAAAGTGAGAAAGCATGAAACGAGCACATCGATAGATACTGTCTATATTGTAACACACAAAAAACTGTCTGATGGTTTCAGATGGTCCTTTAATTCTCTATTCATAGTTTCCTGGTACAGGACCTTGTACGGGCAAAAGTAAGCTGATATAAATAACAATTCTTTCCTGAGGAAGCAATGTTTATACATCGGCTCCATCTGCCTGTCATCCTCCCATATATTTCTCCATGTTGAATCTGTTGGCCAACTCCAATCAAATGAGGGGATTATGTTTCAAGGGCGCTAACTTGCGACAAATTTGGTGAAAAACAGGATCTAGATGAAGGAAAATGCTCTTTTGCTTCTGAACAGTGCGATGAAACTCTAAAAGCACATTTCTCCATACGCAGAAGGCAAGACCCAGTGCATGTCAAAGGTAATGAAACAGACCCCTACAGGGGGGCCTTGTGTGCCCTTTCTTTTGTCCTAATTAGACAGGATTTATGCTTAGATAAAAAGGTTGCTGCTGTTGAACACTTACACTATCTTGATGCCATCTTCCTCATCCAATCTAGTAAAAACATTAGTAGGTCTGATAAAATGGGAGGATCCAGCAAGAATTCATGTTTTCAATCAACTTTAATGCTTTAATGCTTTTGAGAAATCAGTGATTATATGGAAAAATGTAATCTGGTTGATAGAGTGTTTCTGGGTTTTTAAAAAGTTTTTGACAAAATCCTGTATTAGATTACTTAGAGCAGTAAAAGCAAGTGCCCTTGTGAAGAACTATGGAAGTATCTCATTAAACAAAATGACTGGGCATTAGAAAGTCATACTAAATTCAGTGTTATTAAACAAAGTAATGTGCAGAGAAATAGCACACCAAACTATGCAAATACAGTGGTGATTTCTGGATGAGCTATTTATTATTCAAGAAAGAGATTCTGAAGTTTCTGTCAACAGTTACATGAGAAGATCAGTGTAATCCTTAGTGGCTGTCAAGAAAAGTCCTTAGGAGAAGAATATTAACACAGCAAAACTGAAAATACCCTTAGGTCACTGTGCAAATGCTGGCTGTACCAAATATCCTGTTCTAGTCATTCCTCGTCTCAAAAACAACATAAAAGGCAACAAACAAAATCAGTAAAGATGATCTGAAATCTAGAACAGCTTCATATGAAGAAAGGCTCATTAGACATATTCTCCTGTGTCTTCTTGCGGCAGAAGAATTAGTCTGTCCAGAATACCACATAGGTCTGTATAATCATAAATGATAAATAGACCTCATTATTTCTCACATATAAGACCTTGTGGGCATCAGTCAAAATACCGAATGACAAGTTTATGACAAACAAAAGGGAACGACTTCTCACAGTCTGCATGAATCAGAAATTGCAGCTGCAGAACATTGATGCCAAAACATAATGAGTTTAAAAAGCAGATGAATGAGTGGATGAAAAACCCATTTAGGACTATTAAACACAATGCAATAGCCCGTGACTCAGGGTGTCTGTCTGTGAACTGAAGAAAGTGGAGAGCATAGAGAGAGGATGTAAAATTGTATGCATGCCCAGTTCCTAGTCTTTAGTTCTTAGTTTTAATCTTGTCACAGGAAATTGCTCTTGTGCATTTCTACAGCAAAGACTGAGGTCACTCTTAAAAACTGAAAGCTTTCCTGGAAAAAAAAGAAAAAAAAAGTGTTTGTGTGGGAGAAAAAAGGTACAGAGCCCAGGAATCTAATGAGAAGAGAATATTTAAATTTTTAAAAAATCAAAATGAGGGATCCAGAAGGAGAAACTGAGCAAAGAAACATGGATGGTATCAAACACTCCCTGAAAAGCCCCTGGAGAGCTGGGGGATGCTATCCCATGTTTTGAGCGGAGGCATGATACCATTAGGTACACAGGGACTTGGCTGGTATGGCCATTCTCATAGCCTAGAGTTTAAGTGCTGCAGCTGATGTAATACAGAGGTGTTGAGCTTAGGCAACTAAAGCACATCACGCCACTGTACGCTCTGTTGGGATCTGAAAGTGATCCCTACTTGGCAACACCTCTGGTACCCTTGACAGCACCCCAAATTCCCATTCCTCCCAACTTCCCATTTCAAAATGCCCTACCTTTGAGAAGTTTTCATTTGCTGGGGGTAAGCAGTGTGATTCAGACCTAGTTTCTTCTAATTTCAGAGCCTGTCTCATTTGATGCTGATACCACTCCAAATGCTGATGACTAATCCCTTATTCTATCTTTCCCAGGCAAAGAGGGCTGGAATCTCCAAGAACCATGTCCTAGCAGAAAGATTGATTCATAGCATCATTATAGGATTTGAGCATGTATTTGACAAAGCCAAGAATGCATTAATCAGATTCTGTATTCAACCATTGCAATGTTACTGAAAAGGAAAACACATGCGGGTTTCAGCCAGTGGTATCACTGGCTGGGGAAATAACAGTTAGTGCCTACTGCATTGTCCTGCAGAGCTCTCTTTTGAGATTAAAAGCAATTTTTTCTGCTCTTTTTATTCATTCTCTTTCTCACTTGAGTTTTTAATCTTCCTGAGTTCTTTCACTCAGTTTTCGGTACTTCGCCCAGCAGAAGGGCAGTTTCTGGCTCTACTAAATATGGCTCAGTTTTCCACTGGGCTTAGTCTTAAAGTTACAATATACAAATGTGGTAAAAGTGACTTTTCCCTCTCCCTGGGGTTTCTCTGAATTTACAGTCCTATTGTGTTCCCTAATTAGAACAATCCTTCTATCCTAAACGGCCTTTTTCAACAGCTACCTTTCCAAGGTTATTATGAAGTGTTGTTACATTGTTTCACCTTGAACTCATCTTAACAGGACACAATAATAAAACTCACCAATTTACAGTTCCCTGAATCCCAGTTTTAGTCAGTGGGACCTGGCATAATCATGCCTCTGACACCATTATGCTTATTATCCCCTTGTTACTAGGATATAAGCACAAACAACTCTCCACGTTATGCCAAATGAATGCTAGATAGCTCTGAGCTTGTTTCACATGATCCTCCCAAAGGTTTGTTCATCTGCTGGATGCCTCCAAAATAGCCCATGAGAGAAGCTGCTGCTTTAGAAACGTGCCAAAAAGTCTACCATGCAGATTCAATGCATGAAACCATGCAGCCAGAAGCAAAGTATAGGTAATTCTTTAGCAGGAGAGAAAGGATTGCTGCTTACAGGAATATATAAGTGAGCTTGCCTCTCTTCCAGGATTCATGAATATTTCATTAAATATTTCTGACGCACACATCAAAACAGCGAACACAGTATCCACCCAAAGAGTTAAAGCCTAAACAACCACTTCAGCAGTGGCAGTGACAAACACAATTATTTGTGTTGAATGCTGCTTGAAATAAGATTGAAAACTTGAACAAAGATTTTTGCTGTTATTTTATTTATTCTGGGTTGGTAAAACAGACCTTATACTTTTTTCTTTTTTTCTTTTAAATAGACATTAAATAGACATTTAAGTAGACATAAATAGACACAATTTCTTCTAACTGGAACAACATGGAAGACCTGACATTTTCAGCTAATGCCTAACTCAAAAGAGGAGAGACTGCAGTACCTGTTTGCAGGTTCCATTCATCAGTGATATCCAAATGAGCTTTGAAGGCTTTCCTAAAGGAAAATATTTAGAATCTTCTAATGAAAAGAATCCCACCGCTGCGTGTGAAGTCAATGGGACTATTCGTGGAGTAGGATGCTATCGAACAAGTTGGTATTTCACAATTTGTTTCTATTTCAAAAGGCAAATCCGACCCTGAAAACTTACATACAGTTTCCATTTTGCTAAGAATTGGAGGGAGACTAAAATGAAAGAAATTAATAGACAAACCAGAGAATTGAGAGCTGAAGATGCAACAGATTAATTTATCGCTGAAAAAAAAATTCATCAGCTACTCAAGCACTTGGGGTAAGGTCTGCTACAATTCTTTGGTAAACACAGAGTAGCTGTATGAAACTGCAACGTCCATACTGAGCAGTGTCTATGCAAGTGACTGGAGGCTGCCAAGGGACTGTGCTTCCTTGATCTCCTAGAAGAGCAGAATCCCTAGAATTGACCTTTGCAAGTTCACTGTCATCACATGCTCCTCTGCAGCTGGTTTCTGTTTGGCAAGACAGAGAAATGGAAAAATCCATCTCAATGTCTCAAGAAGGAAAAAAAAAAAAGGTAGTAATGTCTCTCTCTGAAGTTGGCTGCATTTATTTCCTATCCAAGAAATTATTGTTTATTACAAATAGCTATGAGTAATTTGGAAAAAAAATCAGCAGTAAGCTCCTATAATGACACTAATTTCTATTACTTATTCTGTCTGCAGGCACAATAGTTTTCAGGGATATCTTCAGGAGTTTCAGTATGTAGAGGAAACAAACTGTCAAAGCCAGTTTATCTTCTGTGATTTGAGACAATTTTGCTTTCCAAATCTGAGGCAATAGGACACCTGAAGAGAACAAATCCAGGGAGTGGAGAGGGAAAACTAATTTTGCTATAAATTAATTTATTTCACCAAGGGAGATTTTCGTCCTGTTTTTGTACAAACAGTGACTGTCCATCCTTGTAAGAACACTAACCCACTAACTTTAGCTGGAAAAGAGAGGAGGCCAAATAATATCTTGTGAACTAATATAATAGAGGATGGATTTATTTGCCGAAACTCTCATAAACAGAACCACCAAAAATGTAAAGTGAAGGGCAGCAACGTTGCTCATACTCGGTCAGCCTTGTCTAAGTAGTACAGTTGTGCAAATTATACAGATGTACATATTAAGAATTTAACTCCTTCTCAAGTGTCTTTTATTTCTGTACAATATAGGCTAAACTGAGCAACATTATTAGAACATGTATCTATCAGGTGTTATAGAAACAGAACAATATCAGTGTTCAGTGTATGTGTTTTAAGTGATACTGAACCTGCCTCCCCATCGAACTTGAAGTATGTAATAGAGTATTTAGACAGTCTTACTTTAGGGACCTAAAATTAGTTACTCTGAATCACACTTTAGAAGAATGTATTTTTGTCACACACTATGTAGGAAGCTTAAGTTCCTTGGCACCTCATTTGGATACTGTAATCACTCTTGCCCTCATCCTCTAAATTCTCTGAAAAAAAAAAAAAAAGTTTATGCAATAGGTATGTTTCTAAGTTGTAGTCTTTTGGCTAATGACAATTTTCTCTATATTTAAGTAGAGTAGTGTTTCTCCTCTCTCTCTCTTTTTTTTCTTAGTAAGATATAGGAGGTCATGTCTCCAGATGAAATTTTCTAGCTACAAACCAGCATAAATATGTTGCTTTATAAATCTGTGTTTCTGCTTCTTTGACTTAAAACTAGTGATTTAAATTGCATTCACACACTTCAGGAAGATTGGTTAGAGTAACCAATCCTACTGACATCCTACTAATTGTTTCTCAAGAAATAACTGCGGTTGAGTTCCTAGGGGCAGGAGGGTAGACAAGCAGCTGTAAGCACTGCTCTTCACTGTTCATACTGCACAAGGAGCTGCCATTACCCAAAATCTTTAGAGCAACTCAGTTTCCCAGAGACAAGGAACATCCCCATTCTGAAGGGATGGAGGAGCCCTTTGAAATAAAAATACCCTTGTTAGCCTAAAGACTTGCAGGTAGTAATCACAGATGCTGCTTCCTGGAGAAAGTAAGTTACTGTCATCTTGTCTGAAAGTTGGTGAGCGTGATGGCAGCAGCTTCTTGACTGTCTTTGGCATCTGTCCGTGCCTGCTTTGGATGACTGACCAAGTTGGAAACAAAGGGATGAGAAAAAGTTTGAAAGTCCTCATCACTGACAAGTTTATTTTTGTGCTGTGGCTCTTTGAGGTATGGGGGGTTCACAGACCAGTACTGGTAGAGGAAATAGTATGAACTTGCAGCAGGGGAGTTTTACACTGGATATTAGGAAGAACTGTTTTACTGAGAGAGTGGTCAGGCACTGAAACAGCCTGCGCAGGGAGGTAGTTGAGTCACCATCCCTGGAAGTATTTAAGAAATGTTTACATGTGGCACTTCAGGGCATGCTCTAGTGGCATGCTCTAGCAGCCAAAATTGTAGGGTGTGGGTTGTACTTTTGTATATGGTTGGACTCGGTGATCTCAAAGGTCCTGACAATTCTGTGATTCTGTGGGTATGATACAGAAAATATGAAGCTCCTGTTGGATTGGGTGGGTTGTTTGGGTTTGGTTTCTTTTCACAAATTGTAAAACCTATAGAAGCCTGTAACTCAAAAAAATTATTAACTTTTAACTTAGGCTGGAAAGGACAGATGGGTCACTAAGCAGAATGTCTATATAGCAAAAGTAGTTGCCTGAGAGCTGAGACAGTAGAAACCACAGTTAAGGCTGAGTGACAAGTTTCCTATATATTGATGACAGTACTGGTGTTAGTTGATGTAAGGCAGCAAGCTATCCAACAAGGGAATGTGGGAACAATGTGCAACATGACTTAAGCCACCGTTAACAGTCGAAATTTCTCATCAATGGCAAGACTGTATTTTTTTTCACAACTACAACACTTGGATTCATCAATTCTCAAGATTTAATGACAAAAGCAACAGGTGGTAGACCATATATGGGCTGTTCTCAATTCATATTCCTCCTACACAATAAGAGAGGAAAATACTGTTGATGCAAGTAACCAGACAGGTTCCGTGTTATGAACGCTAGTTCTTAATCATATGTATCATTTTTTTTCCTTTTAAACAGCAGAATGCCAGCATACTGGGGGTGCTGGTGGTTAGTTTTTTAATAATTAGTAAATGTAATTAATAACTTAATAATCAGAAAATACTTTGAAAATGCAAGTAGTGTACGTATGCTTGCTATTGTAATTGCAAGTGGACTCGATCTTCTTTTTCCTTGTTTCAGATTCTGAAAGCAGGAATCATATTTCTAAGAATGAGGTCAAATTAATACGATGACTATGTGAGTTGATGATGGCATACTTTGCACATTTTTCCGTGAAAGATAAGTGTTTAATTCTGGCAGAAGTTACTTGTGTTTCTGAGGTACAAAGGTAACAGATGAGGAGGCTTGCTGGTTCAGATAAAACAGGCTCCCTGAGGTCAGAGGTGCTTATTCACATTGCAAAACACTTGGAAATGTGTGAAAAATCAAGTTTCAGTTTTAACTCAGGTTAGAAAGGGCAGAAACTGCAGGATTATTTTTTCATGATAACATAGCTATAAATCAACAGAATGTAGCTTTGAAGTTCCTTATTTATCTGCCAACTTCAGTTTCATAAAATTGGACTATAATTTTGATATTTTTCTTCTCCAAATCCAAACAAATATTACGTGCTTCAAATTTAATAAACACTTTCCAACATTGAAAATGGCTGTTTGGACAAACGACCATTGTAATTAAGTAGGAAAGAAGAATTGCCCATAAGTGACAGAAAATAAGTAATTTTAGACTTTCCAGTTTCAAGGCACATATATTTTCACTTTTCCTGAATCGTGAATATTTTTTATTACATCTTATGGGCCAGTTATCCAATTTATCCTTCTCGGAATTTATGATAAAACTATTCATTCATGGGTTTTAGTGACACATTTCGCTTATTCCTGTTTTCCCCAAGAAAACACTAAAACAAGATGTACTTTGTTCCTATAGAAATTTGACCACAGTCAAGTTTCATTTTTAATTCAGGACAGAAAGGACAGAGATTAATGTATAAAATGTTTTGTATAATGTAGATACAAGGCAACAGAATGTAATTGTAAAGCCACTGTGAAAGATGTCAACAAATACCCTCCAAATCACAATAAAAACTGTATCCAAGTCCAACCATTTTATAATGACGTAGAAGTTGAGAAACAACCTTGGTTTTTGATACCTGCTTGAAAAGGCTTGATCCTTAGTAGCGCCTCAATCAGAGGCAATTAGCAAAATATCTGTTTTATCCTAGTCTCATTCCATAACCCAGAGCAATTACTTTCACTAAAGTTTTGGAAAAAAGAGTTATTTGGTGCACTTACAGTGATGACAGACTTTCACTTTCCCAACATATTACATGAAAAAATACTTGTTGGAAAGGTATAAAGTAGCATCGAGCCTCCTTTGGGCACCTGGGAAAATCGTATTTATATACTGCTGGTTTATTAGTACTCTTCATCAGAGGAAACCTACGGGACTTGGAGCAATTATTTTTTTTGGTGACTGTAAATTAAAGTAGCGTGACAGCTCATGCAGGTGTAGGTGAATATAACACGTGGGGTTGTGTCCTCTTGCAGCAGGCTGGAAATAAAGATAATACCTGACACAAAAGGCATATAGCAAGATGGTATAAATGTGCTCTTCAGGGAAATGACATGAGACTATCAGAGCATTATGGCCTTTGCTTATCAAACTTAGGTTTGCTGTGGCCTTTCTCCCCTTCGTCGAAATGTGTTTCAGCATTTAGTTAGCCATTTTTTTTTTTTTTAAATTTTAAGCAGAGCTAGTTTGAGCATAAAGATCAGAAAACCGGATTTGCCCTTGTCAGTAGCTTTAAATCTAATCAGTGTGCAGCTGTTGTACAGTCACGATGTAATTCTTGAGGGGAAATTCAATTAACAATTATATTTAGGAGACAGCTGGAGCTAACAGCTATCAGCCTGGCCAGCACTGTTACCGTGTTTCCATCCCAGGCTTTAACCCACACCCACAGCCAATGGCACGACCAGCCGCCGCTGAGCTCCCCTTAACCCATTAGCTTTATTATTTCCAATAAGCCTCTTAGACGGCCCCACAACCTGCTGTCAAACTCCGTGACTAATTATCTTCACCACAAAGTCCGTCCCCGCTTCACATTACAGTGAATTTTTTTTTTTTGATGAAAACCAACATTGGATTCTCTTCCCAAATTCTGCTCTTGAGAACAGCGGGAAGGTGGATGTTTTTATTTTCAATGACGTGGCCGGATAACGGCAGCTTTACCAAAAGGGGTTTTGAATAAGCCGCAAAGCCGCCGCAGAAAGCGAACTCGGAATTCGAGCAGAGTTACAGCTTTTCTACCGACAAGTATATCCTCACCCAGGTGCCCGAACGGAGAGCGGCTGCGACCGCCCTTTCCTCCTCCGCTCCCTGAGGCAGCACAAGGAGCGAGTCTCCCGCCATCGCCAGGTTTCTCCTTAGGGAAGTCGGGGCACACGGTGGCCGTGAGTACCCGGTACACCAGGGCGTGAGCCACCACTACGCGGTGCTCGCGGCCCCTGCCTTCCGGCGCCGCGCCGGAAGTGGGCGGGGCGGTCGTTGGCTCGCCGTCCGTTCCTCAGTGTGTCGTCACGGCGCGCGGCTGGGGAAGCGCCAGGGGCCGGGGCGGCGGCGCGTTGAGCAGAGTTGGCCATGGCGTCGCCGCCGCAGAAGGAGATCGTCTACAACAAGCTGTTGCCCTACGGAGAGCACTTGGAGGAAGAGGCTGCCCGCTTCCTCGCCCAGATCAAAGACAACCTGGCCCGGGCCGTGCAGCTTCAGGAGCTGTGGCCCGGGGGGCTCTTCTGGACCAGGAAGCTTTCGACGTGAGTGTCCGAAAGTGTCCTTCCTCTTTCCGTGGGACTGCTGGGGCTTCGGCCCTGGTCGGGGCGGGGGTAGGGGGCGCCCGGGGTTAAGGCACCTTGGAGCCGGGCCTATGGGGCTAAGAGGGTCCGAACCCAGGGGACTGGGCTCGTCCGTTCCCCGTGGGGCTGCCGTGAGGCTGGTGGGGAGCGTGTCAGAAGGCAGGCTCGCTTCATAACGGTTCCTCCTGTGCCGCTTAGTCAGAGCCGAGCGGGCACTGGGTATCCCGTGTCCGCCCTCCCGGTCGGCCGAGGATCCAGGGCAAAAATGCGGGCTTTCGTCGAGGGCCGACCTGCCCCCGCGGAGCCCGGGCAGCACCGCCGAGCTCCGTGGGGCCGCGCTGGCTGGCTCGTTCGGCTGCCTGCTCCCTCCCCGTCGGTAGCTAGGCGTCAGCCTGTGTCTTACACAAGGCCCATGAGTGCTTCGACGTAGGAAATGGGGACAAAGGTGGATTCGTTTTCAAGAGCTCTCATGTTGTCTCTGAAACTTTCCCCATTTTATGAATTAACTTTTGTGGGTTTGCTGTTCGTTTTGGTGTTTGTTTTCTTGGTTGTTGTTTTTTTTTTTTTTTTAAAAGCGTACCTGACCGGCTCTTTCACTTCTTGCATTAAGACACCATCTCCGTGTAACTTCTGCTGTAGGAATGTGAAGTCTTTCTCAAGACGTGCTATTTGTTAATTCACTGCTAGTGGGATTAAATTCTGGCTTAAAGCTTTGTAAACAGCGTTAATGCCCTTGATATCTCGCCTGTACACGGTGTGCTGATGTTGGTTCTGCTGTGCATGGTGGCAGGGTGTTTTTAATAGATGAAAACACAGTGGTTTAATAGATAGTACCGAGTAGAATGTAGGTTTCTCGTGGTGAATTTTACAAAGCTCATGACCCTTTTTTCTTAATAGCCACTATTCTGGATACTGATACAGAAAGTGGCATTGTATGACAAGGACTCTTGTAGTTTCAATCAGTAAACCGTATTTCTGTGGATGTTTGTTATGGGATTTTTTGCTGCCTTCATAAATGGTGTTTTCCCCTGTGAAATGATGAAAGTATGTGCATTTTGTACATTTTGGAGACTCTCTTAGGATTTTCCTCCTTACGTAACTTTTTGAAATATGAATTGGGAATTTAATATACTAAACCCCATATCATTCAGTGATTCTGTGATACATTTGTATTGAAACGTAAGTGTCTCTATATTTGCCAAGAGGTATTCTTAGATAGAATTTCATTGATGGTTGCAAAATGACTCACATGTTTGCATTGTGTGACAGTTTGAACCTGCTTGGAACTAGTTTCTTCTTCCCCCCCCGCAGCAATCTGCTAGCTCATGCTAGTTGTATGTACCTGTTGTATTTGTACCTGTGGTAGAACTTCATATGTGAATCAAGTTGAAATAAACTGTAGCAGTTTTTACTACAGGAAAGATCAGCAAATAAATAGGCTAAATTGTCAAAGGACTTCTGTGCCACATGTGCAAGGTTACATTAGCATCACCCTATTACTCACTCCGTAAATTGTAATTACTGTTACCAATTTAGGCTCCAGGGCAGTGAATTTAGCTTGTTGAATACTGCGGTTATGTTACTTGATGAATCACAGAAAGGTCAGGAGGCTCTAATTTGTTGTTTTCCACCTACTCCTTGAAGTTTGAATTTATTGTGTGTGTTTGCAACTTGTCTGATGCCTGTTAGTCCTAAGATTACTTTGTGCCATATTATATGTAGTAAGGCTCTGAATATGTTTAGATGTAGGCAGGGATGGAAAAGTGGGCTTGGTTAAAAAATAAGCTGGTATATGCTTAACATTAGGGGTGTTTGGCTGCTTAGTTTAACCTGACAAAGTACTTCCATGAAATGAAATATGTTAATAGAAACTTAGACCTATATGGAACACTTTGAAACCATACAGTGTTCTGGTGTCATAGCTAAGTCAAATTATAGGATAATGACAGTAAAAATCAAAGCTCGTCTGTCTGTTGATAGTGAGTAGTTCAATTTAACTACCTTTTCCCCTGCTGGCCAGCTATAATGAATTGCATATTTGTTTGATGGAAAAAAAAATTGCCCAGAATCTTCATAATGGTGTGACTTCCGCTTAGCTTCGTTGCAAATGTCTGAATTATAAAAGTCAGCATTCTCACAATATTCTGTGAAATAAGACTCCAGCCCTAGTTCTGAATTTTTCTTGTACGGATACAAATTTTAATACAAACATTGTAATTTACATATACACATACATGAGTAAAGAAAAAAATTGCACGCAGATTACATACTTGTTACTTCTATTGGTTATTATATACTATTATATATGTTGTTTCTATTATATACTAGTTGTTACACCTCCTGAGGTACTTGCAAGTTTATATAACCTATGTAAACCCTGCAGAGCATGAAGCATGAAAGTGAAACTCAAATCTTTTTTTGAATTTAAACAATTTGAATATCAGTTACGGTTTCAAGGTGACAGCTGAATCTGAGATCTTGTATTTCTTTTATTCCCAACAGCTGAAAACCTGACTAGCATGTAGTTATCTTAAAAGCAGCTGTTTCAGCTATCTGATGTCATGAACTGAGTAGAGGAAAAGAAAGTGTAAGATTGGAGTTTATCAGATATAATGTTTATAAGCTGATTTGCATAATTTTCAGTGATGTATACTGGTTTCTTGGTTGGGATGCACATGCAGAGTGTGGTGAGAGAACTTGCTTTCCTGTGAAAACAGGAACGGTGCAGTTACTTAAGTAATATATGACTTAGTGGGACTTCTTATGCAAGTAAAACTGCTTGCCTCAAAGACTGGCATTTAAATCAGTAATCATTATCCCAAGATTCCTCCAGTTTTGGCTAGTAAAACCTGTATTTTATAAAACACTAATCCAGTTGTGAAAGCAGAAGACTGACTCTCAGTTGTATAACTTGCTACAGTGTGTGTGTATTTAAAAAAGCAGGTTGCGTCAAAATCGTTTGCTTAAGTGGACTTGCATCATATTCTTTTATGGTCTCTAGGTCAATTTTCCCTCTTTCATATTTTACATAGAAACTTTGTGTATAGTTTTTTCTTTTTATTTTTTTTAAGAACATAGCCTGTAAATGAGCATATTAGTATAATATGAATATTTTATAGTTACTGTACATGTAGTTGACTCTGCAGCCTGGAAAACAAACAAATGTCTTTGTGTTCTCTACTTCAGTAGGCAGGGTAGAGTTTTTGAAGCTGAGGAACAGGTTTTGTTCCTGACAATGTTACCTTATGTGCTTGTCAGATATAGGCTTATTACAGAGTGACATTTAACTGTCTTACTGTAAAGTGTGGGGGAAAATGCAGTTCAACTGTTTTGAGTTTAAATGACAGGATACAAAGTAAGAGTGAAGGTGAAAAACTGAGTTTTAGACCAATGATAAATCTGTGTATTAAGAGATGAAAATAGCTAGGAATTTAGGTGACTGCTCTATTCAGCTTCAAAAGCAAAGACAATTTTTAACTGTAGCAGAGCAGCCAACTCTCTAGGGCAATTTAGGATGTCCACTTGATACAATAGTACTTTTCCTAAAAATAGGTCTATTGTAATTGTGGAGTGAGACACTGGATATGTAATAGTTTTAGAATACGGAATTGGGTTTTTGGTTCTAGTTGGTTTTGTTCTTTTTCATCTCCAGAGACCCTGTAGTCTGTGCAGAAACAATAGAGCTGCAAACAGAATTTGCACTTTCTAATCACATTTTTTAAGGGTGGCTGGGTGGGTTTTAGTTTGGATTGTTTTTGTGGTGTTCTCCCCATGTCACTGAACTCCGAATCAGAACAATTTATTTGTCCTTTTTAAGGTTGACTGGTAGAGTTTGGGAGCTTATAAAAGCTTTGATGGTTTTCTTAAATCAAAAGGATCAAGGAGGATCTCGAGGAGGAATCAAAAGGGAAGTGGAATTAAGATGTCAAGACTGATCATAATGTAGTGTTACCTGCCTTCATATAAGAAGTCTTATTTTTTGTTTTGTAGCAGTTCTAAAATTGGGGTTTTTTTTCCCAATAACCCAATTAATTTTATTTTTTTTTAATCCTGGAGAGACAGCATTTATATGGCAAACATGCCATCTGTATGATTCCTATTCTTTAATAATAGTTCTGTCTATATTGTTTTATTTAATAATGGCGGTATTTCATCCTTTGTGAGAGGATATTCTGAAAATGCTGCAGTTCACTTATGTTACATTTTTCTCATTTAATCTTGAGGAAAAGGTGATTAGCCTCTTTCTAGAAGTAATTTTCTGTCATTGTTTTAATGCACAGCTCAATTAAGACAAATAATTGATGCTTTTAAATTCTGCCTACACACACACATAAAGAAGCTGTAAATATGGGAGCAATTTCACATCAATTTCTACTTTTTTGGCATAGTTTGTGTTTAATAGCTTCTGTGTATTTTACTCCTGTTTCTTAATTAAACAGCATTTTGTATAATAGAACTGCTGTTAGCAAATGCCAAGAAAGGTAACCAGCCAAACATTTTATTTGTTGTTATATATAGCAACACTGACAGGTCAATTGGTTCTCCTGTGTGTTTCTTCGTAGTTAAAACTGATTTTTTTCAGGCTTCTGCTGTTTCATTTTGTAAATCATACACGAAGAAATGAAACCAGTATTCTTTGTTACTTTATGCCTGGTATTATGGGAGTGGAGAAGCACATGCAAGTGCATGTGACTGAAGGATAATTAATTGGAAGTTATTAAAGGTTAAAGTTTATTTCAGAGCCACAGTGAAATGAGCCTTTGGTGTTGCTGTTTTCCTTCCTAGATGAGTACTGTCACACAAAGTACAAACACTCTTGTAGGCAAACTCCTGTAAAACACGGTTATTTTCTTACTCTTATTAAACAGTAAGTGAAGACTAAAGGAAATGACCAAGTGTTAGTGATAGGGCTGTGTGAATGGTCATCTCTTATGGTCATATGAAATGCCTCTTGATTTGCTTGTTAAGTCTAGCAGACAGATTTCAAGCCATGTGCTTTTCCTCTGAGAGCCTGGGAGTAGCTCTTACGTCTGTTTATAAATTTTTTTCTGTTACGTTATTACCACATTTATCTTGAAAAAGCTTCCAGACTTTCACATTGGGTTCTTCCCGTACAGTGTATGACCAATGGATGCTTTTGGAAGATAAAATACTGCAATTAAAGTAAGTATGATTAAGGTGTACTTCTGTAAGCCCTCACAAAATGAAGCATCACTCATTGCTGCTTCTGAGGATTCTTTTCCCTTGTCCATTTCATGCATGTGAAAAGTGTAGTTGTTCAAATGCTGATGGTGTCATTCTGTAGGTAGATAGTGGCCAATCCAGATAATTGGGTTCCTGTGGTAGAGTCGGTCATTCTGTGTTTTGTTTGAAATAAGTAAAACATATTGAAATGAGCATTAATAAGATACTGTCTGTCAAATGTAAAAATCCTGCCTTGAAATCAACAAGAAAAGGAAAAGGGATGCTGTAGAGTTGGTTTGGGTTAGTTTTTTTATATGAAAATGGTTATTATTGGTTTGCCAGAGCCCTGTAACTGTTCCATAGTGTCTTCTACTGGAGGAAGGAGGTTGGAAAACAAACATAAGCTTTTGAGAAATGAGCAATGGGTCTTGGCATGTGTGTATTCAAGGAAACTAACACCTTTTGATAAGATTACTAGATGTGGGTGATCCTGAGTTCAGATATAGTTTTGTTTTAAATTGAGGAATGGGGATATGGGGAAATAGGAAAAAACAAAAAAAAAAAAAAGTACTCAAAGCATTTGAGTCCAAATCCCTTGTCCTCTTGTATGACTGTGAAGTATGCTTCATGTGTTTTATTAAGGGATCTGAATTTTAGTTCTCAATTTGTTAGTTATCTTACCGGAAGTTCTGTGAGGAATAGAAGTTTGCACAGGAGCATGAAGCATTTGAAACTACACTAGATACAATATTAAACAAAACTCCTCAGTGTTGCAGGAGTCAATTTTAGAAACCAAATTCAGGAATCAAGGCAGTTTATATTCATTGTTACATCAGTAACTGCTAATTTTTGCCCCTTTAAAATTACCTAGCCTCTATTACTATCAAGTAGGAATCCTTCAGAAATTATTCTTTCCTAATATTTTCACATGGTGGTTCCAGCATAGGATTCTATGACGTGTGCTGTCCTGTGTACCAAATAAGCAGTGTGAGATCTAGTATTCTTCACATTACTAGAATATGTCTTGATGCTCCAACAGCGCATATTTAGCAACGAATCAATCCAACCTCTACTAAACCTTAAACAAAAGCAATGAACAAGCTGCTCAAAAAATTGTTTTATAGGGGTTCATATCTTGTGTGCTTTGTCTAACTGCTGCTTGGAGGATACCGTGTTAGTAAGGTTTTTTTATGAGTCTTTCAGAATGGTTGGAGCAGTATTAAAAAGGAAAGTGTGCTTCCCGTGTGAGTAGTAATTCATAGTTGTGTAACATGTAAAATGCGGCACTGGAACCTTATATAGGTTTTGCTGGTGCAGAACATCTTTTAAGACTTTAAATGTATTCCTTTTCCGATTTCAACTTGGAAACAGCAAGCACTTCTTGCAGAATTAGTCCATATGGATCTACACTTTAAGATAATAAATACAAGGGATAGCAGTAGGACACATCACCAGCAAAGCTCAGTGTCTAAATCAACTGTTTGGCCTCAGTGGAAGCTGTCAGAGTTGGACTTGATGCTCATTTTGTCCTGTCTCCTCCTTAAAGTGCCCCAGCTGAAAAGGAGAGAGCTACTTGTGACAGTTGTGGTTTCATGTTTATTTGGTTTTTTTTTTTTTTTAAGATAAATTAGTATGTGGGGATATGGAAATACTAAATTTAATGGCTGGTACATTTTGAGCTGGGGTGAAATAATATGATACTTGGTTTTGTGGCATATGGTGTGAGCATGAAGTTAGGCTATTTGTAGAATCTTGGAAGACTGTAAACTTCATTTGGTTATCCTTTTTCTTTCTGTAGTTAGTTTCAGTTGTCAGTCTTCAGGTTCTTATTTGTTGAACTTGGGAACTAGGTTTTACTTGTGTTTCAGTAAACAGCAAGTCCAACAAAATCTGGCTCATGTCTTAAATAAAATGGAAATGTTTAAAAATATTGCTGACTCATCCTGTATTTTGTTTGTAGATACATCCGATTATATGGAAGAAAATTTAGCAGAGAAGACCATGTTCTTTTTATTAAATTGTTGTATGAGTTGGTAACAATTCCAAAACTGGAGATTAGCATGATGCAAGGATTTGCACGCCTGCTGATAAACCTGTTAAAGTAAGTACAGATTTCTGCTGACTACTGAAACTTTTGTCTCTTAAGTAGTTGAACTGAACTTCACTGGCTTAATGTTGTTATTCTTTAATAGTATGTTCTTTTAGAGGTTACTTCACTTAATCTCCCCTGTAAAATTATGATAGTTAGAAAGAGTTCTCATTATGTGAATGCTTTTCCTCTTTCAGAGGTTTAGGATTGGTATTACAAGTCAATACCAATTGTCAGGGTTTTTTTTTTTTTCTTCTATTAGGAAAAGAAAACATTGAATCATAGAATTGTCTAGGTTGGAAGGAACCTTTCAGATTGAGTCCAACCATCAATCTAAGACTGACAAAAGCCTAACTAAAGCCTGACTAAACTATATCGATAAGCACTACATCTACGCATCTTTTAAATACCTTCAGGGATGACAATTCTACCACTTCTCTGGGCAGATGGTTCCAGTGTTTCATAACCCCTTCAGTGAAAAACTTTTCCTAATATACAGTCTAAACCTTCCCTAGCAAAACTTGAGTCCATTTCCTCTTGTCTTATTGCCTGTTACTTGGGAGAAGAGACTGACTCCCACCTCTCTACAGCCTCCGTTTAGGTAAGAGAGTGATAAGTTCTCCCCTTAGGCTCATTTTCTCTAGGCTTAAACAACCCCAGTTTCCTCAGTTACTCCTCATAAGATTTGTTTTCCAGACCCCTCACCAGCTTCATCCGTTCTCTGGACCTGCTCCAGCACTTCAATATCTTTCTGGTAGTGAGAGGCCCAAAACTGGACTCAGCACTTGAGATGGGGCCTCACCAGTGCTGAGTATAGGGGGAAGATCCCTGCTGTAGTCCTGCTGGCCACACAGCTCCTGATACGGGTTAGGGTGCTGTTGGCCTTCTTGGCCACATGGGCACACTGCTGGCTCATGTTCAGCTGACAGTGAACCAACACCCCTGGGTTCTTTTCTGCTGGACAACTTTCCAGCCACTCTTCCCTAAGCCTGTAGTGTTCATAGGGCTGTTGTGACCCAAGTGCAGGACCTGGCACTTGACCTTAATGAACCTCATACCATTGACCTGGTCCCACTGACCCAGCCTTTCTACCCTCAAGCAGGTCAGCACTCCCACCTAACTTACTGAGGGTACACTCAATCCCCTTGTTCAGATTATTAATAAAGATATTAATGAGAAATGGCCCCAGTACCAAGTCCTGTGGAATACCACTTGTGACTAGCCACCAACTGGTCATCCTTTATGTGCCACGTAATGGCATTCAGGGTAAGCTGTTCCATAGCCTTCCCAGGCACCAAAGTTAGACTGAAGGCCTATAGTTCTCTGAATTGTTCTTCTGGCCCTTCTTGTGTATGGGCATCACATTTTCCACTCTTTGGTCAACTGGAACCTCCCCAGTTCTCCAGGACTGCTGGTAAATGATGGAAAGTGGTTTGGTGAGCACTTCCACCAGCTCCTTCAGGTGGATCCCATCTAGCCCCATAGACTTGTGTATGTCTAGGTGCTGTAGCAGTACTTTCACCATCTCCCTTTAAATTATGTGGTCTTCATTCTGCTCTACGCCCCGTCTGCTAGCTCAGGGAACAAGTGATTCTGCTACTAAAGACTGAAGCAAAGAAGGCATTATGTACCTCAAAATATGTCAGAGAGCTGAATGTTAAGGTTGAATCTCAAACAGGGTGATGAAGACTGCCTTACAACTTGATAATTATTTTTTTTCTTACTTTTTTAACTTTTCTTTTTCCTGTTTGTGCAGAAATGCTGTAAGTAGCTAGCTTTTTTCCTTGCTTTACCTTCCTGCAGTTTGTGCCAATGCTGAAGATAAGCGTAATTTCAGAGCAGTGATTTGGGGTGTTCTGATGTGCAGAGTTTAATCCTAAACTGCTTGTTGTGTTTGGTTGTTTTCTATTAGGAAGAAAGAACTGCTTTCCAGGGATGATTTAGAGTTACCATGGAGACCACTTTATGAGATGTTGGAAAGGATATTATACTCCAAAACAGAACATCTTGGATTAAATTGGTTTCCCACGTAAGTTTACATTTTAAAATATTTGATAATGTAATGCTTGAAAGTACGTGAGATTCGCTTTGTATATCTGGAATTTGATACACAGTAAATATTTTGCTTATTGTCATGAAGTATGTTTTAGTAATTGCATACAAGGCTGTACTAAGTCACGTATATGCTTCTGCCAATGAATTGTGTGTGTTATGATGTTCCTTTCTTTGTGAATGTGATTGCGTTCATTTCTAAAGATACTGGAACAGGGATCTTCATCAACTTGTTTTAGGATGATAACCAACAGTTTAACAGACTTAATGTTAAAATTTTAACTTTATTCATGTTAAAAGTCTGCTGTTCATATTTAGAACACAGTAAGTATTTGGGAAAATAAAAATTATACTTAGAACACAGTAAGTATTTGGGAAAATAAAAATTATACTATGGTTAAATATATGCACTGTAAACATTTCCAGTATCTGTAATGTAGGTATAAATCAGTATGCATACAAAGAATAGTGGTGTGCCTTCTGTAGGAAATAGATGTATGTGTGTATATATATTTGCAAAGTGATGATATGATATGGAAAAGTCAATTTTTTCGTCAGTTAAGAATTTTAGAAATGTTCTGTTGAAATTGAAAATGAAAACTTGTTTTCTCTGCTTTCTTTATGCTGCCAATCCCTCCCCATCTGTCAAATTTCCAAAGTTACAATGTTTCCAATAATTCCAATTAGACAAGGCCCTGCTCTATAAATTGTAGATTACAAAATGTATCATATGGATATATTTTTGAATTGAAACTTCATGTAAGTAAATACAGGTGAAAATCTTGTTCAGAAAAAAATTGTTTATGTCCAGGGATACTAAATCACTACTACTGCTTCCTTCTATGTGGAAGATCCTATTGCTGAGAAGTAACATGAACAGAAAATACATGTATCCTTGTTACAGAACATTTCATGCTGCATTTGGCTACACAGCTGGAAAAATAATTGTGCTGATTGTAGATATTACTGGACAGTGAAAATCCAGAAGAGCAGAACCTTTTTTAGTTGGTTTGGTGTATGCATATGTGAGCACCTACTGAAATATTACTTTGCTTTCTGGGGATGCTGACTAGTCATTTTTCATTTGCTGTGTGAGAAACTGGCAGAGTGGGGAAGAGACTTCTCCAAGAGGGAAAAGAAGGTTAAGCTGGGAGGAGGATATCAGTTGTGATTGTCTGTCTGAAGCTTTTAGGTTTTTATTAACTGTGTTAGATACTAGACACTCAACTTCAATATGCAGTGCGATTTGTTCTCATACGGTGTTTTTTCTTTTATTTTTTAACATCAGTTTTAAGGGGTAGCTTTTTGGTGGAAGTCAAGAGAGATTTTTTTAAAAGCTGATTTGGTTTATAGTTGTTAATTTAACTACTGTTTAATTATTTATTATTTTTTTTTTACATTCAGTTCATATCGACCAGGCTTGTCTTCACCTAAAACATTTGTGCTTAATGTATTACATAGGTGGTAAGGATGACTTTTTGTTTTTTTCAGCTCTGGCCGATGTGTAATCTTCTGCATGTTCTGTTAGATTGTAACACTTGTCACAGGAGCAATTTTCTGCATAAATGATTGTATTGGAAGATCAATGTTAACATTACACCACTGTTTATGAGAATGTCGCACTGTATGTAAGCCTTCCTAATTGGGGAACAAGATAGTGTGTGTGAAAGTGGCTATATGTTAATTTAACCAGCATACATATTTAAATAAACTCAAAGATAAATTTTACATTTGAATTATTGCTGTGTCTGAATATGGACAAAATCAGTATTGATGTGGGAGTGCATGTTACCTGTTAAGCGTACCTTACTATTGAAAACAAGGAAATCATAGGAAGTGCTTTAGCAGTGAGGTAATAGGTTCTGGAAAATACACACAGCAATGGTCTTGTAGATGAAATGTGAAACAAATTTTCTGTATCAGAGGAGTTTACTTTGAAATTTTGCAGTGAAAACCATATCAGGACCTTTGGTGTATACATAAATTCAGAAAACTGGTATAAGTGGAATTGCAGAGGTGGTTTTTTTGCTTTGTTTTTTTTTTTAGAAAGAATTCAATGAGAGATTGATATTTGGCTCCCTATTTCGAAATTCACTGAAGTAATTCATGAAACTGTAGCTGGGTAGTCTTTTCATTGTCTTAATTTAAACTCTTGTAATGGAGTGTCCACTGCAGGGCTAGAATTTCACTTAAGGTCTGAATCTGTCATCAAAAACTGAAAACTCTGCTTTTAGTGTTTTTTTTGATAATGCAAGAGTGAACAATGTCAGTTTGTGGTGTTTTAGCTGAAATGTGAAAATGCTGGGGGTTGGGGGGATCCCAGTTTCACAAATGAATATGGTCATGTCCTTTCCAAAAGAAGAAAATGATCTAGTGATAGGGGTTAATGGTATTGTTGAGTGTTTTTTAACATATCATAGAATCTAACCATAGAATAGTTTGGGTTGGAAGGGACCTTTAAAAGTCATCTAGTCCAACCCCGCTGCAATGAGCAGGGACATCTTCAACTAGATCAGGTTGCTTAGAGCCCCATCCAACATGACCTTGAATATTTCCAGGGACAGTGTATATACCACCTCTCTCGGCAGCCTGTTCCACTGTTTCACCACCCTTAATGTAAAAAATGTCTTCATTCTATCTAGTTTAAATCTTCCCTCTTTTAGTTTAAAGCCATTACTCCTTCTACTATTGCAACAGGCCCTGCTAAAAAGTTTGTTCCCGTCTTTCCTGTAGCCCCCTTCAAGCACTTAAAGGCTTCTATAAGTTTTCCTTTGCTTCTCTAGGCTGAACAACCCCAACTCTCTCAGCCTGTCCTCATAGGAGAGGTGCTCCAGCCCTCTGATCAGCTAGGTTCTGTGGTAATGGGCATGCAGAAAGTCACCAAAAGTAGAAGAGAAGCCACCCCTAAAAAGTTTGAGAGAGTTGATTCAAATTGATAATGGAAACACTAACCAGCAGTTTATTGTTCTTCCCAACTACATTGTACTGTTCTTCTCTAACTAGTTACCAAATGAGAATCTTTCATGATGTCTTCTGTAGTTGGTCTTCCAGTTTTTCTCATTTGCTCTGTTCCACTAACAAATGCTGATATCTGACTGAAAACTTGTGAATTTGAAAGACTTGTTGGTATCTGGCATCAGGGTGCCTTAAAATTCCTCTGTCCTTCAGGTTCTTCTCAGTAGTAGTTTACTTTGATGGAGTGTGATAGTATGGGGCTAGCATTTTTGTTTTGTTACACAAATCTTTTTCATGTTAATCTTTAACGCTCATAAGGAATGTTGCTGGTCTGTGCTTTATTTATCTGCTCTTAGAACAACTATTAATCTGTTTCCTAAGTCTTCAAGAACAGTATTCACTTCAACCCAGAGTCTTTATGAGGTTCTTGCGGAGTTTGATCCTGTTTTTGTTTAATGAATGGTTGACCATTCCTCTCCAATTTTTAGAGGCTGTCAGCTCAAAATTTTAATTCTGGGAGATGTCATGGGTTTACTTTGTCACTGTCACATAAATCGTGCAGGATTTTGCATCTTCTGGAGCGCTGCTTGAACTGCAGTAGTAGTATAAGGACTGGGTGGGCTTTCATTGGCTTGCAGTGAATGTTGAGGTGGTGAAGCAAAATAGTGGTTTATCTGTTCTATATTTCTGCTGGTTTGTATGGGATCAGTTTATTTTTTTGTAGGACTAGAAAAGAGAGTGTGTGCATGCTTGGTATTTGTGTGTCTCAAAATTAATTGACCAAAACTGATCTTTGGTAAATATCTGAAGATGATACATTTGCATCATCTTTTTCTGATCAAAATAGCATTTTTTTGTATTAGTTTTTGATGATGAACTAAAGGATGCAATTTTTCTATTAAAGAGCATCTAATTGATGTAGGAAGCTCTTCTGTCAGAACTTTTCTACTACCTTTATCTTACAAATATTTATGAGGTCCATAAACCTGTTTTTTCTGTTCCTGTTTTCAACTTCTCCTAAGAAGTTACCTTGCTCTGCTGGTTGTTCATGGATAAAATGCAGGATGTGACTTGTATAGAATTATAACAATTCTTCACTCTTCACTTAAATGCAGTAAATATTATATGCAAAGTAGAACCAGGAGATTAGCAAAGCATTTTAATTGTTATGATTAGGTCTGTGCAGAAGGCCTAGCTGCTGCATGTTCACAGAAGACATCTAATTGCATCAATATTATCTTAAAGCTTAAAAGGGGAAAATTAGCAAATGGATGTTTATTTTATAATGTCACTGAAATTTGGTAAAATACTATCCCTAACATTTCCTTTCTTCTTTCAGTTCTGTAGAAAGTGTTCTGAAAACACTTGTCAAGAGCTGCAGGCCGTAAGTGTTTGTTTGGTGGTTTGTTTTTTTTTTAAGTCTGTGTCTTTGATATTACTTTAAGAGAGTTGGTGAAAAAAGCCAACAGGTTCCCCCTAAAAATCCCACCCTACTTAGTCATTCCTTGGCAGATGTTGTCCTAGCTCATCTAAGCAGTTTGGTGTGGAGAGTTTTACTTCTCTGTTTTACTGCATTTATGAATGATCAATACCTCAGGTTCATAGATTGCTTAAAATGAGAACAAAATGACAGACATGTTCCATGGTATAATATTTAAGAAAAAACGGAAGATACATTTTTCTTTTTAGCAGCTTTGGTTAAGAATTTGTTAATACTTAGTTCAGTCAGGATATCCTAAGGCCACCATTACTTTTGATCTTTTGTGCTCTGTTTTGTTCACTGGAGATGTGTGTGCCTGAACCAGTCATGCTCTTGACACTAATCGACTTTGTTAGCAGTTTAAGGTACTGTAAAGAAACAGAGAAGAGACTTGTTCTCTTTAATTCACCGTTCATATGGGCGTAGTTACCATCTGCTTTCCTGGGAGCAATTGTTTCATATACTGATGTTAATTCACTGAGCATTCCTGTAGGAGATGCTGTTCTAAATGCATACAGTTAGTATGAGAAACATAAGGATTAAGCAACCTTACGCTTCTCCCAAATATATGTGGGTTTGTATCTAAATAAACCCCCTTAGTTTTTGATGTTAATTTATTTTTATCTGTTAAGAATATGAAAATCAATGAAACAAAGTGTTTTAAAAATTAAATGTGATATTTGCTCCTTGAAAATTCTGACTGAAGGTTGGGACATTGATAATGTTGCTTCTAATTGGGCCCGTATCAACTGGAATAATTACGCTGTATACGGTGTGTGGTATGCATTTCAAATATTGGATTGCATAGTTATTTTGTTTCTCTTAAAAGCAATTAAATAACCACTTCAGGATTCCTATAATATTCTGATAAATGTTCCACATGCCTTAAATAGAATCATAGAATCATTCAGGTTGGAAGAGACCCTTGGGATCATCGAGTCCAACCATCAGCCCTACTCTACAAAGTTCTCCCCTACACCAGATCCCCCAACACCACATCTAAACGACTCTTAAACACATTCAAGGATGGGGACTCAACCACCTCCCTGGGCAGCCTATTCCAGGGCCTGACCACTCTTTCTGTGAAAAATTCTTTCCTAAAGTTCAGCCTAAACCTACCCTGTTGCAGCTTGAGGCCATTCCCTCTCATTCTATCGCTAATTACCTGTGAGAAGAGACCAGCACCAACCTCTCTACAATGTCCTTTCAAGTAGTTGTAGAGAGTAATCTTACAAATGCGAATAGTAGTTGTTTGATTTTGCCAAGCCTGCGCACTGAAATGGTTTTGTATTTTACAGAATCTTTTCTGGTTAAACAAGACAAGAATCTTGTTATATTTGTGGTCTTAAGGACATCATGGTACATCATATCATTTTAATCTTAACTTTTGTTTTTTGTGAATGTTAAGTGGAGTTAAGGACTGCCAGTGTATTGCCCCTAGATACATGTTCTCACTGTAAAACAAAGATTTATGACAAATTAATAGGTAGCTTTAAATATGTTTTAAAAGGATCCAAACTTTAAAACCAAGCTTGTGTATGTTCAGTGGCTTCCTTGTTTTCAGATATTTTCCAGAAGATGCCACTGCAGAGATGTTAGATGAATGGAAGCCTTTAATGTGTCCATTTGATGTTACCATGCAAAAGGCTATTACCTACTTTGAACTATTTCTACCTACTACCCTTCCTCCTGAACTTCACCAGAAAGGTTTCAAGTAAGTGTAATTGAATGTCTATTGCTGTAGTATTCTGTTGCAAATGCAAGCGATTATCTTTTACAGGCTGACTTGAAGTCAACCAGGAAAACAAATGGTGGCTTTTAACAGCATTTTTGGAAGGCTTAAAGACAAACATTCTGTCAGTTTCTCTTTTGTAAAAGTAATGTAAGGGAATCATAGTACCTATTCTCTGAGTTCTCAGTTCTATAATGTACACAATATATAACAAAGCAAACTAAATTTAATTAAATGCACTTTAATTCTGAAGGAATAATCTCGCAAGTTAAAAATCATTAGCCATAACTGTAGCACAGCTTAAAGTTCTACCTTCTATTTAATTTGGGGTAACTCTGAGTCCTTCCTGTAGGCTAAAGTACAAGGCTGTTACTACAAATTTGGTATTGTGAGGTAGAGGTCGTCAGTTCACTGTTAAAATGTTGGAAGTGTGAGACAGTTGGAAGCCTGCTATAGGAACTGAATTTGAGAATTAAAGGAGAAACATTTCCAGGACAGGACAGTACCTGGACCATATTTAAGGCAAAACTATTGTACTTCAGAATATAAGCCAGTGATGTTTAATGCATGTAGTGATTATGTAGATTTGTTAGGTTAAAGTATATTTGTGCTTTAGAGTTAGTGAAAATGGCAAGGAAGGAATTGAATGTAGTTTATAGAGGTGATTTTAAGTAGGGGACTGGTATGGAGGGTTTGCATCCTGGGCTTCAGATGAATCCAGAATAGAAGCTCATGATGCTTGTAACCATCAGTTAGTAGGGATAAATTTTAGATTTTAAGGTGGAAGGAGATTAAGTGTGATTCATTTTCATCTCTTTTGCCTGAATTGGGATAGTAGTATGTAATGAGATTGAAAAGATAAGAAAACTTCTGGTGAAACAACTGTGTGAAAAAGGGGGATCAGAAAAGAATAAGAGAGAGGTAAAAGAAGCAAGGACTGAAACTTGGGATCAGTTTTGGGGACAGGGAAGATGCTGTGGGAGACAGCAATAGAAGCACATCCATGTTGATCCCTGTTCTTGTTGAATGAGTTGAGAGGCAGGTGAGTTCCTGCGATCATCTCAAAAAGTGAGGGATAAATATCTAGTGAGAGAGCTGCTTTAACAACATGAAAATGATTTTCGTTTCAATTCTTTTCTCTTGCAGGCTTTGGTTTGATGAATTTATAGGCCTTTGGGTGTCAGTTCAAAATCTTCCCCAATGGGAAGGGGTAAGTATTTCTTTTTCACCAACACTAGAACACTAGTACAAGTGCATTTAAATGTTCTGCAGTGTGCTTGCAAGGCATTGGAATCGAACAGTAATAGGTTGGATTTTTTTTTTTCCTTCTGCTTTAACTAGTACAAGAAAGCAGAAACAAGAATTTTGTTCCTGTTGGCAAGCAATTACTGGCTGAATAAATGAGACTGCACTTGTGCTTTGTGAACGCTATTTAATGACTAGCTCAGACAGCTCTTTCCATACTTGGGAATGCTTGCATTTTCCAGACTGCCTGCTAATGCAATGATGCAAAGTGCTATTGTAATTTCTATAAATTATAATTCTGCAAAGTCTTGTCTTTTATATCTTAATGTGCCTTCCGTGATCCCTAATTTTGAGTAATAATGCGTTGCTTTAACTGCAATGAGTTGTTGTCATCTTCATTTTTGATACAGTAAAGAACCTGTATTCCCCTTGGCCACAAATGCCATTGGGCAATATCTTTCAAGGAAAATAGTCTATCATGTACCCGTCTGGCTGTTTTGTGTCTCATATTAGTAGATACTACCTTGAGACAACACCGCCAGGACCTTAGGTGCTATTGTTGTCAGCTGACCTGTGGCCTGGCTTTACTGTAGTGAAACTTGGCATGTTACCAGATTTTTTTTTACATACTCAGTATGAACATAATCTCATTCACCATCTGGCTCCTTATACTAATCTCCTGTCTGTATACATAAGGAGGACTTCTCAGTGTCTTTGGAGAGAACTGTTTTCTAAAATACCACTGAGTACTACCTTTGTAACACATCCCATCTTTGTCAATTTCATTGTGGAAAGGCTTGTGTGTAGGTCTTCCTGTTTTGAGTTATGTTTTATTACAAATAAGGGAAGGCATTCTTTGCAACAGTTGGCAATTGTCCAGATGTGAACAGGGCTAATTGCCAAATTTTAATTTGGGACTGTCTGTAGACACTCCTGTGTGTTTCTGGTGGCTATCCAAAGAAATCACAGTTCTGTCTGCTCTGACAAAGACTGGACTTTAATGTCAAGATCTGGTTCTTAACATCAAACAGTATTACAAGTAATTGGCTTTCTTTCATATGTTATCTCTGACTTTTTTCCCTCTTCCACTGCATTCTGACAGCTTGCTTTGAAGGCTCAAAGAATTTTATTTTTTCCCCAAGGCTTTCACTACTTTTTTCCTTTGCTCTCTTATCCCCTCTTTAAGGGCAGGCTTATTCATTTCATCAAGCTTGGATGCAGATAATTAGACAAACATATTCTGACCATGCAATCTAATCTCTTCAGGCTCTGTCAGATGTGACTGTCCCAAATTGAGTTTGTGTGTTTTCCAAAGCTACCATGTCTTTCAGACTGAGAGGTGAGCTGTTATTCTGTGAATATCTGTCTCTCATTTAGGCAGGATTATTTAAGGTGCTTCCTTTTGGCTTTGCGGTAGCTTCAAGATACTGACAGAAGACCTGATAAATTTTTCCCTCTTTAGACAAGCTCACAAAAGGATTCTTGCTGGATTATGTGGCTTTCTCACAATATGGATATGAGATTAGGACTTCATCTTTTTTATTTAGTCCTAATAACTCTCTTTTCTGAGGACCTCTTTCAGTTCTGTTTTGGACTTATGAGACTGTCTTCTGGCAAGGGAGTTTCTGTTTCTTCATAGATAGTCACACACTGCCATCCCACCTAACGGCTAATGCCTGTGACCTTTACAAGCCACAAATGTGTATACAACAAAGCTTACAAATGTGACAGCTATCAGCAAAACCAAGTGCCCTTAAGGATGGATCCTGCAGAAGCCAAATAGTACTTCAATGTGTGTTGGTTGAATTTTCTTCAATGCCTATATGTAGGTGCTGTTTTAGGCTAGTACATATGTTCAGCTTGCATGAGAGCGCTCTACTGGAGAGAAAGCACCATGAGATTAATTGACAATATTAAGTGCTTGTTAAGCTGCTCCAGCTCAGTGTTAGTGTGGAATGTATGCATGGCATGTCACTTTCTGATTGAAGTTATCAAGAACGAGGATGATGCATTGGCGGCCAAAGTGGATAGCACAGTGTCCTTTCCCTTCAAGGAAAGGATGCCTTATTCTCTTCCCACATCTCTTATCTTCTACAGAGCCTGTCTTTCTCATTCTTGCATGTAAGAGGATTCCTAATGTGTTTGTTGGTAGCAAGTAATCAATCTAAACCCCTCTCTATTCAAAGACTATGGAAATAGGTAGCAGGCTTCTGTTAGAGAATTCAGTTAAATTACCAAGTTAGAGCCTGTTCTGTTAAGAGATTTTTGCTTTGCCTCAGCTTTGTTGTGGGTTTGCTGAAAATCTCTTCCAGCTGTCCCTGGAGTTTGTTCCAAACATTTGCTGCAGAGATTCATAGTCTGCCCTGTTGATAAAATGGTGGTAGTGTTTGAAGGACTCTGAAGGTCAGTACAGGTATCTACCAGGAGTCTTCTGCTCTGTGGAAACTTCAAAAACTAAGGAAAAAGCTCAAAGCTGATCAAAAGAGGAAAAGATATTGCTTATGAAAAGCTAGTCTTTAACATCATATAGCTCAAGTATAAATTTTGTTAGTCATCTACTGTTCCTTACAGTTGTTCTAACAGTAAGTAGTTGAGAAATAAAAAGGTAGTGATGCATTCTGCTTTTCATATTAATTCACAGAGCTTGGGGAAACGGAGAGTGTGTGAATACCTTCCAAAAGTATCATTAGTACATCTTTGTTCTGAAAAAAAAATAGTTAGGGGCATATATTCTGACAGGCTGCCTGTCCCAGAACTTAGATCACAATTACCTGCTTTGTAAGTACTCATCTGAGTAATGAGTAGGACTCCTGAAGGCAGGAATTCAAATGCATTATGACATACTGATGGTTTCTGAGAGAGTGAAATCTCCTATTACGAGTGCTTTTAGTGCCATGGGTAGCTTTTATCTTGCGAATTTAAAGTAAGTTGAGAGGTTTGTGCATCTTTTATTATGAATATATTCTAATGAATATTTCCTTGTTTTATGGTTGTTTTCAGCACCTAGTAAATCTTTTTGCTCGTTTGGCCACTGACAATATCGGGTACATAGACTGGGATCCATATGTACCAAAGGTAATGTTTATCTCATTTTATTAAATTGTTTTTCTGTGTTTACTTTGAGATAATTTTCAGTATTACTATGCTAAGAATATTCTATATTCCCTTTACGGGTCTTATAGTGCTGTTCCTCACTTTTTCAAATTAGGTGCATTCATTGGAAGAACTAAGTTTACCTTTGAAAATTTGAGCCAGCGTTGGAAGTTGTTACTGTTATCACTCAGAACCAAATCAAAGTTGCAATGTGCCTTACTAGATGAGTGATGTTTGATTGTGTAACTAATTCATGTTCTTGTGGAAATGGCCCTTAATGATATTCTTGTAACTAGCAGTATATATGACATTTGAATCTTCAGTTTATGGATTTTTTTAAGAGATGTTCATAGCAGTTATGTTGTTTGCAAAACCACCAAACAACTTTTGATTAGAAAATTAACTTAAGCCAGCTTCAGGGATAAATTAATAGAATTTATGCCAATGTTTCTTTTTTTCAGATTTTTACTAGAATTTTGAGGAGTTTAAATCTTCCAGTGGGAAGCAATCAAGTTGTTGTTCCAAGATTCTTAACAAATGCTTATGATGTAGGACATGCAGTATTGTGGATCACAGCCATGATGGTTAGTAACTTTTTCATAAAGTGAAACAAGAACTAATGCAAAGCTTCAAACAAGTATGTATTTAAAACAAACGTCCGTTCCATTTAGCTCTTTGTGAATGTTGTTTTTAGGCTAGCATTTGCCCAAGTTTTGTTTTAAAGTACATTGTTTTCACTGTCAGTTAGGAATGTGGATGGAAGGTTTATTTCACAGCCCTTGTCTGTGGCATTTTGGAAGTGAACAGCCAGCTAACAAGCACCATGGTGGATACACACTTGGGTGCTGCTGAACAATCGAATGATTTTTTCAGGGTGAACCTCATCAACGCAGATGAAATAAACTTCCTACTTTGTGCTGAGCTGAGGGTAGGGAAGGAAGGGAATTTGCAGGTGTGATTTGGTGCTTCAAGGTATTGCTGTGGTGAGAATGCTCACTTGTAACTCATACTACTGTGTTAGCTGTTCATTTTAACTTTGTAATAAAATTCTGTGATTTATTTTTTACAGGGCGGACCAAGTAAACTAGTGCAAAAACATTTGTCTGGACTGTTCAATAGCATTGCCTCTTTTTACCATCCTTCAAATAATGGACGCTGGCTGGTGAGATTTTTGCACGTAAAAATAACAATTTGGCTGTAATTTTGACAGTCAAACCTGTCAAATCAAACATGTTGATAGATGTACTATGTGCTTCAACAACAAGGCTGTCTGTTGATTGTATATTATTTTGAAGCTTTAATTTTCAAGATATGATTGTGCTGTCATTCAAACAATACATTTATTCTCATGTCAGTACCATAACTAATGGGAGTATTCTTCAAACATCTAACCCAAGTGCAGCTTAGAAGTCTGAAACTAGACATCTAATAAATTGATAGGAAAAGAAGTCAGCAATTTAAAGGAGGGTGTTAGATAGCATCAGTAGTGCTTGTGTGACATAGCTTTCATGTTACTGACCTGTTGTCTCCAAGTTAGAAAAATCTAGTTTTGATTGACCAAAGCAAAAAAGATTTTTAATGCTTATCTAGTTCAATGAAGAATAACTTTTTGATGGTGTAGCTAGTGGGTTCTTCTGCTAGAGAACGTAAGAATCTTCCTGTGATAGCTCATGTCAAGTACCAATAGCGTGGCTGATTAAAGCAGTGCCAAGGGAGCAGACTTGTTTTAGAATAGCATATTTGCTTATATCTGAATGTGAGGAGAATGCTCTCAAAGATGTTCTAATGTTTTCTTCTATTGCAGTTGTGTAGTTTCAAGATAATAGCTTATTAATTGTCTGTTTTACACTTAGCAGCTCTGCTAGCTTCTGCTACCGAGTAACTGAATAGCATTTCCTGTATATTCAACAGAACAAACTGATGAAACTACTTCAGAGGTTACCCAGCAGTGTTGTCAGAAGGCTGCATCGTGAGCGCTACAAGAAAACGACTTGGTTAACTCCTGTGCCTAATAGTCATAAACTTACTGATCAGGATGTTACAGACTTTGTAGAATGCATTATTCAACCTGTTCTTCTGGCTATGTTCAGTAAAACTGGAAGCCTGGAGGCTGCCCAAGCCCTGCAGAATCTTGCACTGATGCGTCCTGAATTAGTAATTCCACCTGTACTTGAGAAGTAAGTTCAGCACTAAAAAACTTCTGTTCCCTACTCAACAAATATATGTGCAAAGCAGTCATGTTAAATGATAAACTGTTTGCTGCAAATGAATGTTTCTGGTGGGAGGAACTACATATACCTGAGCAATTACCTGAGTCAGGACAGGGCGTGAAGGAGGACTTTGCTTTTTATTTTACTTGGGTTTGTTTTTTGTTAAGCACCTGGAAAATGGAATAGTTCTGGGAGCTGTTCATAGCTTGTGCAGTGTAGGGTAGTTCTGAAGGGATTGCATTTCTGTTAGCATTTTGTATCAGATACTGGGTAGATCAGTTGAAAAAGCAACTTTGTACCCTTTGTTCAGGAGCCACATTAAGTCCTCTCACTAGTTTTCAACTGGGCCAAGTATAAATGATAGTATTGTAGATTTGTGTAGCATAAGTTTACATGTTTATGTTTTGTTTCAGAGTATGTTACAGATAGTTTAAAATTAGTGTCATTGCTTCTGATTGCATAAGCAAATCACTAAAGTACATGGCCATGTAAAATAGTTTTTTTCTATTACTAATACCTTGATCCCTGAAATTCCAAAAGAATGTAAAAGCTTTCTTCCTAGTCCCTCTCCATTTTTCCCATCCTATGTAGTCTTTTGTACTTTAACAACTCCTATTGTAAAAGCAGTAAATTTGTCTTGAAGAGCCTTTCTTGAGTATCATATCTTGACGATTCAACTGTTTGTAAAAACTTTATAAATCTGCTGTTATATGAAAACATTTCAAGCGTAACAGTTCTTAGAAGGACAACAATGGATGCCCATATTGGATATGACTACTTTTGCTGTTTTGAGAGCAGACTGAACGTCTGCTTAATAATACAAACTATCAGTGGTATGTTTATGTTGGCTGCAGTTCCAAATTCATTTTGTTGTGCTTGAATTATGTAGGGCAAGGGTAACACCAGGACTTGTTTGAATTTGTAGATTGCTGATAACAGTAGGAAGCGTTACACAGTTTGCTAAAAAGTACTTAGTGTAAAAAAGGTTTAAAAATCATAGTAACTTGACAGTTTTTTGTAAAGGAAGATATGGACTTTAATGTAACACTAAGTAATATCCCCGTTATCAATGTAGAGGCAATCAAGGGAAGTTTTCACGCTTGTCACAAAAATCATACGCTTTTAAGTACATAGCTTGCATTACTTAAAGTTCAAATATGGAAGTTGTCATAGCTTTGAATCTAGAAGCCCAAGTGGTTATTAATTTCTATGCTGCAACTGCTACAAATTATTTAATCCTGAGTTTTTGTGAATAGGACCAAACAAACAGAAGGAAGAATTTCTAACAGAGCAAGGCTAAGTCCATTGGAAGAAGATTAGAAAAAAATTTTGGAACCGTTGATTAGCTTGATTTTTTTTTTTTTTTCTTGCAGAAATTTTGTACCATTTCTGTAGACAATAACGTATGAAGTCTTATTTTCTTTGAAGACTTCAGAAACATCATTGATCCTAATATGAATGCTTTTAAACTTTATAGAACATATCCTGCACTTGAGACATTGACAGAACCTCATCAGCTCACAGCTACTTTAAGCTGTGTAATTGGAGTAGCTCGTAGTCTGGTATCTGGGGGAAAGTGGTTTCCAGAAGGTCCAACACACATGCTACCTCTACTGATGAGAGCATTGCCTGGCGTGGATCCAAATGACTTCAGCAAATGTATGGTGAGTGTATAAATCCTAGCTTTCTTTAGAAGATAGTTAACCAGCTAGTTTGCTCTGAAAGCTTTTTTTTAACATTTGTATGAAAGCAAGTAACTCACATTTCCAGAAGTTCCTAGCCTAGTTTTGTTCCTGCACAGTTTTATTTTTAACAAGTTAATATTACAATCCTCTAACTTATTATAAAATGCTTTTGGCTTGTTGGACGATGCCAAGTGAATCTTTAACACTGGATTGTGATAAGCATTGTACTGATTTCTTGGGCAGCTATAAAAAAACCAAGATAAAATATATGTTCCAAAGCTCCTAGTAAATAGTCCTAGTCTTTTAAGATCCATAGAAAGACCTTTATCACTAGGTTTTCATTAAATTAGTTCCTAAAAGCCCAGGTATTCAGGAATCCATATTAATTGACTCAAACAATGTTAATATAGGGGTTTTGTAACTTCAAAGTTCAGCACAAAGTAAGTGTTGCTTTACTCAGAAAATCAAGGAGGGGTTTGCACAGTTTTAGATATAAAATCATAAATAACTATTGAAGTTTTGAGGTGGAAGAATTAGGCTCTCAAAGTTTTTAATGTAATGATTTGCTTTAGCTCCCATACATTAATTTCAAAAGCTTTTTAAGGTGTAGAATACAGTAACAATTGTTAAAGAGCTGTTTGTAACTCTCAACAGATTACATTCCAGTTTATTGCAACATTTTCTACTTTGGTGCCTTTAGTAGACTGTTCATCTGTATTGCAAGAAAGAGAAGATCTTTCAGAGGTAAGAGCGCTGTGCAGTTTGAAAAAAAATATAACCTATTTTTCAGTTCAATTTCTAGCAATGTAATAATCGCTTCAGAACTGTAACAGGTTTGCTACTCGCTTCTTGTGTTCATAGAACTGTTAAATATGCAACCAAAAAATTGATGTGGATCACATTTCCTTCTGGGCAATGTGGTAGAGCTGACGTGAGCATGCAAATTGGCAATGTATTCTTAGCATTACTTCTTAGTCATAGATTATTGTAGAGATAATTCTAGATTCAGACAAATAATTCTTTTAATGTCAAAATTTAGCTGTACAAGACCCTGCGCAGTGTAATTTGACTCAAAGCTTGACCTGCTTTGAGTAGGAGGTTGTAATATAAGTCATGTTCAGAGGTCTGTTGCCATCTAAATTTTTCTGAGTCTAATAAAAACGGCTTTGTTACCATTACATTTTTGAAACTTCTTGTCACCATAAAACTTTTAAGGTAATAAAAACAAAAGAAAGGAGATGACTACAGTGTTGCTGTGAGATGTGTGTGCATCATTTCTAGTTCAAAACTAGTCCAACTTAAAACAAGATAAAAGGTAACTAATTGATTGGGAGACTCTGGAAGGAATTTGTTTGAAAACTTTGTGTGTGTTTAAAACAAAAACAACAACAAAAATTAAAAAAAAACCAACCCAACAACTCAAAACTGAAATAAACCGCCAGGAAAAATCCCAGCCCTTTGTAATTATTTTTCAAAAAACTTTTCAGGTCTGCTTTCCTCATATGAGAAATAATTTCAAAACACACCTCTTTAAAGTGTTCCTGGAGTCATGCTTTTATTTTCTGATTAAGATTCTGTTGCTTCTCTTCAGATGCTTGCTAATCTTTTGCAATCAAGAGATAGGAACATCACTAGACAGTGAGCCTCATCTCCCTCTTCTGTGTTTTATCCTTTGCTACCCTCTTGGTTATTAGGCATGGTCACCCCACCCATTTGCTGTACTGGAGAGCTGTTCATATTCATTCTTTGTTACTGTTCTTAATACTTTGTCCTTTTCTTTTCCACATAGCAAAAAATACAGGAGAGAATGGGAAATAGTTTTTCTGTTTCTCTGCATATCATTAAGCTTTTGATTCTTTTGATACAGCAGTTCAAGCACAGACGATTAAGCTATATCTGGCATATTGCAAACAAGGCAGCAGCAACAGTGTTTGTTATGGTAGTTACAACTGCGGTGTAAACTGTCTCATCTGTTGCTAGAAATCTCCACCTGTAGCTCTGAGAACACCTAGTATCTATAGATTGCAGAGCTTCTGAGTCCTTAGCTACTGGAAGAAGGTTAATTTTATTGCCCCAGAACTGCAGCACTCAAAAATAAACAGAATTGTTTGTACACTGCACAATTAATATAAATACATCATCAGAGCCAAGTCTGTCACCACAACTGGCACTCACTGACCTCCTGTTGGAAAGGAGGATCAGTAGTAAGGCCAAAGGTTGTATCCATGGAGGCAGACCCGATTGCACTCTGAGAAGTTACTTAGGTAAATATCAAAGCCAGGTAATTTGATATCACGGTGTAATGAAAATGAATTGTTTCATATAGTGTACTTGAGATCACACAAGCTCTGGGAAATGCATAGTATACATAATTTAAAAACTGAAAGTGTTTTTGAAGTAGTTAATATAGGCAATTAAATGTATATTACATTTCCTTAAGGAAAGCCAACCTTTTGTGCTTCTTTCGCATCTGTAAACTGTAGGTGGAAAGAGAATTGTGCTCTGCAACTGCTGAATTTGAGGATTTTGTACTACAATTTATGGATAGGTAAGTAAGCTAAGGATAGAAGAAAGCTTGGCATCAAGAACTTGAAAGTTCCAGTTACTAAAATTGTACTTATTGTATCTGTGTAGATGTTTTGGACTTATAGAGAGCAGCACGCTAGAACAAACAAGAGAGGAGACTGAAACTGAGAAAATGACTCATCTAGAGAGTCTAGTGGAGTTAGGTCTCTCTTCTACTTTCAGTACAATCCTTACTCAGTGTTCAAAGGATATATTTAAGGTATGTAGAACATGAGCTTTCCATCTAACTTTAAGAGGCTTATTTTTCTATTATAAATGACTGGTGCATTCAGATCCATGCTTCCTTCATTGTCCTGTTGTGAACTTTCATGTTTAACCAAGGAAAGGGCTGGAAAGGGAAGTTTAGAACTTATATATACATCAGTAGAGGGCTCCTAAGTCCTTGATGCTCTCTTGCCAACTGATGGTAAATATTAGGAGAAATCATTACAACAGCTTATTTTATTACCTATCAAATAGTGATATTATAAAGGCTTATAAAAGGCTATGATTTTTTCATGTGTTTTGATGGTAATGCTAACCAACCCAATCCCCTGCTTTCCTTTTTTGCTCCCTCTCCCTACCACTACTTAAGCTGGGCAAAAGAAGCTGTTCAAGGAGCCATGTGGCTAATGGGATCAGAAAAATTGTCTGGATTAAGATAACTCTGAGGGAGGGGGATGGAGAATTCATGTTGATACATGGACAGATTCTTTCCTTGCAGGTTGGGTTAATGCATATTAATCTGATTACATTACATTATGTATATATTTGGAGGTGGTAGGTTTTGTATGTTTTGAACCATTGCATTTTGATCAATAGAAATCTTAAGTTGTCAATAAATATTTATTTTTTTCTGGTTGTTCGTTATTAAAGTATATGCAATTATATGCAATCTACACTATTATAGTTCAACTTGCCTTGCTTTAATAAGCTGCTTTTCAACATATTGGCCACTTAAACAGCTGATGTCAATCCCTATTTATTTGTTAACTAAGGGATGGCTTGACTTCGCTTTCACATGTGAAATAGCATAGCATTCTTTTCAGTGGACTGACTTTTTCACAGAAAATTGCTTTTCTGTGTAGCTTCTCAGAAGCACACCAAGCTTATACTAGTCAGCAGGATTTATCTGACCTCCTTTCTTCCCAAAGTGAACATTTGAGAAGTGTCTATTATAATCTTCAGCTGAAGGAAGTGTCCCATTATGTTACCACGTAAAGCACTCCTCTTGGGGGAAGGAGGGAAATGCAAAGTTTCCCGTGACTGAATTATTTTTGTGATAGTGGACACTGTCATCTCTTTTCCTGGTGTAATGTAACGTGTTACTGTAACAGAGTCTTGCAATAAATAGGAAAAAATGTGAAAATCTGCAGACTGAAACTATTTTAGCAAACATTTTGTCATTGCTACTTCTGCAGTAACCTTTATTCTTCTGCTCAAGTAGTGGTACAACTAGACATAGGTGTTGCATAGAGTGCAAGTCATATGTACTGATAACACTTAGGATTCTTGTCCTGAGCAGTTGTTACTCACATTTGTTTTTAATCTTTCTCTTTTATAATACTGTCAGCTTTCATTGTGATAGTAGCTACATTTTACTCAGCTTTAGGCATTCTATAGAACTGCTTTTTCTGTCGTTCTGTTCTGGTTATTTTTTTAATGTTAATTATGGTTTCAGTATTCTCTTTTAAAAGAATACAATATTACGTACAGATGCTACCTTCTGTGTAGCATCAAACATTTTATGATACCTAGTTTCCTTTTTAAAAAAGTAACCTCCATCTTTTTGTACTGATTTTTAGGTTGCCTTGGAGAAGGTTTTTAACTTTGCTGTTTCAAATATATTTGAGACAAGAGTTGCTGGCCGAATGGTTGCCGATATGTGCCGAGCTGCAGTGAAAGTGAGAGAAAATGCTCTGATTTGATCTTTACTTGAAAGAAAAAAAAAATGATACTACTGATTTCTTATGTTTGATCTTTATTTTTTATTTAGATGTAGGTGGTTCTTAATAACATGTCTTCTAAAATTGGATGGTTGCATATAGCAATATTTCAAGAGATTAATTCACTATTTTTCTTGCATTTCTGTTAAATGTAGGTTTTATTGACTGCTTAAAACTCATGAAGTCGGGCTGCCCTAGATTGAATTGGAGTTGAGATACAATCTATTCTTTTCTCTTTCAATAACGTTATTAGAAGATTTTTATCAATGTGTGGGCTGAGTTCCATAAGGCTTTTTTTTTTTTTAAATGGGATCTTTATGATGCTATTTCCAGTGCCGCCCTGAGGAATCCTTGAAGCTGTTTGTACCACATTGCTGCAATGTTATAACTCACCTCACAGTCAGTAAGTTTAAAAGTTTTCTAGTGTTATTTGCTTTGGTTTGGGTTGACTTTCATTAAACATGAAAATCATATTTAAAACTTGTGTTTTCCACAACTTGATTTCAATGATAGAAAATTAATTCTGTCACATCAAAAAAACCCAACCAAACAGCTATTTATGTATAATTTCAAGACAGAAATCAAAAAAGCTGCAGGAGCATGCCTCTTTAAAAATGTGGTAGCTTGAAATGTCTCTAGACATTGCTCAGTTTCTCAAAAAGTATTCAAGATGTTAAGTTGTCTAATTTACCTTCCAGTTGGACGTGAGTGCAGTATGAATTGGAAGGTTGCAATAGAAGTGTTGAAAGTAAACTGTTGTCATGCAAGCATCTGGTTGATGATTTAGCTTGTTGGGAAAACTTGACTTCAGCATTATTACAGCAGTGCTTATCACTTGTTCCTCTAGATGATGATGTATTACATGATGAAGAGCTAGATAAGGAGCTACTTTGGAATCTTCAGCTTTTGTCAGAGGTATTGCAAAGAATATTCAAGCTATGTGTGTATGTGTCTGAATCCTGTTTAATGCACCTGAAATAAGAACTTCTGCTATTAAAACTAAGTTAATGTTTGAATGACATTCTTTTCCTTATCTAACTTTAAATGGGCAGTCAGTGGCTGCTGTTTGAAGCAAATAAATGTATGGTGTGTATGTGGAATAAAATTAAAGCATTTAATACAATTATTGTGCATTAGAGGGATCAATGCAGCGAAAAACATAAGATGCTTTTGATAAAGATAAATATTAAAATATGAATTTCAAAATCTATACAAGTATTGCTAGAAATTTTTTAACAGTCAAGAAGTGGTGTGTATCACAGTTCTTATGTGTTACTTAGAGTTTTCTGATGCCACTAGAAGTGGTAGTTCATGTCCAAGTTCAATCTTTAATTTTAATTCAGTGTGACACACAGAATGAAACTCGATATAGGATCGTTTGAGCAGTACAATTCACTCTTTAGTCCTCTAGAACAAAATAAGTTATATTTACGTTTGAAATGTTTGTCTTTCCTATTAGATCAGTCGAGTAGATGGAAAGAAGTTGCTACCATACGGGGAGCAGCTTGGGAAGATACTGCAGCGAACCCTACATTTAACCTGTAAGCAGGGTTACATTCTGTCTTGTAACCTACTGCACCATCTTCTTCGTTCTGCTACACTTATCTACCCCACAGAATACTGCAGTGTGCCAGGTGGCTTTGACAAGCCTCTTTCTGAATACTTTCCTATCAAGGCAAGGATTTTCATTTATTTAGGATTAGAGGATTTTATTTTTCTTTTTGAAAAAGCAAACATATGCTATATGTATTATTTGTTTTTATTTGGAGATTTCTGACCATAGGTATCAGCAACAGAGAGCGTAATTGAAAGATGCTTTGCGCTTTGAAATGTACAGCAAATTACAAGTTACTTTGTATTGACTGAAATGAATACTGACTTGTTTGGAGAAGTTTTTATAGTGTGACATAGGACGTGTTTTACAATGATTGCATGACTACAATAAGATAATAATACAAAGCAAGAGTTGCCTGCTTATGTTTCTTAATCTTGCAATATATGATGCATTTAATTGAGACCCAGCTATCATGAAGTGCTGTGGTATAAACAGTTAAGGCTGGAATTTAGCAGGAGAATTTTGCTGTTCGCTTTAACTTAAATATCCAGCAATAGGAAGCATAGTTGCACTGGGAGAATACTTGAGTCTTTCATCTGATTTTGTGCATGAGAGCGGCAGCCTTTTATTGTGTCTTCTTATATGTGTGGTTGTCAGATATAACAAGTAATGATGAGTGCATGGAAAAATGAGAACATCAGCGCAAAACAATTGTGAGAGGAAATATGTTGTTTTACAGGTAGGCAGAATAACAAATGATCCATGATTCTACACTGAGCTTCTGATAAAATGAAAGAGAAATAATATTAAAAATTACTGAAACTGTCAAAAGTAATATGTTCTCTCCTGTAAAGACTTTGAGGTCAATGTGCCAATATTAAATGAGCTAGCTTCTTTAAGTTCTCTACAGTATATCAGTTATTAAGAACATTTCTGAATTTTATCCAACCAAAGGAATTGCAAAGTTCTGTTTCAATTAGATCAGTATAGTCCTTTTCCTTTTGTTCCTTTTAGGTATGTGTTATTTTCCATGTATAAGTAGACATAATAGTGGGTTTGGGGATTTGTATTCAGTTTTATTGTGTTCTTGGGTTGTTTTTCTGGATTTGTCAGAACCTTTACAGCAGTAGCGAGTTCATGTGTATGGGGTTTTTTTAGGAATCTTAAATGCTAATTTTTTTAAAAAGACAACTTGCTTCATGGTTTGATTTATAAGAAATGTCATTATTTACTATAGGACTGGGGTAAACCAGGTGACCTGTGGAACTTGGACATCCAGTGGCATGTTCCTTCATCTGAGGAAATAAACTTCGCTTTTTATTTGCTGGATACTTTTCTTCAGCCTGAGCTGACCAAACTAGAGCACTATGCAATTGGACAACTAGAAATGTCAAGGTTAGTGGTGATACGTAATACGGAGAAGGTGTATTTATCCACTTGTGTCTATTTTAAGTAGCTATTGCCAATAAGGAGTAAATGCTGTAATGTTACACTGTCTTTTACATTAGTCCAAAAACTTCCAAGATTTTTAACTCCTCTTAAGAGTACATTTAGCTTGAAAGTGCTTTCATAAAGCTGATAACACATTAGTTTGAATAGAAACACTGCTTTTAAAAAAAAAAAAAAGAAGTCTTAAGACATTTTATGTTGATATAAATACTTTTCTGTTCCAGAATTTTTTTAAATACATACCACTAATTGTGTTTCCAGTGAACTGTAGTCAGCAATAAAAAAGTCTTCTAGATTTTTATCTTGTTATTTTGGCACAACCATTTGTGTTCCTAAGCTGTGAAGTGGAATGCAGAACTGATTTGGCTTGGAAATCTGCCTCTCTCTGCTTCCTTCCTATGAGTAAACGGATTCAGTACATAGCGTGTCCCTGCAAAAAGCAGCAGTGTTGAAATTGAAGAGGTAATGCAGAGTTAATGGCATAACAAATAGAAACGGAGACAAGAATACCATTGCCCAATCATGTTAAACTCTGTTAGTGTGAAACTGTGGTTTCATGAGGTTAGTTTCTTAAGCACAAGATAATCATGACTTTAGTACGTACTAAAGCATTTACAAGTATCAAATAGCTAAAGCTGTTTACAAGCATCAAATCTCGAACATTCTTTATTTCTCATGTTAAACCTTCATGTCCTTGAAGCTATATATACTTCAATTGATGTTCATAGCTTGTGACATACCTCGTGTGGTAAAGTACTGCCCTACGTGGAACAGAGCATGGTATATTAGACTTATAAATTTTTTTTCTCTCTGATAAAGTTCCCACATTTTCTAATCTGAAAAGACAGTGTATGCTTTTGACAAATCAATGCCTTTAAACTGCAATCAGAAAGTGTATTTAGAGTAGGATATCCTTCCTATTTAAGTCTTTGTAAGTTATTTCTTAAGTTTATTTATGTGTTTATTTCTTTTGGTGTTTTTCTTTTTTGTTTGGCACTTTGCATGTAAAGCAATTAATTTATAACAGAATTGGACTTTAATTTGGTTAAGGCTTCACCGAGCTAGCTAATAGAAATAAACAATGGTGATATGGGTGAATATGGCCAAGTGAAGGAATTGCAATATAAGTTAGAACACAAGATAGCAAAGCTGCTAGAGAATACCATTAGTTGCCAAAGGAATAATAAGTTTGAATAAATGGGATACTAGGTGAGCCTTTTTTTACTTTGAATTGCAATATTTCTGGAGCTTGTCAACTATCTTTTTTTTTTTTTCCTCAGTATTCCACTAACTAATAATTGGAAGCAAAGCAATTTTTATCTATTTAGGAGCTTCAGAATAAGATTTTTCTATTGCAAGAGATAAAATTAAAAATTCTGCCAGCCTTTGTTGAACACAAGTATTTACAGAGTCGATAAATAATGCACAAGTACTACAAGCTCTTCGGTTATGGAATTCTTAAGAGGGTTGAAAGATTCTTTTGTAATGCCTATCACAAAGATGAAAACATAGGGCAAAATTTTTAAGTGTGTGCTAAATGCTACTACTTTAGATGAGACAGCTTTAAAAAGAATCCCTTAATTCTCTGCCACAGAAAAAGTTGCTCATAGTCTTGCATTATAATTTATCTTCAGGCTGTAAAATATTCGCTCATAAAGAAAACATTCCCTCATCTTACTCATGGTGGGAGGACTTAATCTTGGTGGGGAGAGTTATTTCTTGAAATGTAAAGTCTCCAAAACAAGTTTTTCAGAAAACTAAGTTGAATGTTGGAGTTCTGTAATAGAACTAGTTGAATCAAAAAGATTGATTTCTGTTGTGCTTCCTCTTGTGCTTAGAAGTCATATAGCTAAAGAAAAGGGCTGTTATAAAACCGCACCAAAAATATGGTTTATTATTTGTACCTTTTCAAGCATTTAACAGACAAGTAATCTGTTTTCTTCTTTGTTTAAGAGATGATGTGCAGCAGTGCCTTGCTATAGTGCACAACTGCTTGATTGGGTCTGGGAACGTTCTGCCTCCTCTAAAAGGAGAAAGGGTGGCTCATCTGTAAGTAAAATTTATTATATCACAAACATTCCTAGCAGTTATATTCATACTGTTTTTTAGTGCTTATTGCTATCATCACACATGTACTTCTAGGGGCTATTTTTAAGGAGCTTTCATACTAGTATAAAGATACAGAAATTTGAAATAGTGACTCACAGAAACATTTGAGTACTTAAAACGTGAAAAATGTTGTGTGATTATTTTTGGGGATTTTTTTATAAATTTTTTTTCAAATGTTTTAAAAAGGTAGGTTATGACATTGCATTTCTGATGCTACTTTATGTAAAGGAAACAGAAGCTAGGCATTTACTTATTGCTCCCTTCCTGTTAAAAAAAATAAAAAATAAAAAAGCCTTCAAGTCATAGTGCACTTCATCTTTCAATGTTCCTGTCACCCTGAATGAATAACGTCATAAACATTCTGAACTTAACTTCTTGCCGGCTTTAATCTCATATTAAAATAGGAAATAAGTCCTGTTTGAATGCTGAAACCCCTGTGAATAATGTCAGTGCAGAACCTGGCTACTGGTGCTGGCATGCAGTAGACCTCTAGCAAAAAACACTTGAGTAAACTTTCATTTTGGAAGTAATAGGAGCTTTCTGTTGTGTTACAGTAGGTCAGGCTTTAAAACAGACCATTTTTCAATAGATTAGGTTGCCACTCTAGCTTTGACTTATTTAAGAAAGTATGTTGAAATATTAACATTAATGGCATTTACAAGTTTGATCTTGGTATTCTTATTAAGATCTTGTTTAAAATATGAAGGGTTTTAATTCAGCTTATGGTTGGTGACTATAAAGTTGTTGCTGAGATATTTTTGCGCAAGTGCCAGTTACTAAAAGTGCCAAGGTGCACTGATAGAGTCTAAAATGCACTACTTCAGGTGTGTAGCTTCTGAGAGCTTCTTGGATGGGAGAGGCTCTTCTTGAGTGTATGTTAGAACATTTGTTAAGCTGGAGAACTTTGAAGAGGCCATCTTTTACCCTTGTGTAAGAGGAAGTAATCTTAGAGGCAGCACAAGGTATTCAGACCGATATGACTGCCTTCTAAAATAAGGACTCGAACGCTTTGTAGGAGGCATTGATACCAGCAATGTGCTGATGGTCCATACTGAGAAAATGTGGGACTGTTAGCATCAATTCTTGATTCATTCTGAATCCTGACCTGGCGTCTGTTAGGCCGGAAGCACTAGAGCCTTGGCAGTTCATATGGCTCATGGGTCCAGGGTCAGAGTTTTTGGTGTTGGTCCTTCAAAGAAGAAGGGGATTTTTTTTGTTCTTGGATGCCTTGAACTTCAACATACAGGGCTATGGCCCAAAAACACTACAAGAGGAAAAAATACTCTGTTGTAACTATGGTAATCTATTAATCAAGGAAGAAACACCTGTATAATAGTAAGTAGTTTTGTACTCTTGTCTAAGTTACCTGATTGTCAATAATGGAAGTTTTGTTTGACAGAAGAACCTTACCTCATGGGGAGAAGAGTGAATTGCAGCTGTTGTTAGACCATGTTCCTGTAGACTCTCTTTGGTTTTGTTTTGGTATGGGTTGTTCAGAACTATATTTTTATTTTGTTGGGCAAGGTCTGTAAATTTGCAGTGACGATTAAGACATCAACTTCTAAGTTACTGGTATACTTCATGGCAAGTTTGCTTCATTCTTTTAGTTATCTGTGCTGGCTTTATAGACGCTTCCCATGAGAACGTGCTGAAATCAATTTGTTACTAAAGAAATCAAAATCAGACTTTTCTCATCATTTTGGAACTCGATAGTTCATGCTACTAAATGCATGCGGAGCTTCAGAATGCACCATTACCTGGTTTTGGACAGACTGTACATATTGATGAAACATCTGCCCACTGTGAAGAATGTTTGTTTAATTTGTTTACATTAAGGCTTTCTAAGAACATAGGTAAAGCAATTTATCTTTTCAGTGACTCTATACAGGACTCGAATTTGCCCACTGAAGTTGAATGAATTTTGCTTATTTAAACTATAGTTCTTATTCTTTGTATGATTTATTACAAACAGAACATGGATTTTTAATGAAGGAGGCAATTTGAAGGAAGTCAAGTGAGTTTGTGCACAGTGCCAGAGTGAGTTTTACTTTTGCCTAGTAATGCTGACTAAATACTTTAGGAGGTCCTATTGCACTTCATGTGAATGAAATATTAGATCCCTGTCAGTTTATTCAATTTAGTAAGGACAAAGGTCAATATCAATTTAGCCTCTTCAGAAATTAGGCTGAGTTGATCCATCCAGTTCAGATAATGTTCGTTCTGGTGTTACTGCTTTTGAAATTATTATTATGTTTTAATGGGTTACTGTGTGTAAGCAAGGATCACAGAAGGGAATTGTACCAAGAAGGAAAATGTCATCTTTGCTACTTGATTCCCTCCTGTTTCTTCCCTAAGAAATAACTGAAAAAGTTGTGATGAGGGAGATACCTTATATCTTTTGAATTACAGAGCAATATTCAACAGGTTCCTGTGAATACTGTTTTTTGTGCCATATGTCCATAAAATTATACCCAGTTTGAATGCAGGAGGTGTCTTTTGATGAACTTGCTTTAGAAACAGGAAAAACGTTTGTTTGTAATAGTTATTATGTCATGAGTTCCTGGGATTTTTTTTTGTAAGATACCAGTTCACATTCCCAAGCCTGTTCCCATTATCTGTAGTGGGAATGCACAAAAAGCACTGAGATTTGAAATGTAATTGACAGTGACCAAGTCAGTTACCCAGAATGCCTTTATTTTAAGTACTGCATATTAACAGTTAGTATTTACTGCTAGTGGGGATGATATTCAGTGTCCTAACATGACAGTATAGGAATATTTTTAAATGCAAGTATTGGAAGTGGCTTGATTTAAGTTTAAAAATTTTACATGTATACTTCTAAAACAAACTTTTCTTGTCCGATGCTTTCTAGCACCTCCTGTGCTACTTAGATCTAATTAACCATAGCTGATCAGACACCACGTAGTACAGTGGTGTTATATGTGCTGCCTGTAAAGTCGAGCTGAGTTAGGTGTTAACTGCTAGATTTTCCTTCATCTTGATGGTTAAGGATACCTGAAAATTCTTGCTAAGAAAGTCTAAGATAATGAGTTCCTTTATAAGCCTCTAGCCCGCTCACTGAATGAAGGGAAGGTTACATAGATGGGAAAGAGCTTGGAGCTATGTAATTTGAACCTCAGCAACAAAACTGTGTGTCATGGGATGATGAGCTAGACATGATGGTTCAGTTGATACTGTGAACTCTATCTGCCCGCAGGCTGCTCTTGCCACTAAGCCGCTTTTTCCCCAAACATGGAGGGGTTTATTTTTCTGTTTGATAACTGGAAGTTACCCAAATACTTACTGACATTATTTTGGGCGTCTGTTTGCAACCTTGCTTGGGGTCACAGATAGGGAAAAGCAGTAGCAGAAATAAGGGAGAAAGGCTGCTTTTCATCAGGAGCAGGCTGTAACAGCATGAGGCCACTGTGCCTGATTTGATCATTAATTTAAGTGACTCAGTCATAATAGTGACCAGTGTGAAGCAAGATGACTTGACTGAGGGAGAAAGTAGGGGTTTTTTGCTTAAGTAATAGGGAAAAATATAATTATGGAAATTACATATTGATTGTATGTCACAGATATCACAAGCTGGCCAAATGCTTATTTCATTATTATCATACCACAACATACATTGCATAAAATTCCCGTTCATTAGATGTGAGGTTTGGGGATTTTTGGATTGATTGATTTTAAATCACGGTATTGCATAAACATGATGGTCTTCTAGAGGGATGAGAATATAAGAAAAGTTTTAAGTACTGTTTTGGGAGAAGAAAATGAGTGAATCTAGATTGAAAATAAAAACCTTTCTGCTTAAAATAAATTGCAGAAGTGAATGCATGAGACTGTTTTCCACTAACATGGTAACTCTTTGCTGCTTGGTGTTTTGTTGTTGCTATAATCCTTTTGAAGTCACTTCTACAGTAGGAAAATAGACCTGTTGCAAATATAAGGCCTCTCTTCTAGTGTGGAGACTATTGCATTTTACTGTACTAGTACTTTTAACCCAGGATTCTGTTTTTTACATGCTTTTTTGTTCCTCAGTGTCAAATACTTGAGAGTACGCAATAATTTCTTTATCCCTCCTTGTCAAGAATAGTGGGTTTTGTCTCTGCAGTTTGTGTATATTTTATTAGCTAATGGAAATACATTTACTTCTTAAATAGTGAACATACAAAGTTTTTCTGTTGGTTTCTTCTTTATTGAATTCTTATTTATTGTTTGGTAAAGCCTAAACTGAGTAAAATTCCCCAGCATTGGTCTGGTATGTTCTCCTTGTTAGACAGGATCAGATAGTGCCCTTATTTTCACGGCTTAATAAATACTGTTTATAGTAAATGTTTCAGAACTTTTGTTTAACTATAAGTGGGTTTGTTGGTACGAGTCTTCTTGAATCTCCTGTCAATCTAGGTAATTGTTTTCATGATGATTCATTAGGGTTTTTTATTACTTTTTTAAATCTTTTGAATGGAAAAATTAAGTATTTAGTGCAGAAAACACATTATTAAATTGACCAACGCTTGACTTGGGTATGCTCAGTAGACTCAAAAGTATGCACTTTGTGTGTGTGTACGTACACAAAATTGGTATACACTCTTCACCTGTGAAGAGTGCTGTTTTAAATGCTTAGGGTTACTGCGAATGTTTCATACATGAGCAGGTGTTTAGGGAAGAGATAGGCAATTCAGTAGAAATTTGTGCACAGTCCACGCATAATTAAACAGCATAATTGGAACTTGTCAGAATTGAAAAGAATAGTTAAATTTTAGTAGCGAGTAGAATTTTAATATCACTTGGTGTTGACTTTTTATTTTTTTAGCCTGTAAGTAGGAAGGAATTGAAACTATCTTCTTTGGAGGATGAATAAATTATCTTCTGATGTGCCACAAATAACAAATTAATAGAAAACTATCGCACAACTCAATAGTGTGTATTCATGTTATTCCATATAGTGTTCTTCATCTTTAGTAGAGAAGCTATTGATTTCAGGTGTGTTCTGTGAATTACTTTTTTCATGCAAAACGGATAGTTACAAGGGGAAGGGGAAAAAGTGTTAAGGAGGCTGCGAGGCGTTGTGAGGAGCAATCCTTTACAACCGTAGTAGTTTTCTGTGTCTGGTGTTCAGAGCCATAGAGTTAGAGCTGTGTGGAATTATCCTGACATAGTTGAGGGAAAAATGAATAGAGTTTTTCCTGCGTCTGCAGAAACACAATGTAATGGTTGCTCTGCCACACAAGATGGGTGCAGGTATACATAAGGCTTGTGTGCACACAGTCTACCCTTGTTCTTAAAAGGCCTCTGTAATTTTAAGTGATACCAAAGTCCTTTTATTATGATGACTGCAATGATGTGCAAATAAAGATTATTTCAAATGCAGACAGTATGAAACTCTTTAAGGTTGAGAAATCTTTCACAGATGTTCAGTAGAGTTCCCTTTCGCTTCCTTTACCTTCTTTGCAGCCTCCTTACAAGGTAATACTTAAGCAGCTGATTCAGGGAAGGAAAAACAGGTTTACTCAGAGAACAATCCCTCATTTTGGTCTCCTTCTTAAATACAGTGGTTAGTTAGAATGCTCTATTGCTCTACTCTTGCTACAGACATTGGTAGGAGTTTTCTTAATGTTCTTTCACTGAAGGTGTTCGGACAAGGTCAAGGATAAGACCACTTCTTTTAAATGTGTAAGGATGTGATATCGTGTGCTGAGGGGCAGGGCTAGCTAACCTCTCTTGGCATCTCCAGGAAACTTCCCAGCTCTGCTGGGGGAGCTGCACACAGAAAAGGAAACAGTTACTCCTCCACGGTGAGTAACCCCGTTTTCTCCTTGTTCCCCTTCGACTGTTGTCTCTTAATCTCAAATGTCAAAACAGCTTGATGCAGCGCTTGATGTAGTCCTTAAAGTGGCACAGGGTTTTTTGCAATTAGAAAAAAGTTATGCGGTTGGTTCGGTGGAGTGATGCTAAAAGTTACTTCTTTCTGAAAGCTGTACCTGATTGCTGAACTGTACTTATATACTGAGGAATACACAGAGAGTTGAATGTAGTGTTCTGTAAAATGTCAGGATGTTGAAAAATGTGGTGCATCAGTTTTTCTCAAAGATGCTTTAGTTTTTCTGCTGTAGGAAATGAGAGAGTAAAGTCTTCGAAGTTCTGTTTAATTGGGATTTCTGTTCCAGCTATAATTTTTGGATACTCTTTGTTCATAAGTTTTATTCACAATTTGTGTTGAAAGCTGTTGATAAATAAAGCACGGTATTATTTGTACATTGTATGAAGCATTGTCATGAGAGTCTTGCTATAAGCATTGGCTGAAGTTAAGAAAAACATTTCATGCCTCCTTCCTTTCGTGTGTGTCCAAAGCAAAACACAGTTTTCTCTGGCTCACTGGCTGACGCTTATAATGCTGAATGTTACTAGCATGGATGTTAGTTTGCAGGCCAACTATAAAATTTCGTTGTGTTTTGAATATAATATTTTCATCCTATTAGTAGCCTTGTTGAAATAAGTGGGTTCTGCCTGTGGAGTAACGTCGTGGTGAACTGAAGGACTGTACCAGGCTAGTTCTTGATTAGTGGATGCTATGTGTTAAGTTGTTACTCCTGATTTGCTCAGAAACCTGAAGTGTAAAGGGTGTTGGTTTTGATTTGTTTTAAATAGTAGAGATTTCATTTGGAATTTGGTTAGCTGGCAAGCAACAGTTGAATGCATCTTATTGGGAGTGGGAAAGAAAGGCGAAGATTTGTAATATTTCTGTAGACAACCTGAGGGAAAACTGGGAAACTGTACTTTAATTTTCCTTGTCTCGTAGGTAGGAAAACCTTATGTAAACTTAATTTGTGTATTTAATTTATATGAGGGGAAAATGTTTAAGGCATACATTAAGATACTCTAAAAAAAATATTACTGTTACCAGCTCATTTACATATCTACCATACTGTACCCCCAAAAAAAGGGAGAAGTAATTCCTCAAAGTCTATTTGCCTGACATTTTTGATTTTTCTGTTACCTTCATTTTTTTTAAGTAGTAATAGTATTTGGAGTGGGGAGGTTCATGGTTGGGGTTTTTTTCCCCCCCTAGTTGTTTATTGCAAAAATATCCCTTCTTTGTATCTTCCCAACTGGAAAGATCAGATCTTGGAGAAATACATAGCAAACAGTTTCAAAGTCAGTTATGTAGATCATTCTAAAAGAGCAAGTGTGTGAGACCATAAAAGCTTTAATTTATTCAGGACCAAAGCACTGGATTGATGTTGGATATTTTGAAAATTGTATTAATAGCCAAGTTGTACCTTAAGCATCTATACCAGTCCTGAGTTTTTTTGGGGCAAAAAAAGTGGGGAGACGTTTGGAATGGCTTGTTTTCAAGTTAACCTACCACTACCAGAAATGCATTGAGGAAAATGAAAGTAAGACTTTACTTCTTGATGTCTCAATCACTAAAGGTGACGACATTTCAGTTTGATTATTGTTGATGCAGATGTGACTGTTACAAGGGTTGTGGATTCAGCTTAGCTAACTTTGGTTTGTGAGTTTTTTACCTTGAACTAATCATAGCACTTGCGTTTTAATGTGTTCACTTTTACAGAAGAAACATGACCCTTATTTCTGTTATTTCTGGTTCTGACAGATAGAAGTTTGCTGTTGCCTGAAATCTGAAAGGTTATTTTAGTATCTTGTAGCTCATGCTCAGATACAGAATCTATAGTGTTTTCTGATGTGTTACTTAGCATTTTTAATAGGAGTAGATTCACATTGTTTTATTTAGGCTTTTTGTTCTGATTATACTGTCAATGCAATTTTATGTGAAGATTATTTTTACAGGGATTACTTGCTAATACTATTTGCTTATTATAATACGCTGGTGTATTTTATCCTTGAAAGTTTAAATTTGCCTACCTTAATTTTGAGAGGTGAGACTGTAGGTTTAAAAAAAAACATACAACCCCAAAACATACAACCAAAACAAAAACAAAAAGTCTAACAAAACCCCCAAGTGCGTGTAGGATATGTTTTCATGTTTTTGAAATTAATTTATATATGACATCAGAGTCTGATGTGGTGGTGTTTGGGTTTTTTTGCATGATTATATGAAAGCAAATCCAAAGAGACTTTCACTGCTGAAAAGTATGGTAGTTAGAGAAGTTTGACCCAAATCCTGGAAGAAGCCAGACTTTATTTTATGGTTTGGTTATTAATAGTGAACTTCATATAGCAATAAGTAGGACTCATGTAGATAACAGGTTACATGATTTTATAACAAGAACGGACCAAAGTCAGAAAAGTTTCATCAGCTTAACTTGTCGGGGAAGGATTCTATGTCAGCAGTCAAATTTGTCTGTCCTTCCTAGACTAAGACAACTGGGAGCTGTGCTTTTGATGAATGAGGTCATAGGTTTGATGAGACCAAATCTCTGGCTATTTAACAGAACTGATGGGATTCTGTTAAATGAGAAATCAAGATTCTGGGTTCAGGGTAGTGTCCTTATGGTGTACTTGTCTCTGACAAACAGTCTGACCCATAAGTATGGTTGATTTATAAACGTTACAGCTGAGGCATACTATCAGTAAATCCAAACAAATTCAGCGCTGGCATGAAATGTAACTTGTTAAAATTAATTAAATTACAGTGAAATTCATAGTCAATAGTTTCCATAATGTACAGTAATATTTTGTTTGTTTTCATGCAGGGTTCCAAGTCTGGTGTCTTTGGAAGAAACAAAACTGTACACTGGTGTTAAATATGGTAAGTAGATCCTAATTCTGTTTGGACAGGTTATAAGTATTGTTTTCATTATTTATTTTCTTTTTCCTGCTGTAAAAGCAAAAAGGTCTTTTGAGACCACAATTTTGATTCTTCTATTTATATTAAATGGGGGGGTGGGGGTAGGGTGGGGTGTGTTGGCCAACTCAGAAGTTCTTGTGTACACACTGTTTCATCTTCAGCGATGGTAACCAAGATTTGTATCTGCTGTAGTAATATAATTGGGAATGTGAGCTCAGATCCAACCCCCAGGTCAGAATGGTTGGACCTGTGTATTGCCACAAAAAATGAGAGGTGCTGGAGGCAAGACCCACAATCCAAGAACTGCACTTGCCAGACAGAAGGAATCCAGGCATAAACTGCTAAAGGCTTTGATGGCTTCTTCAGACAAAACTGCATTTTTCAGGCTTTGAGTGTATTCTTAACCATCTTCCAAGTGAAGATGGGCTATTTAAGCAAGGAACTGAGGCACATGGTAACTGCTTATTGGACTATTAGGTAGTTTTTAGGTGCTTTAATACTTCTAAAATCTGATCCATTAGCTTGCAAGTGGCAAGTTTGTAATAGAGAATGGGTGTTTTAGTGGTCTCTTGCAGCAATTAAGATTTTTCTGGTTTAAAACTTGGCAAGGAGACTGCTTCTATCGTTGATCCTTTTTGCTTCTGCATTTGTTGTTGTTTAGATCGGGAATGTCTGTTCCCCTCCATGTATTAAAGGGGAGTAAGTCCCCTGTCTTTTACTGGCTTGGTCACCTGACACAAAATCTGTATTCCATTGACTTGTGTTTTACCCTGCTTAATGTGTTACACAGTTTTCATATGCCAAATACTCTGGCTCGGTCTGTGGTTAAGAAATGAAGCCAACTGTCAAGGCAGATGAGGAAGTTTATGTACCTATAGAAAACATACTGTTGACTTGGTAAACAAAAGCTACCCTTACGAGAGTGGTGTCTGTAGTTAAACAAGATGATTATTTTCATAATAGTCCATACTGACGTTTCTGAATAGTGTGCTCTGGTTTCCAACGGGTTGGTTTATCTATAAATTGCTTTTTATGCTGTTGTATAATAAAGAGAAGATGTCTAAATTTTTTTTGTAGATTTATCAAGAGAAAATTATCGAGAAAGGATTGCAAGGGTTACACGGAAATTGCTGCGTAAGTTTAACCACTCCTTTCTATAAAAAGTACTGTGTTGTGCTTTTAAATATAATTTTATAGATGAGGAACTTGTTTTATTTACTTTGCCTATAATTCTTAAATTTAAACTTCGTAGAAATAAAACTATTGTTAATTTTTAAAGCTCTTTGCCTGTTGGGCAATAAGTTATTTTTCTTCCAATTGCAGGTTATATCCTTGATAATTCAGAAGATGATACCAAGTCTTTATTTCTAATAATAAAGGTATACTTATAATTTGTGTTATTTCAGACAATATTACTTGTTTTGCAAAATAATGACTCTTTGTCATCTTTTTCTTTCTACAGATTATTAGTGATGTTTTACAGTTCCAAGGTTCTCACAAGCATGAGTTTGATTCACGATGGAAAAGCTTTAATTTAGTGAAAAAATCAATGGAAAACAGGGTCAGTGACTTTTTCTTTTGTAGAGTTTAGGTGAGGGATGAAAATATTTCCTAATGTTCGGAAAGACTTTTTTCAAATTTTCATTACTGTCCTAATCAGTTTTCATAATTTTGAAATCTAATTCCTTGATAAGAATATTGCTTTGCAGTGCTTTTGTACCTTGAATTCAAGGATTTGTAAGTAAATAGCTTAGCATTTCTGAATTGTAGTAATCCTAAATTTGCATATGTCCTTGCACCAAAGTCAGGTTTGGCACGATGCTTTATTGCAATCCCTGTTAACTGAGAAGTTTCTGTGAACAGGCCTTTCTTTTGCATACTGAGTAACAGGCAAATAAAACACTTTACCAGATTTTCTGGCCAGACGACCTTGATTTTTTTTTTTTAAAATGTTTACATGAAATGTGCCTGTATCTAGAAGAATAAGAGTATTTGGGGAAGTTCAGTCAGTGCAAATTGTGAATATGAATACTGAAATCCTAACAAATTATGTATTTGCTTACAGCTGCAAGGAAAGAAACAGCATATTAGAGCTTTGCTGATTGACAGAGTTATGTTGCAGCATGAGGTAATTCTTTCACTTTATTCTTTATTACCTCCTTGAAAAACTGATTTGTTATGTTAACATGTAGCAAAAGATGCAGTAATCTTGCACTAGCTTCCCTTACATGTGTTAAATGTGAAAACAATCGGTTCTTTGTTTTCTATGCAATGTAGCTGAGAACACTAACAATGGAAGGGTGTGAATATAAAACTTCTCACCAGGAGATGATCAGAGATCTTCTGTGTTTGTCTACAAGTTCATATGGTCAGGTAAGGAAAAGTATCTTTTGAACTGAAATATATGGAATTTGTTGTTGATCTCCTCAAGTTATATTTTTGAGATCATCTTTGCTTTTCAGTTTATTTCCATGTCAACATGAAATATTTACTTATTTCAGGGGAGGTTTAGATAGGAAAAAAATTTACACTGGAAGTGTTACTAAGCGTTGGAACAGGCTGCCTGGTGAAGTGGTTAAGTCACCATACCTAGCAATATCTAAAGGATGGGTAGACATAGTACTTAAATATGTGGTTTAGTGGTAGTTTTTGTCAGTATTAGGTTAATGGAAGGGACCTTTCAGATCATCAAAACAACCTAGGCAAGTCTATGTTTCATTTGCATTAGTTGCCAATTTTGCTGTAAGCCCCTTCTTTGTCAAATAAACAACTGGGTAGAGAGACTTAGGTTACCAATTTTAAATTTTTTGAGGGACTTAACTCTAGGCTTCTAAAAACAATTACTCATTTGTAATTGAGTAAATTAAAATTTAGTAGAAATATACCAGGTTGAGGTTATGATACCGGGTTTGGTGATATGTTTCATGGCAATATTTGGAATGCTAAGTCTACCTTTAGGATGTCATCATAGCCCCTTCCTAGTTCTTAAAAATATACAAAACAAGTGTGCTGGTAGTTGGGTTCTGAACTCTTTGCTTGGTGGGAGTTCTGTGTGCGTATATAAGTTCAAATCCATCCACAGTCTTTACAGACTCTTTAGATAGTCTTAACCACATCTGTTATTATGCTGTTTGCTCTTCAAGTGATCTTAAAAACACATTTTTTTGGCAACATAAAGAATTCTCTTTAACTTTGTAGCTGTTTTGAAGTAAATGCTAGAAACAAGTAGGCGTTATGAACAACTGTGAGCAAGGGTGTGGGGAAGCATGCTGTTTACAATGTTCTACAGATAGTTGTGTTTCTGTGCTCAAATTCTGTGCATAAGGAACTGAGAGAGGTAAGGGTGATTGGATTGTATAGTATATTTTTGGTTCAGAAGACTTTCTAGTAATGTCTCTCTTCCAACAGGTCAGAAGCAAAGCTCAGCAAGCATTCTTCACAGCTCTAGGAACGTACAATTTTTGTTGCAGAGATATCATTCCCTTGGTTTTGGAGTTCTTGCATCCAGACCGGCAAGACGTCACTCAAAAGCAATTTAAAGTACTGTCTTACTAACTTGGCTTCATGCCTTTTGAAAATGTTGTTATAGGAGAATTTTTAATGGTGAAAAGTGGGATTTGCTTGTTACTCTGATATTTTCGAGGCATATAGCTTATGCTTGGCTAGTGTGAGGAATTATATTTGGATTAGATCAGTTGTTAAGAGAAATCTTGTGTTTATAGATGCTTCTCATTTCATTATGGGGTCAGCTATTATAACAATGTGTTACACCTGTTGTTAACTTCTTAAATGGAAATTGAGAAGCTACAGTCCAAGATACTAAAACTCATTAAGCCGTTCTGTCAGCTGTAGTAGCATAAGAAAATAGTGTGAATTGGACAAAAAAAGTTGATCACTCAAAAAAGTTACAGTAAATCAGGTGGATTTTGTTATGAAGTGGTGGGTAATTGCTCATGCTGCCAGACCTGGAAAGGGTGCTGACATGGTGATGCCAGGATGCAAGCTATCCATCTGGGTGCTCAAAAGCATCATGCTCCCCTTCCTTCCCCTGTAACCCCCTCAGTCCTGCTGGCCACAGAGGCAATTTGGACTCTTGTATGGTCAGAACAAGAGCTATGGCTTATCCTGCTCCAGCTGCCTGACATGTACTATCAGACAGCATTGCATATCTTAGTATCCCTGTTCTTGTTTCTTTATTATTATTTTTAATGCCACCCTTGTACCTCCCTTTCTCCATCCCTTTCCTCCCCGATAAGCAACCCGTGCCTATTTACTTTTTCCCAATTGGTTCCAGTTTTGCTACACTTACAGCATTTTCTACTATACCTGAATTTGGTATTTTTGATGCCGCTATGAGTCTTAGCTGATATGTTACTGGTTACCACTGTTGTTATTGTAAGACTCTGCTCTCCAAAAGGTCCCCAAGATTTCCTTCCAATTGCCTGTGGATTTTGGCCATTTTTCACATAACTCCACTTAATCACCTGTGAAATCCGGCCCCTCTTTGTTTTCACTGTGTGTCAGCCTCTCACATTCACCAGGTTGTTGTTGTGTCCCAGTAGTTCACAGAAAGGCCAGGTGTGGTAATTGAACATTGAATAATCTCCTTTATAATGTAATTCAGAAATCAGCCATTCTATGGATAAATTAATTGGCAGAGCTTCCAATCTCCTTAAAGGAGTTCTTCAGTACTAAGAGGATTCTGTGAAAAATCTTTGGCATTTTGATGATGAGACTGCATTGGTGATTGTTTATGGTACATTTTAATGATTTGGTAATGTGAAGATTGATTTTTATTCTCTGTGGGTGCATGCTTATGTAGATAAATATCACTTGCATGTGAACAATGCTTAAACTTTCTAAAATTACATCTTTCATTTTACAGGGTGCCTTATATTGTCTGCTTGGAAATCACAGTGGAGTATGTTTGGCAAATCTTCATGACTGGGATTGTATTGCACAGACATGGCCAGCAATTGTTTCTTCTGGGCTTAGCAAAGCTATGTCCTTGGAAAAACCATCCATAGTTAGACTCTTTGATGACCTAGCAGAAAAAATCCATAGGCAGTATGAAACAATTGGATTGGATTTTGCGGTAAGCAAGGGATTGCTTAGGGAGAGTGTCTTGGATTCTGAGAGCATTTGATTGCTTGAGGCTCAGGTATATTATCTGAGTTAGTGTTCTGTTTATCACATTCAAATTTCTGTGACAGGACTGTAGACTTGTACGTTTGAGACTGAAGTTACACAGCTTCCTATAATACCACTGGAATTTTTACCTTTTTGTTAACCTCTAGGGAAGCCTGTTACAGAAAGGAAAATTTAAGTTGCTGTTCAGCGTTAATTGGTGTGAGTCATGCTGTTCAAGTGTGAAGATGTGTGCTGGTGGGACAGTGTCATCAAATTAATGTCACAACACTCATTACACAACTTCCTCTTATTCTTCTCTAATCAGTGGGTTAAATGGCATGGTACTTATTTTTCATAAAGAGTGACAATTAAAAATTTTATGAACAGTTTTTATGCTTTAATGAAATACCAAATTCTGGTTTTACCTTTATTTTAATATAGAATGTGCTTGAGAAAATACTGCCATGTGAACACAAAAGATGTCTTCCCTATTTTTTCATAGATTTGTCTATGTGGATGGGAAATTCTGCACTCTTCATATTATTCTGAACTCTCCTTGTTTTGAAACAGAAACAAACATGTATAAAGCTTTTAAGTTGCTGCTCAGTCCCAAATCTTTGTGTTCTCTGTCAATAGGTTCCAGAGAAATGCATTGAGGTAGCGGTTCTGCTGCAAAAATCAGAACATCCAAATTCAAACTTCAAAGGTCTTTGTTCAGAAGAAATTCAGTTAGGAATTCAGCGACAGAAGGAAAAGAATGCTGAGGCTTTACGGTAAGTTAAATTTCCCTTAACACAAGCTTACACTGCCTAGTATTTATTGTACATTAAATGTAATAATCGGAAATTGCTGAGCTAAATCTTAAGCTCAACAAATTCACAATGTCCAAGGATTCTTGTGGTATATCTTCCCTCCTGACTTGGTAGCCTCTTTTCTCTATGCTTGTATTTCCTTCCTTCTTCCTCTTCCCTGTCCTCCTGATTTGTGCTGTGCTTACTGCATTGCTTTCACTCACCTTTTGTAGAACATTTACTGTATTTTTAAGTTATTCCCTCAGTAGCATCTGGTTGATGATTCTCTCTTTTTTTTCCCCTCAGAAACTATGAAAATTTGGTCAACATGCTGCTGGACTGTGTGGAACAAAGAAATCTGTAAGTCTCCCTTTCTGTGGGAAAGAACTTTTTTGGGGAGTTGATTTGAGGTGGCTACATGAGTAAATGTTATTTTCTTCAAGAAGTACAGTTAGCATGACCAGAATTGGGTAGGGTTTGATTTGTTTTTTTTCAGCCTTGAAGTAGTTGTCCAAAAGCAGTCTTTTAGTAGCAGTCTAACGTAAAACAGATTGTGGTTAGCTTCTTGGAGAGTTTTTCCAAACGTATCTGCAAGAATTTAATTTCTGGAGATCTTCATGTGTTTGTATATGGATTCTGCTTGCCCAAACAGCAAGACAAAGGTCAATATAGGGGAGTCTTGCATTACTGTCTTGAATTTGTTTTCATTTAGAGCTTGATTTGTTAGTAGAAGGCATCATCACATCTCCAAGTTAAGCTTTCTCATTTATTTCAACTTTTTTTTTTTTTTAGTATTTTTTTGTTCTGGGGAAAAAGCTCTGGATCTGTCTGCATAATACTGATATCCAAACAGATTTGATTTCATAGCATAATATTTGTGTTTAAAAACTTTAAAAGAATATCCCTATAGGTCTGTATTTCACATTGAAATGCCAAGATCAAGAAGACACCATTAACTGAGTGTTTGATTGCACTTGTGTGTTCCTAGAACACTGGAGGTTTACCTAAATAACAGTTAAACTTGTTGACTATAGCAGTGGCATGGAACATAACTTATGTTAGTCCAAATATATTTATATAATCTTATTACTTATAATCATTTCTGTGGAAAAGCAGTATATGCAACTATGCTACTTATTGTCTGTTTTGAATATTTTATTTCTTTTTAGTCCCTGGAAGTTTGAGCACATCAGCATTGGTTTTCTGTCTCTGCTCCTGAGGGATGATAAGATACTGCCTGGCCGTGCCATAAAATTTTTTGTGCAGTGTCTCAACCATGATGCAATTGTAGTTCGTAAGGTAAGAACAACATAATTAATTTTTTTGTTTTGCAGCTCATTGGGCTTTAGATCAGATGTTTGTGGTGGTTTGCTCTGATAAAGCACAAAACCCGAGGTGCACCTCCCTCCTCACTCTTCCAGCTGTGCATATGTACAAAAGTTCCTAATCCAAGAAGATGAGTCTTGGCAGTGCTGTAGCTGTGACTATAGTATAAAGTCTGTAAACTCTGAAAATGTGGAACATACCTATTCATTCTTACTTCAGACTACTTTTGCAGATACCTGTTTTTTTCCATCTGTGGCTTATTATTTGAAGGGAGCCATCTGTGTTGTATTTGTACCTTTAATTCTGCTTGTTGCCTCAGTGATGCACCTCTTTGTTTTTCTGAGAATGATAACTAGGGAGGTTTTTCTGGGCTATAAAGGTCACACTTAAGTCATGTCCTGTGTCCCTGAAATAAGTGAGATTACTTCTTTATGGGAAGTATCAACTGCTGGTGTGATGAACTTCACTGTAGTGTTCACTGGCTTTTTAGGGCACTCAGTAACTGGCTTAAAATGTGACTGAGATGATTAGACGCATCCTTCTGGAGATGAGTGAATATACTAATCCCCATTTCTTTCTTTTAGGTGGCAATCTCAGCTGTGGCTGGTATTCTTAAGCAGCTTAAGAGAACACACAAGAAAGTGCCCATCTGCCCATATGAAATAAGTAGGTTTTTATTTAATATAAAAGATGTCTTACTAGCGTTTATCCTGAAATTTTTTAAAGGCATATTTTTCTGGGTAAACTAAACACAATATCACAAGCTTTGTGTTTTTCTCTGGTTCTCAATGTCCTAAGCAAACAAAACAAGGTTGTTTTTCAGTTTAGGTTTGGGGTTTTTTAAGCAGTACTATATGTGTGTGTATTAAGTTATTCACTTACATGACGTGAGTTAAAACTTCAGAGATATGGTCATTCTCCTTTCAGAAAGCCATATAATTTGTGAGAATAACTTGTATATCTCCTTTTTATTCTTTTAATAATTTCAAATGGCACACATATAAATTACTAAAGGAATCTCTTACTGTTACCTTTCCTTTTAATCTCCTAGGACAAATCTCTGTACAGATTTGATTGGAATGAGGGAGATGCAAACACTTTAGAATGTTGTGGTAAAAATAAGTCGTAATATTTGCCAGGTCTGTTAGTGAACAAGCCTGATAGGTTGTTTTGTGGGGTTTTTTTTTGTTTGTTTGTTTGTTTTAATCCATTTAAACCAGGTGGAAACCCTAAGCCTTCCAGCATTCAGGCTGGTGACAGACAGGATAACCAGTGGCTACATTATGACAGTCAGAGCTTACCAAAGACTAAGGAAGCCTGGGAGTCATGTTGTTTTGTGGAGAAAACACACTGGGGGTATTATACCTGGCCTCGGTGAGTATCATTACACATTAAGACAGAATTGTGAGCAGAAAAAACGCTGTGGTAAATTAAATAATGGTATTTAGCTTTAATTTTTTTTAATCGAAACAAAAAAATACAATTTATTTAATCCTTTGTGCTTGTTGCTTGTTTTACCACTTTTGTGTGGGTTTTGTGGTTTGGGTTTCTTATTATTTATTTTCTACCTGTATTTCTTGGGGTTTTGTGGACACTTTAGGCATATGAATGTTTAACTGCTGGTTTTAAAATGAAGTATGCACATTTGAAAATTACATAGTTCTAAAATATGCAGAATATTCTACTTCTAATTCTGGATTGCTTGCTGTAGCAAAACATTTATGATATCAGACTCCTAATTTTTTTTGTTGCAAATGTTCTATTCAGTTCTGATCTTTTGGAGTTGATAAATCCTGTTTGATACAGAGAATATAGAAATTAATTATAACCTTTAATTTTAAACATGTTATGGTATTCTACTTTTTTTTAATCTTCAGAACTATGACAGTTTATGCCCCGGTTGAGAATCAACCAAAGCTTGGACGAAGGAGAGATGAGCTGACAGAGGTAAGGGTTGCAGTTGTATGTTTTTTTCAATACTCCTCCTCCTTTCTATTTTCGATAGATTACTGTGGAGATCAAATACCCTACTCTCTTTTAACTTCTTATTGCTTACCACTTAGGATGTGCTTACACAAAATGTGTGGAAAAAGATTTGTCTTTGATTACAAACCAAGATGGAGGTCAAACTCAACTATACAGTTCCATGACTGTGTGGAATAATCATGTTTTTAACAAGCAATAAGTGATAACTGTTCTGAAAACTAAATCCCCACAAAACATTTTTAATTGCATTTTTCTACTTAATTTCCATAGTTAATTGGTGTTAGCATGCAAGAAGAAATCATTATTTCAGTGTATTGCACCTTGTCTGACAGTGATCATGGATTAATTGCATTAATGAGCACTTTCTTTCAAATCTTTATCAGAGTTTAGAACAAGGTAATTAGTGATGGTGGGAACGACCTCTTTGTAGGTGTTGAGGTAGTGAAAGGAGAGACAATCCAAAGTCATTAATGAAAATAAAAATCAAGAGTCTTCCAAAACATTACCCAATATTCCATATAAAATGAGGAGGGAAATGGATGACTCAGGCATGATTTTTGCCAAAAATAAAATTAAAAGGAACTTGAAAAAATTGGGATATCACTGTAACAATCACCTCAAAGCTAATCCTTTTTTTTTTGTTACAGGCAGAACAAATTATATATGATCACTTCTCTGATCCCAAGTTTGTTGAACAGTTAATAAAATTTTTGTCTTTAGAAGACAGAAAAGGAAAAGACAAATTTAATCCTCGCAGATTCTGCCTCTTCAAGGTAACTAGAGTTCAGTAACTAAATTGCTTTCTTTTTGTAGATAATTGTCAGAGCGTGGAAAAGCCACATAATTCTTGGCTTATACCACACTGTTGCAAAGCATTAACTTTTAAAGGTATGCTGCTCTGATTTAATCCTATTAGTTCTCTTTACTGATTAACTCCATAGGGAAGCATATTTAGAGTAATATAGAAGTACATAGGACACTTGTATATAATTCTATTACAAAAGCAGTTTTACTTTCTGCATATTCAAATCTCAAGTGATTCAAGATCTTATGTTCTTAAAAAGAATAACAGTTTAAGCAGGTAATTACTGAAGACACTTTCGCATCTTGTTTTACAGGGCCTTTTCAGAAACTTTGATGATGCCTTCTTGCCAGTTCTTCAGCCCCATTTAGAACAACTTGTGGCAGACACCCATGAAAGCACCCAGAGATGTGTAGCTGAAATTATAGCTGGCTTAATAAGAGGTTCTAAACACTGGACATTTGAAAAGGTGCTGAAGTAGTATTTTTGACTGATTCATGGAAGTTAAAGAATAAGTTTCAGTTGTTAAATTAAACATGGGAAGCTACGGGCTTTTAATGTGTCCTGTTTCCAAGAAAGGATTGGAAAAAGTTGGAACTCTTCACGCTTCATTGTGCTCAAAGTTTGTCAATTTATAGCTTGGTTTGGTGACTATATAATAACTAGGACTTAATAAAATGCTTCAAGATGAAAACTATGAATAGTTTGCTAGTAAGGAGATAGCAAAGCTAGCATACTTTGTGATTTCCTATTGGAATAAGTGCTTATGTCTACCTTGGACTGTCGCCTGCAGGAGTCGTGGCGACCTGGTTCAGGAACAGCACGTTGGCCAACTCCAGGCCGCTCGGTCCATCAGCTCGCAGACACCAATGTGGTGGACGGCAAATGGCGTTTATTGATAGATAACACGGCATTGTATACTCTGGGTTCACAACATCACTTCCATCCGCTTACATCCTGAACTAAGTGCTAAACGCTATTGGCTATAGGGAGAGGGGGGGGCCTATCTTTCCGTACATAGCGAGATCTTCCGGTCGCCAGACCCTGTACTGCAACATTGGACTATTACATTTTTGAGTCTAGACCTAGCTGTCTAGATTATCTTCAGCGAGTTTGCTGATGACACAGAACTGGGAGGAGTGGCTGACGCACCAGAAGATCGTGCTGCCACCCAGCGAGACCTAGACAGGCTGGAGAGTTGATCAGGGAGAAATTTAATGAAGTAGAACAAGGGCAAGTGCAGAGTCTTGCATCTGGGCAAGAATAACTCCAGGTACTGGTATAGGTTGGGAAATGACCTGTTGGAGAGCAGTGTAAGGGAAAGGGACCTGGAGGTCCTGGTGGACAGCAGGATGACCATGAGCCAGCACTGTGCCCTTGTGGCCAAGAAGGGCAATGGCATCCTGGGGTATATTGGTCGGGAGAGGTTCTCCTCCCACTCTACTCTGCCCTGGTGAGACCCCATCTGGAATATTCTGTCCAGTTCTGGGCCCCTCAGTTCAAGAAGGACAGGGAACTGCTTGAGAGAGTCCAGGGCAGGGCTACAAAGATGATTAAGGGAGTGGAGCATCTCCCATATGAGGAAAGGCTGAAGGAGCTGGGTCTCTTTAGCTTGGAGAAGAGGAGACTGAGGGTGTGACCTCATGAATGTTTATAAATACATAAAGGGTGAGTGTCAGGAGGATGGAGCCAGGCTCTTCTCAATGATGGCCAATGACAGGATAAGGGGCAATGGGTGCAAGCTGGAACACAAGAGGTTCCACTTAAATATGAGGAAAGCCGTCTTCACGGTGAGGGTAACAGAACACTGGAACAGGCTGCCCTGAGAGGTTGTGGAGTCTCCTCTGGAGACATTCAAAACCCACCTGGACGTATTCCTTTGTGACCAAATCTAAGTGTTCCTGCTCCAGCAGAAGGGTTGGACTAGATGATCTTCCAAGGTCCCTTCCAATCCCTGATATTCTGTGATTCTGTGTGATCTTTAAATGAATTTTTATGCTCAGAAGTAATTCTGGAATAACAATTTTCTGAATAAAAAAAAAAAGAAAAACTAGGAGGGGAGGGAGGAGTCCTTGGGGTGTACAGGACTGCTGTCGTACCACAAGCAAAATGTATGCTGTCTGATACAATTGTACTTAAGTCAATATGAAAACAGTGCATATGTAGTCCATAGTATTTCAAAACACCTTGTAAAGAAAATGTAAAATGATTCCTGAAATCTTACCTCTGATAGCATTTATTTCCTTTTATAAATATCATACTTCCATAATCAGTATTATTTTTCTACTATTTGAAAAGATGGAAGGATTTGGGCTCACAGAGGTTAAAAGCCATTTTGTCCTTAAATAGTCAAATTTTGTCTTCTGCCTTTTTGCTGAGCAGGTAGAAAAACTTTGGAAGCTTCTCTGTCCATTGCTTCGAACAGCTCTATCCAACATTACAGTGGAAACATATAATGATTGGGGCACATGCATAGCAACCTCCTGTGTAAGTATGCCCTTTTTAGTCTTGTAAAGCTATGTCCAGATGGTCAAGTTGTACAGCTAATATGTAAATAAGAGCTTTACAGAGGTATTGGGGCATATTTTATCAGCTAAAACTGAAAACTGTAAATACAGCATAAAAATAACATCCATTTAAAACCTTCTGCCCTTTGCAGACAGTTAGGTATAATATTTTAGAATGAAAATAAAGCCTTAGTTTTCTTTTAAGTATTTTAGAAGAGTTGCATAAGATTAATGGGTGATGTTAATGTGTATGCTTTCCACGTGCTCAATTTTTGTGGCGTTTTTTAACTCAAATTATATATTTATTCTTGGTTTAAAATTGTGCAGCTTAGCCTCAGGCTTTGAAAAGTTTCAAGTCGTCTTGTAACATAGAGTAAGATTTCTGTACACTGTGATGGACTGGGAAAAGCGGTGTCTGAGAAGCAGTGTAAACGATAGGCCACAAATACCTGGGGTCAGTAATTCTTTTAAATCAGTCAGCAAAATTCAACAGTGTTTCAGCCAGAACCCTTGTAATTAATTAGCAAAATTCAGACACGCTTATTTATCTATGTAAAAATCTAAGCTAAAATTAGTTCTATTTTTATCATTGTATTTACCAAAAAATTAAACGTAGTTTAATTGTGTTTTCCTCTTATTGAGATTCATTGTGTTGTGGAAAGACACATAACCTGCTTAATAGAATAAACCCAGGAGATGCAAAGAAAACCCCTGTCAAAACTTGTTTATACAGTATTTATATTTAAACAAAACCAAAATCAGTTTACTTATATCTCTGATACCCATGTTTTTTTCAGGAGAGCAGAGATCCTAGGAAACTTCACTGGTTATTTGAATTGCTGTTGGAATCTCCATTGAGTGGTGAAGGAGGGTCATTTGTAGATGCATGGTAAAATTAATTTTGACTGTTGTATTGTTGCTGAATAATGAAGGTAAAGTGTGGATAAAATGTATTGAGAGCATAGTGTGCCAGCTGGCTTGTGGAAGCAGGGAAGAAAATCCCTCCTTTCCAATTAGCTTTCCACACACAATGATAGTTTCTTCATTATTATTTTTTAATGTAATTAAAACTAGTTAACAGAATGTGAAGGTCTGGAACTAGCATAGCACCAGTACTGCTGTTTCATTCTGTAATTTTTACTCATCTTTGCAATGCAGTTCATGCACAGTTCAATGCTTTTACGCATTGACACACAAAACTGTCCAAAAGAGGGCTTGGAGGGGACCAGGGATTGGAGGAACAATTTTGTATGACTAAAGATACACTGTTCTGATTTCTAGCCGACTTTATGTACTGCAAGGTGGCCTTGCACAGCAAGAATGGAGAGTACCAGAGCTTTTGCACAGACTGCTAAAGTACTTGGAACCTAAACTTACCCAGGTTTACAAAAATGTCCGAGAGAGAATAGGAAGGTCAGTGTTTACTTCTGCAGTTCTTGGGGTATTTTTTCCCTTTGTTTTATTTGGGTAATTGAGTGAGTACACTGAAGTGATGACTGCTTATCTCTGTGTGTGAATACGAACAAAAAACCCAAGCCAAACACTTTACTGCCTCTAATCCTTAATAAGCCATAAATATACAGGGAATCATTTAGAGAGCAATCTAGTGGCTTAAGAACTACTTGCAGATCTGTTGGGAGGAGAGGGGCATTGTAGCTTAGTGGTTGACTAACCCTGCTTGATTCAAATACCTATAAAGAGGGTATTTATTTTTAAATAACTTTGAAGCAAAGATTAGAGGATTTTTTTCTATAAGTATTAGACTTTAAAGTTCAATAAATTGATCTCAGATCACTTTTAGCTATGTTCTCTATACAGTTAACTATGCTAACTGTATGTTCTTGCTTGCTTTGTTTGTCTTTTTAGCGTTTTGACTTATGTATTCATGATAGATGTTTCTTTGCCAAATACTGCTGCAACTAAATCTCCTCGTGTCCATGAATTTACTGCTCGCATACTTGAAAATCTTAAACCCCTCATGGAAGCAGATGAAGAAATTCAGAATCATGTTATGGAAGAGAATGGACTTGGTGAACAAGATGAGCGAACTCAGGGCATTAAACTCTTGAAAACTAGTGAGTTACTTAATAAGGTTAAGAAACGGGGGGGTATTTTAGGACATGGTTGTCCAGGTGGCAAAATGATTGCAATACAGTTGCAATACACAATTCCACCTCTGGATCTGTGCTGCAACAAAGTATCTGTTCTTTCAGGGTTCAGGTTTAGAAAGTCACCTTTACAGGGTGAAACTACTAGTATAGTTCCATTCTACCGTGTGAAAATCTCCCAGGCAAGTCTTGCAATAAATTTGGTCTATAACTTGTTTTGGGATTGTTACTGGTTTTTATCTTCCTCTTCAGTGATCATTTCTCTTTATAAAAACAGTTCTGAAGTGGCTGATGGCAAGTGCAGGACGGTCCTTCTCTACTGCTGTCACAGAGCAACTCCAGCTTTTACCCTTATTTTTCAAGGTATAGGCTTTAATTGCTCCTTTGTTAGTCATGTTTGATTAAAAAGATTCTATATAGAAACCAAAGTTATAAGGGACTTTATAAATAAAAAGAACCTGTAATGGTAATAAAAACCATGCATAACAAAGAGGCCCAAATGTTTGTGGGTTTTTTTAATGCTTATGTATGCTTACAGCTGGTAATCTATCCTGTTAAATTATTTCCTGACAATAGTGATTTGGAAGTGAATGCTCTGTACATGTTTAACCTGAGGGGGTGAAAGTGTTTAATTTATGAGTGAGTGTATGTTGTTTCTATTCTGATACTTATATTTAATTGTTTTCTTCCATTCCATGATTATACAACTCTTTCTAAATGGTGGTGCTTCGCTTGTTGTTTTCTGGCACCTCTAATCCTTGTATTCTTTTATGAAGCTGGGTCTTTCAGTGCTACCTACATATTTGAAATAATACATCAGTGCATGCTCCACAGGATGTTTTCGTATAAACATCAGGCAATTATCGAGCAATAATGTATGTGACTGAAAAATAATGGTGAAAGTGAACTAGAAATACCAATAAAGCTTTCTCTCTGTTTTGCACCTACATCTAAAACATAAAATCAACTGGATTTGATACCAAAAGAATTGCAAGAAGAAACCAAAGTCTCAACAGTACCCATTTAATCCTCCTTAAGAGCTTCAGGCTAGCCATACTGTTTAGATAACTATTATGTGATGCAAGGAACAAAGATCCCTTGATCATCTTAATTTTTGTCCACAGCTTATTGCTGAGAATATTTTAATGTTACATTGTTTTTTGCTAATTTACTTAATTTTTCAGTATTATGTTGACTGTATTTTCCTAGACAACTGTTCTTTCATGAGATTAAACTCTGTTTCAGGATTTTGCTGTTAGCCATGCTTACGCTAGTCTTTTTTTTTTTTTTTCTCTCACATCGATCTCTAGATTGCACCAGTAGAAAATGACAATAGCTATGATGAGCTCAAAAGAGATGCTAAGATGTGTTTGTCATTAATGTCTCAGGGTTTGCTGTATCCTCAGCAAGTGCCTTTGGTACTTCAGGTGCTAAAACAAGTGAGTATTGTCTACATAGCTTAAAGCTTTTTGTTATGTCATGCACTCTGTGCTTTTTTTTTTTTCCCCTTAAATATTATATGGTAGTTGTGGTTTGAATATACTGATTTTCTTAGGGGTGAAAGGGGAGAATTTATTAGGATTGCTTTGAGACATTCATGGAGACAGTAAATGTATTTTGTTTTGTTTCCTACTTCCAAATATTTGAACAACTTATATCTTAATAAGAAATGGAACGGTATTTTCATAAATTAAAACTTGTTCAGTAGTGGATCAATTTTAAGCCAAACATGTCTCCTATGAGCATTAGGGTTCAAAATCCAGTTTCAAAATGAGTTGTCGTACAAAGAACTGCCCTTGAATGTGCCATTTTTAGAGTGTTACAGCATGTTTATCAACTGCTACTGCTTTCTGAAAAACAACACATGAAAATGTGCTCTTGAATTTAATGGTTCATTCTGTACAGTTTGTCATGCAATAAATGCTTTTCTTTTGTCATTCAAGACTGACTTAAAATAGTAAAATCACCTGTTGAAAAAAACGTTGCTGTAGGCTGTACACTGCCAAAATAATAACTGCAGTGTTGCAATCCACACTGCACCCATGCTTGATGCTTTCAGTAATTTGGAATTCCTTAAGCATGTGGAGATGAAAGTACAGGAACTTGAAAAAATTTTGCTTTCCAAATGCACTGTATAGAATATATACTCAAACAGAACAGAATTTCTGGTTCATTTATATCTGCCTTATGATTGACGTCAGAAATAAAGGTGGAAACTTGCTGGCTTTGTTTTTCAAATACTGTTAGCTTTACATTAGCTGCTTTCCTTCACGTTGTTGCTTTCTCATACTTAACACTTATTTTTATTTGTAGTCAGCAAGAAGCAATTCTTGGCATGCTAGGTATACCATATTAACCTACCTCCAGACCATGGTGTTCTACAATCTTTTTATCTTTCTTAACAATGAAGAAGCAGTCAATGACATTAGATGGCTGGTTATAAAACTGTTGGAAGATGAACAGCTTGAGGCAAGTAATACCTTTTCTGAAATGCTTTGTTTCACATGACTGATTTCTTGCCCTTGTAATGTTTTATGAAAAAACTACCAGTCATAAATTAATGCAGCAAGTGTTTGTAGCTTAGCAATCTTCCTATTTGAAAATATAACTAGCTTTATAGGATTTACTTTCATATTCCATTTTTACTTTTAATATTCCATTCCATGAAAACCAGCAGTTTAGAATATACTTCATTCCTAATTTTTAAGTTTCATTGTTCTTACTCTTTCAACAGAATGCAGCAGTGCTTAGTTTCAATCTTGGTTTAAGTAGAGCTGAAATATAATATTTTGTAAGCTTACTTTTCAGTCTGGCGAGTCTTTGTACTTTTCTGGAGCTAGTGATACTCAGTTACATACAAATGGAAGGAGATAACATCCACAATCTTTACATGGTATATGTGTGCTGTGGAAGATCAGTGTATGAATGCACGCGGTATGCTCTTAGAAGCACTATCAGGATCATAAGCTATTTCTCAGAAAAAATAAAAGGTGCCTGATGTGAATAACTGAGTCTTGTTTGTCTGGTTTCCAGAAGCTGGGGGGAAATAATGGAATTATTTTATTCTGGATCACTAGTATACAGAACTGAAAGCTTGTATTAAATGATACAAATTTGAAGTATGATTGATCACGTTCAAGGACAGCGAAGAATCTTTAGTGTTAACCTCCATCCTGTTCCATTTATCCCGCACCATCATTTTCACTAGTTTTTGTAAAATTGGCAAATACCAATGAAGTCCATCCTTTTTGGCTGCTTGGGTGCTTTTTTTCTTTCTAGGAAAAAGATTCTGAAGTGTGATATCCTTCTGCCAAAACAAAGATCCTGGTTTAAGTCTACCTGAAGCTACATTTAAAACATTAGTTACACTTGTGATGCGAAGCTTGTTTTCATAAACAGTGAATTTGAAATAATTTGAATATACAAATTTAAATCCTAGCTTAAAAGGTTTGACATAAAAGCTCTGTAAGTGCCTGTAATACATGAAGAGCAGCACTTAGACTACTTGCCCAGCCATGCCAATTTCAGTCTTCAGATGAGCTCACTGTCTTTCATGCCATTATTTGCTATAGCAAGCTGGAATGCAACAGCTTGCAATCTTAGGTAAACTGTTTACCACATCAGTCAGAATACTTACCTCATAACCTCATGTCATTTCGAAAAATACATTTTATTCAATACAATTCAGTACAATTTATCTAGTCATTTTAAATGTACAAAATTATTCGCCTGTACTACAGAGATGAAAATCCAAAAAGCTCATCTACATTCATAACCACTTACGATCATGTTGTTACCATGGAAGCTTTTCTTTGAAGAGTAATCTTGTTCTTTTGTGATAGTAATTGCCAAGATGCAGTGTCTTGCAGAGTAATTCATATGTATTTTAGTTTAATGCTGAATTTTTAAGATATGTATGCTTTCAATAGAATCCTTAGCATTAACCAGTATTTGGTGTCTTTACCCCATGGAACTGGCATTTTGGATCTTGGATGTAGTTTTTTTTTTTTCTTATTTTGATACAAAGGTGCCAGACCAAATGATCCTGTTGCTTTTAATACACAATTTATACTTCTACTCTAGAATTCTCAAACTTCCTGGTATGTTCATATTTTTTCATAAAATCATTGCAACAAACCTTGACAAAGGACGACAAATGACCACATTGAATGTCAGATAGCAATATGACTATAATACAAACTGAACATGGGTTATAGGACAGTCTGGCTTCTGCTGAATGCAGATTTCATCTATTCAACTTGAGGCACGAGTCTCAAGAATTTAAGAAAGCTGTACTTAAGCGTTATTGTGGAAAATGCTCATTCTGAAAGTCAAGAGGAGTCGTGGAGCTGATGGATTACTATGAATGTTACATATAATGTGACCCTCCAGCTGATCGAGGGAAAAAGTATGCAGTCCTGAAAAACCATGTCTCTGTGTACAGTAGTATAACCACCATTGATAACATCTGATTTTCGGGAGCAGTTGGAGAGAGCTGCAGGAATTACTTGAGTTTGGGAAAGCACGGTTTGCATTAAATAATTCTATTTACTCAGAAAAAGTGGAGAAGTAAAAACGACTGTCGAGTTATGATTAAAGTGATAGCCCAGTTAATCTGAAAGCATCTCTCTCACAGTTTTCTCAGCCATAATTTGATCTAGGAAGCTATCTGTGTAGGGCATGTGCATATGTTTATATTTTTATAAACCAGTCTACTGAATACAGAGCACTCATGTCATGATAAACATTCTTAGTATTATAATGCAATGTTACAGTAATGGGAATATTTTCTCTTTGCGTAAGTAGCCCCTTGCAAGTACTGCACTTAGGTTTTTCTTGTGCTGTTGAGTGGATTTTTTGATTTTTTTTTTTTTGTTCTGATATTGCTGCAGTTTTGTAGACCTTGGTCAGTCAATTCCAAAAACAAACAAAACAAAACAAAAAAACCCCAAACCCCCAAAACTAAACCATACTTGATTGAGAGAGTATTCCTATTCTACTCATCTGTAGTTTTTATGTTCTAGAAGTCATCATGTGAGTATGATATCTAAATTATTTTGTGTCTGGTGTTGTGATGAATTATTAACTTGTTAACATAGGGTTTTAAAGGCTTTTCTTCTAGGTGCTCGTTGCAGCAAAACATTCCTTTTAGTTAGATTATTAATTTAGAAATTGAAGTGGCTTTAATACAGTGAATAATGATGTAAATGAGTACAGTTCACTTGGGAGCTTGCTCACTTTACAGCCAAGCTTCTTTCTATTCTGTGTCTTGCATTAGCACATCGTGTTTCATTTAATAGCAATTTCTTAAGAGACTCACAAATTGCTGATAAACAATACTGGCAGGCTTTCACTTCATACTACTTTATGCTGCTAACAAAGTAGGTCACTTGAATACTATGTTGTAGAAATTTAAATGACACCTCAATGACACCTCAATGACCAAATGACACTGTTTAATTATTGCAGTAATTGTAGCTCTACTTAATGCTTTGTGGAGGTTCAGAACATTATGTTCAAGAATGTAATTTATTATCTGCTGCATTGGATTCAGAGTGTTGGTAGGTGTTTGTACTCCAGATAGAGAGATATTCTGTTTACAGTAAGGTGTAAGAATATGTGCTTACCAAAAAAATCTGGTGACTGCTGTCAGTGTTCAACAAGTTGGTTTGGCTTTCCAGATTGTAAATGTTGTTGTCTGCAATTACTGAAAATGGAAGTGAGTCTCGGAGGAACTCCAATTTAAATATAGTTTCATAGTTCTATAATTTCATTGTTTGAGTAGTACTGCTGGGTTATACGTACCTGTAAAAGCAAGTGATTGAGACGTCTTTACTTGTAATTCACTAGCAATGTGTAAAACAATGGTGGCTGTTTTAAAAGGAATGGAAAAGGAGGTCTGTATTTTGAATAGTTTGGCAAATAGATGAAAACTTAGTCTTGTTCTTTTGGGTTTCTGTGTTATGGAAGAGCATTTTTCCAACAAGGAATTCTGGTTTTATTCATGTAGTGAAAAGAATTGATAGTCAGGACAACAATGTAGATAATGCTGAAGTGTTACAGAACTGAACTGTTGACTGTAAACCACTGATGTTATTTGTCACTGCTTATTAATCCAGCATCTGTTTTATCTCTCAAAGTATTTGTGTGTTACTGGTAGAACAAAATCAGCTTTGTCTCATGAACGTACCTTCTAACTTCTCTCTGAAAAGCTCCTCTACCTTTGTCAATCCTGTTGTCTTCATGTACATTTGAGGGGGAAAGCTAAATGTAATAACATAAATATCTGCTGTGCATGTGTGCTTAGTAGTTGTCACATCTACTATCTCTACTCATAGGTGAGAGAAATGGCTGCCACCACACTAAGTGGTCTGCTCCAGTGCAATTTTCTCACTATGGATGGGCCCATGCAGACCCATTTTGAACAGCTGTGCAAGATGAGGTTACCAAAGAAACGAAAGCGTGATCTGTGTTCAGTGGTGGACCCAATTCCCTCTGGTGGTAAGAAAACTGCTTCAGAGACTAAAACCATATATGTTAATAGCAGGTTAGGAAGATAAAAATATTTTGTGCTTATTCTACAAGTGCTACAGATGGAATAGGATTTGTCCTATAGTTAAGGAGTATTTAGAAAATTAACATATACCCAGAGAAAGCACAGGCCTGTTGCCTGTGCGATTTTTTTTTTTTTCGTTCCTTTCTTAGCATCCATAAACCATAATTGGCAAATTACTTGACCTTATGTATCGTTGTCTATATTTGTGTATGTAATGCAGTTCCTAATCCTTAAGTGCTTCAATACCTCAGTTCACAGAGTAAATGATGAATAAGAATACGCTACTACTAAAAAAAGCAAATAATATTTTTATTATGTATTCCTACATTAAACATAGCTATAACTTTTCCAGAATTAACACTAAAGAGATTTCTCCATTTTACAGTGTGCACAGCTCACGTAGTTGAGAATGCAAAATATGTGGGATAGCTATTTCCTCAGTAAATAAACTTCCTTAGCTACCACAACAGTTTCACTCCTTACTCACTTTACCTTCTGTTTGTTGGCAAGGTGTTCTTTGATTCAAAAAAAGCCTCAAAGCATAAACACACAAAAAACCAGAACAACAGGGAAAAAAAATCTTAACATTAGGAGCTCTGACTTCTGACCAAACATTTAGTGCATCTGAGTCACATTCATTTGACCCAGGACTGGGTTTCCATATTGTCAAGTAATTCTGGTATTTGAGAAAATATTCTGAATGCAGAAATAGGGAACAGTAGCGATGGAGTTCATGAGATATTTACTGAGAAGAGAGAAAGGTTTTTTGAGAGAAGGAAGCTCATTTGAAATGTTTATAATGCAAATTATTTTTTTACACAAATTCTTCCATTAGAAATAAAAGCTAGAATCATAGAACAATTCCATGAACAGACTCAATGAATCCATAATTCTGTGCAAGAAAGTAGAAGCAATCTGGAGATCCAGACACTTAGGTGAATTTGACTGTATGGTTTGTAGAGCTATCTGGTTGTCTGTAGAAGCTCTCTACTGTGGCAGGAGTCTTTCTGTGCTTCGTTTTTTGGTGATTTGGTTATTTTTAATTCAGGGTTCATATTAGTGTCAGTATGTTATTCTAATTAGATCACCTTTGTTTAATATGTAGGCTCTCTTCTGACATTCCCGTCAGTTAAAAATAGCCTTTTTTTCACTGAGAACCAGTTTTATATTTGGCCATGTCATTTGAGGAATGTTTTAGACATGATAATTATACCTTGCAAATGTAAATTAATATATTGCAATTGCAGACTTGGTTAAACGCCATGCTGGTGTGCTAGGACTTAGCGCGTGTATTTTATCAAGTCCATATGATGTACCCACCTGGATGCCACAGCTCTTAATGGATCTCAGTGCCCATCTTAATGACCCTCAGCCTATTGAGGTAAAAATATAATTTTTGTTTAATATAACACATCTTAAATATGCTTGACTCATTCTTAGTTCCCCTTTCCTAGAAATAAATAGGACATTATTAAGGAACTTAGTTTCTGCTGCTTCTTATTAAATGGCTCCAAATACATTTTAAGTCATCGACTGCTTTTAAATATTTTTTTTGTGGTAGATCTGTTCTTGCTTTCAAATTTGAAGCATAAACTGAAAGCTTGCAAGAACTGGAACAAGGAAATAGTCATTTAAATGAAAAATGTCACTTTTATGCATGCCTTTCTAGTAAATATCAACCTGAACCTAAAAATCGCTCTGAAACTTTTAAAGTCTTATAAGCACAGCAACGCTAGAAACAAGATTTTAGTAAAATTGTTACATTTAACTCTTCTTTTTTTTTGCCCTGTCTATTCAGTTTTCTTGAGCTTTACTGTTTTAACTGGAGTAGTGAGCTTATGGCTGAAGAATTCCTTCAATTTAACAAACTTTGCTATGGTGTACTTTACTGAATCAAGAAACTGGACTGATTGGACTTTTTTATTAATTTAATAATAATCTTAATTATTTTAATAACAGTATACTTTTCCTCTGAATTGTTTTTTCTATGCACCTTACATGATTCATCAACTCTTTCTCATATTTTAAGACCCAAACCATTGGTTTGAAATATCCACAGAAAAGGAAGAGGGGTAAATCATTTCACTTTTACTTTATAAGAATCTATTAATTTTTTTCAAATTCAAAATTGTAGGTCAAAGAATTTTTTTTTGTAAGAATGTTGGAGTCATAGTGGTGAAAAGTATTGTAAAAATTAAAATACTGGGGAACTGGGCTGAATTCCCCAAGGCCTTTCTAACCTTTGTAACTGTTCCAACACTTTGCTCTACTCTGCAATTATTTTTGTTGTATTCAACACTTGTTTTGTCATGGAGTTTAAATTTTAACTGATACATATCAATACTGATTGTCTGCTGTGCAGATGACTGTGAAGAAAACACTGTCAAATTTCCGGAGGACTCATCATGACAACTGGCAGAAGCATAAGCAGCAGTTCACAGACGACCAGCTACTAGTGCTTACTGACCTCTTGGTTTCACCCTGCTATTATGCGTAGATAGGTAAGATTATTTGTTTTGAAGTAAATTGACAGAAACAGGTTATGAGATCTGCTCTAGCTCTGCAGTCTAGCATGGAGCAGGGAGGAATCTGTAAACCACAGGGAGAATTAAGTCCCTTGTACCTCCAGTGGTCTATTATTTTGGTTAAATATACATCTTTTTGCATGTTTCTGTATTACAGTAGTGTTTTGCTAAGACAGCTGCACTTGTTTTCTTGAATATCGATGTTCCATTTCTCCATTTTCTGCCAGCTGGCTGCCTTTTACATGACTGGCAGTTTCACTAAAGGGTAAGGTACTTGCTGCTTTGTACTTCTGATGCCTCTGAAGGCTTTAGCTTATCACCTAGTGCAGTATATCATCTGTGTCTCACGATGGGGAATAACTCCTATCAAACGGTTTCTTCTTCCATGTTACGGCTCCACTACCAAGTCTCTTCACACAGTCGTGTCCCCAAAGAGTGAATCCATTCCTGGAGTTTCTCTTTATTATGCTACAAGATTCTGATCTCTGTGTATTGTGATGTTTTACTTCCAAGAGAAGTTTTAGTTTAAATTTTCATTTAGTTCTGTGGTAATAGGATGAGGCAATAGTCTTGCAAAATAAAGGAAGCTCAAAGCAATTTATCATGTAGAAAACTTTTGTTGGAAATCCTGATGCCTAATCAAAACTACTTTAAAACACAAACATAAAGACCTGGTTCTATTCAAAAAGGATTTCGTCTCCCCAGGGAGCAGCTGTGGGAGCTGCACAGTCTCCTTGTAACTTCATTCACAGAGCATGTTCATGAGTTTATTGCAAGACCTTTGTCATTGGCCTGCGTTACACATCAGTCTTGTTTCTGCCTTCTTGCACACAGTGATTTACACTGCACATTTCTTATCCGATTTTTCTGACTCTCCTTCCCTGCTCTTTCCAGTATCAAAGATACGCAGAACCGGGGAGTGCTGCAAAACCAGAATATTGTCATTGAAGCTCTCCAGTTTTGTTGATGCAACTTCTTACTTAATGAGCATACAATACCAGGAACCTATCTCTCTCAGAGTTTATTTTTCACTACTTGGATTTAAGGGCCCATCAGGTGATGGGCTCTGTATCATTCAGTCCACCTCAGGGCAGGATTGCCTTTTTGTATCTTCCTTGTCAAAATGTAAATAGCTGATCTCTGTGCAGTATAGATGGCAGGACAAAACATGAGGAGTGAAAGCTCTTACTTGCCTGGACAGGTCTTCGTAGGTACCTTTACTACATGTATAAAATCTATGAAAGAATAAAAATCTATGATTATCTGTGTACTTTTAAGGGTGAAAGACTGGGAATGTTTCCACATAATTAGAACCCACAGATAAGAAATTATGGACCATCCAGTGATGGTTGAATTCACAAAATGAAATGTATGCACAGTGTGAAAAAGCACTGAATGGCTGACTTTTTGAGAGCACATTCTAATAAAGATTGTGTCTGAGCAAGCATATCTTATTGGAAGATTGTGGAAGCTCTGAATTTTTTTGCCTGCAGCTTTGTTGAGAGACTGATATCTATTGGCTATTTAACAACATGTTTAATATGTGTTACATAGTTGTAAAAGACTGTATAAATTGTAGAGGCATTGCATTGACAAAACATTGTACAGTTTGCAACCTTTTACATAATACCATTGTGAGATTAATTTGTAAAGATTCATACATAGTTGTTAATATGGTAGTAGTTCTGGCTTTTGTATCAAATCAAATGCCATTATTAGTTTTTTAAATTATTTTCTTTAACAGAATTATCTTTTCGTGTCTGAAAGGCAGAGGTTTTGTTTTGGTTTTCTTGTATCTCATTATTACTATATCTCATTCAGATTTTAATGCAACACTTGTGGCCATCTCTAAAGGCTGACATCACATATTCTAGTGTGATAAGTTCATAGAATGTGAGGTACATTGAAATAATTCATAAAATGGTGTGTGTTCCAACTTGCTTCAACCCTGCAACCCTACAGGAGCACTGATACATTTTGAGTGATCTACCTGCTGAGTGTGTGACTCATTCTGAACTTCAAAGCACAGCAGTGTTCCTGGTGCAGTATTTAATGAGTATCAGCACACAGATGTAACCACTGTATAGCATAGTGCCAAAATTATTTCAATTGTGTACCTAGTTTAAGACCTAATAAACGGACTCTTTGTAACACCTGCAGTTTTTCGTATTTCTGAAGTGGAAATTTCTTGTAAGGTGGTTTACTGTGCTTTTGAGCTTTTTGTGTTTATTTTGTGAGCATGTGTTTATTATGGGATTTGGCAGTAAGTTAAAGCAGCATTAAGGATTAATAAAAGGTGTAGTTGTGATGATTGGGACACTTTTGTATCTATGTAAAAATATCTTGTACTTGGTGAGGCTTACCAAAAAACTTTTGAGAAGCACACTTAAAATTGGAGAAACGAGTTTGAAGTGGAAGGGGTTTTGCTGATGGAGTTTTAAAACAAACAAAAACCACTTTAAAAATAATGGAAAGTATTTGTTGCAGAGGATCACCTTTAAAGTTTGGTTTGGCTGTTAACTGACAGAGCAGTTACTGTATATGCTGTTTGGCCTGCGCTAAGGGCAGCTAACTATAGGATCCAGCTCTGTTGCTTTTTAGTGTAGTTGGGAGTTTCTTTTCTTACATATCTATAAGTGAATGTGTGGCTGGAACTGGTTGCAATGTTGAGGATCCAGTGCTCTGTAGACAATCATTCTGTAATCAGAGGTCTGATGGCAACTAAGTGGTATTCATTCACAGTAGCTATTTGTAAATGAGCAATAGATGACTTGATCCAAACAGAGCACACAGAAAAGAGAGTACATATTTGAAGCAGAGTTCTGTAGGATGAAATACATGGTAGTGTGAACAAACTTGTACTAACTGACTTTTTGTGGGTAAAAGATTGTAAGTCTCTTATTCTGAGAATGTAGGAACAATTTTGAGTTCTTCATTGAATAATGCAACTCCATTGTTACTTTTATTCCCTAAGTTTTCCCAAGCAATATACATATGTAATGAGTTCTGAGCTTTCCATCATTTTGATTTCTTACAGTGTCTTTTCCCTAAAGCTCTACAGCTGAAACAACTGCAGTCTGGAGAGGGAGACATTTCTGGCATGAGAAGAGAGAAATTTTTCTGCTTGAACAGTAAGGGAGATGCATTACAGATCCCGAAGATAGTCTGGTAGCCTTGATAGTCTTAGTGACCACATGTCAGTCTGCACAAACAATTTCAAAGACTATCACTATTCAAAGCACCAAAGAATGGCAGTGGTGTAGGGCAGAACAGATTTGTTGGATTGCTCAAGTTTTAGTGACATACAGTTTAGTGACTGTCTTGCTAGAGTATTAAGTAAAGTGATTGCCCGTGCTTCCGTAACCAAGTGTATATGTTTATGCATGTGAAATCACAATGGAGACATGACACTTATTTTGATAAGAATGTATAAAAAAAAATTATCAAATTGTCAAGCAGGCAAATAAGACTTGTGCTTTTGGGTGGCACCACAGGGTTGGTATTGGTGGATTGTGTAATGAACAACTTCAGCTAAACTGTACATTGATTATTTATTTTTTAAATGAAAGAGGAAAATACATGAACATCATTATTTCTGATACAGAATTTTGACTGTTTTCCTCTTCTGTCTGGGTATCTTCCCTCTCATCCTTTTTACTTCTTTACCAGGTTGCTGGGAGTCATGTGCTTGATACATACGGATGATGTCTCATGTCATTTTTTCAGTTAGGCATCCCCAGCATCCCACACTTCATTCAGTCTTGCACTTTATTCCACAGCTTCAGACTTCCTGGAATCCTGCAGCAGAATCTAGCTTCCTTTTTTCCTGTGCTGTGGAAAATACAGCCATTGTTTGGTATGATNCATTTACCAGTAGAAAATTTTGCTGGCCATTATTCTTGCAGGATTTTAACTTTAACCCTGCTGTGAGTTACCAGCTAATTTGTTTTACATTCTCACGGGCATTGTACAGGGACTGGAAGGCAACTTCCCCATCACAAAATGCTCACTGTATTCGAGTCACGTTGCTGCACAGGCTCTGGAGAAAGGGATTTTGGATAAGAGCTGGGGGATTTCACCCGAGTCTGATCTAGGCTTCCAGGTTGTCTGCAGGCCAGCAGTAACCAAGGTCCAGGAAGCGGGTTTTGTGGTGGTTACTTCCAAAGAGGTACCTGGACTACTAGGGCAGCAGTAACTTCACAGTCCTGCTGCAAGGAATTGGAAGCTTGATTACAGAAGAATATTAAACTTTGTGGAAGATGAAGAATATTGCTAAGCTGTCCAAAGCAGTGCACAAAAATTGCAAGTAAATTGTAATTGACTTGCATTGAGGGTTTTTTCTCTCTTGATCCACTGATGCTTCTCAGAGCTATTAAAAGATACTTAGAAGGGAAAGTCTATGAGGTGAAACGGAAAAACAATTAGTACTCTCTCACTGGGAAGGAGAGTGACCCTTTGTAAAGCAGTCTTGAATCAAGAGTTCTCTCGGCACAGAGAAAAGCTTACTGTTGCCTACAAAATTATTAGCAAAATTATCTTTTCCACAAAAGGCCTGTAGAAGTTCAGCCTGCTTTCCCTGTTGGGGTATTTTGTAGAAATTACCTGAGCAAATGTTGCTGCCAGAGATGGAGGTGGATACCACTCCATTCCCCTTGGGGAATAGTGAGGGGTACAGGGAAATAGGAGATAGAATCATTTTTAATTGGCATACTTTGGAAAAACAGCAGTAAACGCAATAAATCTATTCTAGCAATAAGTGTAGTCAGCAATAAGTCTAGGAAAAGCCTAGGTGAGTTTACCCAGGAAGACTTACCTTGTTAAGAGTACTAGTTAAAAGCTTTTATTTAGTCTCTCCTGGCTTTTATTTCTATTTTTCTGGGTTAATTTCCCCTTTTATTGTTCCAGCTTCTTTCCCCAACAACTCTTGTTAAAATCATAAAGTACTCTTCTTAGGCTGAGATGGGGCCAGATTTCCATAAAAAAAATTAATTTCTGGTTTCTTGTGGTAAATAGCTGCAAAACTTGACACTGCCTTGGGAACACAAATTCTCCTTATGCAGTAGGAGATATCCTCCTCATATTTGAGAAGCTTGATAGTACTAGAGAGCACTGGGGCTTTTTATTAATTAAAGGAAAGGCTTAAGAGTTCTGTAAAGAAAAAGTTAATACCCTTTGAAAATTTTTCTAAAAAGGGGCAGGCCAGTGAGACACTTTGCTGTGCTAAAGGGACTGTGCAGTGTTTTGTGTTCCCATAGAGATTTATTTTTTTTTTTTTGCCTCAGCTCAGACCCTCACTCCCCGAGTACAAGCCCTGTGTTCGATTACCTTCTCTGGCACTTACCGCCTCCTGCAGTGTTTAGGGGCTGTCTGCTGAATGCTCATGGCTGTCCACAGTCTTTCTCATCATCCATCACCAAATTGCTATCTGGCTTGTGTTCTGCTGCTGATATTTGAAATGAAACTTGTTTTCTTCGAGACTATAACGAGGAACCTTTGCCTTCAGTTCAAACTGGGCCTGCTAAGCTGCATTAATGAAATGAGTGACAATCTAAACCTATTACTAACAGAAAATGTAGGGGTTTCTTTTGCTATTTTGCACATTAGTTCTAAAATACCCAAGTCTCTATAAGGCCTAAGTCTTACAGTTTTGACTCTTAAATCAATTTCTCACCATCTCAGGTAAGTAGTCTTGTTTAATCATGCAATTCAGTGTGCTCTGATGTTTATAAGTAAGAAAATTCAAGGAGGGAGATCCCAGCTTCTCAATGGAAAAAACAACTCATGCTCCATAGGGCCACAATTCACCCACAGAATTCAAATTAACCAGGACTGGAGAATAAAAGTCTGAGTGAAAATAAAAGTTATAATCAAGCTGAGAGAAAACCTAGCTTAAAGCCATGGGGAAACCGTTGACATTGTATTTTGGGTTTTGGTCCCTCTCCCTCCTGTATGCAACTAGTTTAGGAAAAAAACCAAAGCAAAACACACCTGACCTAGGTGCCTAGGTTGCAAGGTGTTGTTGCAGCCTGCTCTGATGGCTGCTTACATTTCCCTGCCACAGACCCTGACAATCAATCTGGACTGAATGCCAGCTGGAAGTGTGTTTAGCATGCAAGGCTCGTAGACCAGGCTGCTGTTGTGAGTCATAGGTTTACTGAAAAAAAATGCTCTTAGTTCCAGAAAGAAATTAATTGAAAAATAGACAAGCAGGTAGCTCTGACAAGCTTTCAGATGTCAGCCTAGCACTTTTGTTACTATCTTCATGGTTTTGCAAAACACCACTATGCTTCTGTGCTTCTGCATGATTGCTGGGGTCAGTACAGTATTGAGACAATATACAGATTAATATAATGAGTATTTGTAGAAATGTACAGTATAAGACAAGTGCCCATGTGTAAGTTGGAAGTACTAGGTCTGCTCTATTTTCATAGGACTTTTGTACCTCGACAGGCTGGACTTTCATCTCTTCCAACTGCATTTCCAGTGCCTGACACTGAGGTCCTTTGGTTGTATCTGCCTGTGTGTGACAGCCTGTGCTGGCTTGGAGAATGTGCTTTTCTTATCACCCAGCTCATGTAAGTCTTTCAAAACGATCACTCAAAGTGCTCAAACATCCAACACTCTCCATCACTTTAAATGACAACTACTGTATTTGTGATAGTAGTAGTTGGCAGTAAATAGATAAAGAAATAATAACGGTTATTTTTTCCTCTTCTGTGAGAATACAGAAGATCCTTTGCAGTGAATCCTGTGCTTCTGGGTGCAGACAAGCAAACAAATAGGGCTTCCCTATCCCTCTGAATTTGTATAGGAAAGCAGTGCAAAAGTGCAAGCGGGGGAAGATGCAGTGAACAAAACTCTGCCTTATATTTTGATGATCAACAGTTTTTGGTTTGGGGCAGTGTTTTGTTGGTGTTACGTCAATGTGGAAGGACCTCAAAGCTTTGAGTGCTGTGCTGTTGAATTGGTGTCTTGGTAAGTGCACGGCTGTGGCATGACTTGTAGCAACACCTCCATCTGCCTTCAGGGGTAAGTCTTTGCTCTGTCCCTGGCTGCCATGCCAGCTTTGCCATGCCGGTCCCTTGGCTGGTGCTGTAGGTGCCCCGCGGGGGAGGGAAAGGGCTCCTGATGGTGCTTCTGTACGAGGCCGGACAGGGCCTGGGACACTGGCAGGTGACGGAAATGAATGTGGGGAGGCATGAGGTGAACTATGAAGGAGCAGATCAAACCCAAAGTCTATGCTGCTGTCGCACCTTGCACGCAGAAGGCAAGTCTGCGCAACTGGAAGTCCGTCGCTCCAGAGGCGACTTAGGAAGATCGGCGGGTGTCTGTGCTCCCTGAATGCCCCACGCAACCCCTCTTCCCACAGCCGCTCTCCCTGCAGCCTGCCCCAGCGCTTCCTTTGGGGGCGCGGAAGCCCGTGTCGGGGTTGCCGGTCCGTCCCTGCAGGAGCTGGGCTGTGTGCGCTGCGGGCCCCCTCCCTGCAGCCACACCTCGGCCCTGACTAAACTGCCGCCCGTCAGCGCCGCTGTTGAGGTAACGAGGCGGGAGGCGCCTGCGGGGTTCTGCCGCCCGCGCCAGCCGGGAAGGGGCCGGGCTAGCCCCGGTCGTGGAGGNGCCAGCCGTGAAGGAGCGGCGGCGGCGCGGCCCCGTGCGTGCTACGAGGCGGCGGGCGGGCCGCCCCCGCCAGGGGCCCGCCTCGGCCGCAGCCGCGCTAAGGCGGCGGGCGGAGATGAACGCGTCGGGGCGGCTGCCGGCGGGGGGCGAGGAGGAGTCCCCCGGCGCCTCGCTGCTGCCGCTGAGCGGGAACGGCAGCGCGGGCGGCGGATCCGGGGAGCTGCGGGAGGGAACCCACGCCGCTACCCTAGCGGCCTGCGCCTCCTTGCTGGCCCTGGTGTTCTGCCTGGGCTCCTACGGCAACCTCATCGTCCTCCTGTCCTTCTTCGACCCAGCCCTCAGGAAATTCAGGACCAACTTCGACTTCATGATCCTCAACCTCTCCTTCTGTGATCTCTTCATCTGCGGGGTAGCTGCCCCCATGTTCACCTTTGTCCTCTTCTTCGACTCGGCTCGAGGTGTCCCAGGTGCCTTCTGCTTCACCTTCCACCTTACCAGCTCCGGCTTCATCATCATGTCACTCAAGACAGTGGCAGTCATCGCTCTGCACCGGCTGCGCATGGTGCTGGGGAAGCAGCCACACCGCGCTGCCTCCTTCCCTTGCACCTTCCTCCTCACCCTACTGCTGTGGGCCACCAGCTTTACCCTGGCCACCCTGGCCACTCTGAAAACCCATGGCTCCCACCTCTGCCTGCCCATGTCCAGCTTCACCAGGGGCCAGGGGAATATCATCCTCTACCTCTATGTCACCGACTTCATCTGCTGTGTGGCCGTGGTGTCTGTCTCCTACGTCATGATCGCCCAGACTCTGCGGAGGAACGCCCAGGTGAGGAAGTGCCCACCTGTGGTGGCTGTGGACACCTCCAGACCACAGCCCTTTGTGGAGCCCACGGCTGCCAGGGCTGGCATGCAGAGCACCGTGCCCTCCCTGTATAGGAACCAGAGCTACAGCAAGCCACAGCACGTTCAGACACACAGCTACACCAAGCATCTTGGCCCACCGCTGGCCACTGCTGCTGGCCAGCTCCAGCTGATGCCAGCAGTCAACCTGTCCACAGCCAAGGACTCGAGGGCGGTGGTGACATGTGTTGTCATTGTGCTCTCTGTCTTGGTTTGCTGCTTGCCCCTGGGCATCTCTTTGGTGCAGGACATGCTGTCTAGCAGTGGTGGCTTTGTTCTCTACCAGTTTGAGCTGTGTGGATTTACCCTCATTTTTTTAAAATCTGGATTAAATCCTTTTATATATTCCCGTAACAGCGCTGGACTTCGGAGGCGAGTCCTCTGGTGCCTGCAGTATGCAGCCCTTGTCTTTTTCTGCTGCAAACAGAAGACAAGGCTTCGGGCCATGGGCAAAGGCAGCCTGGAAGTCAACAGGAACAAGTCATCCCACCACGAGACCAATTCAGCATACATGTTGTCTCCAAAACCTCAGAAAAAGTTTGTGGACCAAGCCTGTGGTCCTAGTCACTCCAAGGAAAGCATGCTGAGTCCCAAGGCTTCTGCTGGGCAGCAGCACTATGCACAGAACAGCTCAACCCCCATGAACACCCGCATCGAGCCCTATTACAGTATCTACAACAGCAGTCCTTCACAGGAAGTTAGCACCCCAAATAGCTTACAGCCAGTGAACTCAGCTTTTGGATTTGCCAAATCCTATATTGCCATGCATTATCACACCACCACCGACTTGGTGCGAGACTATGGTGGTGCTTCAACTAAGCAGATACCAGTGCCCTCAGTGTAACCTTAGCAAAGGGTTCTGATCTACCTGATCCAGTGGGTCTGCCTCTTTGCTTTTGTTAATGATTATTCTGAACTCAGTGACGCTGTGCCACTGCTATTAATATCTAGCTATTTGCATTTGAAGTGAATACTAGGGTATTACTTCCGTGAAGCTTTCTTGAATTTCTGCGGCAAGTCAAGAAGGGTGGTATTTTAGATTTGTATTTATAGTTGTTACATGAGGGTGGTTTTGGTACTAAATTTTACTGCTGGGCAAGTGAAAAAAAGAAGTAAGCATGTTAACTATATGATTAATTATGTCACGAGGCAGAATATCTCAGAGAACAATATGAGGTTGCACCAGAAGTATTACTTGTTCAATTGCATACTTGCTGCATTTTCAAGAAGGAAGAATTGGGAGGATGCTTGGTAATATGATACTTACATTTAAACTCTTCCCATTGCAGAAGATTGAAAGAACTGGTTGTATATTGTTGTAACAAGTGTCACTAGTAACAAAGGTCCTTTCTATTTGCAGGGTGAAATCCTGGTTCCATTGAGGTAAAGGACAAAATTTCCAGGAACTTCAACTGAAGTTTTGGATTTCAGTCTTGGTTTCCTCAAACAGGATAAAGCATTTTACAAATGGCATTATATTGCCACTAGAGAAGTGTTGTGGCACTGAAATAACCCCTGAAATATATATTCATCTTCACTACATTTATTTTAAGGATGGGTGGTGTTAAGTATCCCAAAATCAGATAATTGGAGAAATATTTTACATCTGATAGAAATAACTGTGCAATACCTAATTATAAGTTTTACTTGAGGGTAAAGATGAATATTGCAATATTATAGGACTGACACACTATCAGTAATACAGTCACCTCGGGAATTTTCTAATTCATAAACTGTTATGCTAAGAGTAGTGTTGCTGGTTGCTTTTTTGTCTATGATTTTGTATAAAAGTGGGAACTGGGGAGATTCAGCTATGATATTCCCGACAGAGAGAACTGACAGCTATTAACATTTTTAAAAAATGAATGACCACATAACAAGATGACTCCAAAATCTTGAGGTATTCTTAAGAAGTCTAACATCAGTTTGATTTAAAGATTAATAATCTGTGTACTTTATCTGTTGGTCTACACAGTGAGCAAATTAACAGAAGTTAAATATTTTTTTATAAATCTGACCATTTGTGTTGTGTCACGTGTTGTGGGAATTCGTTATGAAAAGGAATGATTTAGCGGCATTTGAATTCCTGACAATTATTGCTTTTAAGTGGTCAGATCTTTTCAAAACAAGCAATGACCTTTCAACTTCCACGGAATTCAGCAGACCCTTAGTATCTATAATATTATAACCAGGAAACTTCCTAGTCTAATATGGCCCTCAGATTACTACCCTCTTTATCTTTCAAGCAGACAATGATGAGTTAAAGAGAAGTCTGAGGATAATGAAGAAAGATTTCAGAGCCTTGGGACAACTGGTCAAAGGGTTCAGGAGCACAAATTGTGTCCTCCTCTGTCCCTCCAGTCTTGGGGAATGATGAATGGGTGAACAAAAAGACCAGACAGATCAGTGCCTGGCTCCAGACCTGGTGGTACCAGCAGGACTTGGGGTTTTCTGGTCACAGTTTGATTTACAGGATGCTTGCAACAGATGGGAAAAGCCTATCCCGCAACTGGAAAATGGTACTAGGGCAAGAGTTAGCAGGGCTCATGAACAGGGCTTTAAACTAGAATTGAAGGGGGAAGAGGATAAAACCAGGCCCACTAGTAATGAGCCTAGAGGTCAAGGGCCAAGGATGGGGGTAAGATCGATAGCCCAGCTCAAGTGCCTCTACCCTAATGTACATAAGCATGGGCAACAAACAGGATGAGCTGGAAGCCATTGTGCAGCAGGACAGCTATGACATAGTTGCCATTACAGAAGCTTGGTGGGATGATTGTCATGACTGGAACGCTGTGATGAATGGCTGTAAGCTCTTCTGAAGGGATAGGCAAGGAGGATAGGTGGGGGTGTGACTCTGTACGTTAGTAAGTGTTTTGATTGTACAGAGCTAGATTCCAGTGATGATAAAGTTGAGTGTTTATGGGTAAGGATGAAGGAGAAGGCAAATAAGGAAGATTTTTGTGCTGGGAATCTGCTGTTGACCACCCAACAAGGATGAGGAGGCAGGTAAAGTATTCTATAAGCGGTTGGCTGAAGTCTTGCAACTGTGAGTCCTTATTCTGGTTGGGGACTTCAACCTACTGGACATCTGCTGGGCTTAGTGATCATGAATTGGTCAAGTTTTCAATTCTTAGTGATGTAAGGAGGGGGGTAACCTCCACCTTGGACTTCCAGAGTGTGGACTTTGGCCTGTTCAGAACAGTGGTTAGGACAGTCCCTTGGGAGGTAGTCCTAAAGGGCACAGGGGTCCAGGAAAGCTGGACGCTCTTCAAGAAGGAAATCTTAAAGGCTCAGGAGCAGGCTGTCTCCATGTGTCACAAGATTAAAGGGTGGAGAAAATGGCCGGCCTGGTTAAACAGGGAGCTTTTGGTGGGATTTAGGGAAAAAAGGAGGGCTTACTGCTTTTGGAAGAAGGGACAGGCAACCCAGGAGGAGTACCGAGATCTTGCTAGGTTATACAGAGAGAAAATCAGGAAGGCAAAAGCCCAGCTGGAGCTCAACTTGGCCACTAACATAAGGGATAACAAAAAATGTTTTTATAAATACATCAATAATAAAAAGAGAGCCAGGGAGAATCTCCATCCCTTACTGTACGGGGGGA
>VXBJ01000056.1:197826-216499 GCA_013400055.1 Nycticryphes semicollaris | reverse complement strand
CATAGGAAGTTCCATTCAAATATGAGAAAAAACTTCTCTCTGGTGAGGGTGACAGAGCACTGGAACAGGCTGCCCAGGGAGGTTGTGGAGTCCCCTACTCTGGAGATCTTCAAGACCAACCTGGACGCAATCCTGAGTAACGTGCTCTAGGCAATCCTGCTATAGCAGGTGAGTTGGACTAGATGATCTCTAGAGGTCCCTGCCAACTCTGACAATTTGGTGATTTCATGTTGGTGACAACTTCCTTCTCCAAGTGGTAGAGGACTCAGCAAGGAGAGGAACTGTGTTGGACCTTGTCCTTACCAACAAGAAGGGGCTAGGGGGGAATGTCAAGGGTAGCCTTGGCTGCAGTGATCATCAAATGCTAGTGTTCAAGATCCTTATGGCAGCAAAGAGGGTGTGCAGCAAGCACTCCTGGACTTCAAGAGAGCAGAGTTTTGCCTCTTGGTAGGGTACCATGGGATAAAGCACTGGAGGGGCAAGGGCCCTAAGGAAGATGGTTAACATTCAAGGATCACGTCCTCCAACTTCAGAAGCAATGTATCCCAAACATGAAGAAGTCTGATCAAGAGCCAGGACGCCTGCATTAATGACACACTCAAAAGCAAAAAGGGAGCCTACAGAGGGTGGAAGCAAGGACAGGTAGCCTGGGAGGAATACAGAGAAATTATCTGAGCAGCCAGGGATCAGGTTAGGCAAGCTAAGACCCTGATAGAATTAAATATGGACAGAGACATCAAAGTCAACAAGAAAAACTNACCTTGTCCTTACCAACAAGAAGGGGCTAGGGGGGAATGTCAAGGGTAGCCTTGGCTGCAGTGATCATCAAATGCTAGTGTTCAAGATCCTTATGGCAGCAAAGAGGGTGTGCAGCAAGCACTCCTGGACTTCAAGAGAGCAGAGTTTTGCCTCTTGGTAGGGTACCATGGGATAAAGCACTGGAGGGGCAAGGGCCCTAAGGAAGATGGTTAACATTCAAGGATCACGTCCTCCAACTTCAGAAGCAATGTATCCCAAACATGAAGAAGTCTGATCAAGAGCCAGGACGCCTGCATTAATGACACACTCAAAAGCAAAAAGGGAGCCTACAGAGGGTGGAAGCAAGGACAGGTAGCCTGGGAGGAATACAGAGAAATTATCTGAGCAGCCAGGGATCAGGTTAGGCAAGCTAAGACCCTGATAGAATTAAATATGGACAGAGACATCAAAGTCAACAAGAAAAACTACTATGTCAGTGATAAAAGGAAGACTAGGGAAAGGACTGTGGGCCCTCTACAGAAAGAAACAAGAGACATGGTCACTTGGAATATGGAGAAGACTGAGGTACACAACTGAGGTTTTGCCTCAGTCTTCACTGGCAAGGATTCTAGCCACGTCACCCAAATACAGAAGGCAAAAGAGGGACCAGGAGAACAAGGAACTGCCCACTGTAGGCTAAGGTCAAATATGAGACCATCTGAGGAACTGAAAGGTACACAAGTCCATGGCGCCTGATGAAATCCTTCTGTTCATATGGATTATGCTAAGACACTTTGCATTATATTTGTAAAGTCATGACCATCTGGCAAAGTTCCCATTGACTGGAAAAGAAGAAATGTAACATCTATTTTTTAAAAGGGAAAAAAGACCTGTGAAACTACAGGCCTGTCACTCTCACCTCCGTGTCCAGCAAGATCGTGGAACAGATCTGCCTGGAATCTCCACTAAGGCACATGGGAAATAAGAAGGTGATCAGTGACAGACAACATGGCTTCACCAAGGTCAGGCTGTGCCTGAGAAACCTGGTGGGATTCTACAGCAGTGTTACAGTGTTGGTGGGTAAGGGAGGAGTATCTGACATAATCTGCCTGGTCTTATGCAAAGCATTTGACGCTCTCCCTCGCAACATCCTTGCCTCTAAATTGGAGAGACATGGATTAGACGGTGGATAAGGAATTGATTGGATGGCTGCACTCAAAGAGTGCAAAGAGTCAAGAGCTCAATGTTCTAGCAGAAACCAGTGATGAGTGGCAATCTTCAGGGGTAGATACTGGAACCAGTACAATTTGACATCTTTGTTGGCAACGGGGATACTGAAATTGAGTGCACCCTCAGCAAGTTTGTTGATGACACCAAGTTGTATGGTGCGGTTGATACGCTGGAGAGAAGGGATGCTATCAAGAGGGACCTGGATAAGCTTGAGAGGTGGGCCCATCCAAACCTCATGAAGTTCAACCAAGTCAAGTGTAAGGTCCTGCATGTGGGTTGAGGGAACCCAACACACAAATAGAGGTTGGGGAGAGAATGCATTGATACTGGTTCTGAGGGGAAGAACTTGGCGTTTTTGGTTGATGAGAAGCTTGGCATGACACAGCAATGTGCACTTACAGGCCAAAAAATCAACAGCATCCTGGGCTGCATCAAAAGGAACATGGCCAGCAGGTCAAGGGAAGTAGTTCTGCCCCTCTGCACTAGTGAGACCCCACCTGGAGCATTGTCCCCCACTCTGGGGTCCTCAGCACAAAAAGGATGCAGACTTGATGGACTGATCCCAAAGGATGGTCATGAAGATAATGAGAGGGCTGGAGCCCTCAACCTCTCCTCTCTATGGAGACAGGCTGAGAGAGTTGGGGTTGTTCAGCCTGGAGAAGAGAAGGTTCCAGCAGGACCTTATAGCTGCCTTTCAGTAATCTGAAGGGGACCTACAGGTATGCTGGAGAGGGACCTTTTACAAAGGCATGTAGCGATAGGATGAGAGGTAATGGCTTCAAACAGGAAGAGGGCAAGATTATATCAGATATCAGAAAGAAATATTTCACTCTGAGTGTGGTGAGGCACTGGAACAGGTTTCCCAGAGAAACTGCAGATGTCCCTTCCCTGGAAGTGTTCAAGACCAGGCTGGATAGGGCTTTGAGCAAAGAGGTGGCCCATAACAAGGGGATTGGAACTAGAAGATCTTTGAGGTCCTTTCCAACCAAAACCATTATATGATGCTATAACACTCTTTGGAGATCAGTATTTCTACATACACAAAACTAAAAGGATAGTATCTTCAAAAAGAAGATACTATCCTCAAAGAAATCTTCAAAGACCTTCTACTCATTTGTATCCATGGAATTTCATTTTTCCATTAAAAAGCACTTACAGCTTTGAGGCTGAGTTCTGTCCATTTGATTTAATGGAGTTCATCCACTACAAAACAGAATATGAAGATGTAGTGACTTGAAATAAAACACACAATTTCAGGAGAGTGATCTAAAATAAAAGTTTTAGTATATCCTATTTTAGAAGACAACAATGAATTATCTAGACAACCATTACAACAGACAAACTTACTTGCATCACAGAAAGCAAAAGCCAAGCAGGTATCCAGGATATTAAAAACACTTTCTGGAAAACTTATTAAATACTCAAACTATTGCAAAATTAAAATATTATTTCCTTAATATTTTTTTCCTTCCCACTTGCCACTCTCCAGCTTGACAATGCAGTATTTACACAATGAGGAGTTGATGAGCGAATCGCAAGACGAAATTGAATCACACCTCTTCTTTGAAGCATGCATCTGGTTTGGGCTGACAGCCCTACAGGGAAGGCCACCTGGATGGCTGGAAACACTGTCATTTGTGGAGTTCTTTATGTTATACAACCATTTACTTCAGCATATTCTTCACTTAGATCTTCAGCACATTCTCCCCTGATGGCCCATGATAATATTTCTGTACTTGCCTCTTTCTTTAAGAAGGTGCCAGGGACTGTAGATCAGAAATTACTCCTTCAGAAAATCTTAGTGCACTGTACTAGCCTTAGGAGTAATTTATGCCTGCTACGGAGAAGTTCAAGTGTTTTATTTATCTTGCAGTTAGGCAGAGAAATACGAGGACAGCTTAAACTAAGTTTAAAAAAAATCCAAACATATAAGGTGGGTCACAATAGTATCTCCAGAAGGACAAGAAAAAAATTAATATTGTCCCTTCCAACAGATGTAGGAGGAACAGAAGACATCATGACTTTACAAGAAAGACACAGCATAGCATTGGGTTGCTACCCATCTCCTGTACATCTACAGTGACATTCTGTTTTTTCCACCACTATCCAAAGTATCTTGCTTTCTTATATTCTTTATCAAGGACAACAGGTCAACGTTAAGGCAATGGGTTTTTTTTTTTGGCTAGAAGAAACTATGGCTATAGAGAAATGATAAAGAAAACTGTCCACATAGCAGTTTGGTGGAATTTTGTATGCCATTTAAACTTCACATACATACTGTTCCAGCTCATTTATGAGAGCAGGTCATGGGTTTTCTGCATGCAAGAGCAATTACAGTTGCTCAGCATCTGGGAACATGGGAATGTATGAGGATATCAGGAATTAACATTTCCCAAGGTGGTTTATCGTTTTCCTGGAGGCTTTTTCTTCAATCCCCATGGCAAAGTCTTCCTGGTGCTCCAAGAACAAACTGTCTTCTAGACCTCTATCATATATTTCAGCAGGTTCTGCATGCTGAATAGACATTCTAGTGGTTGAAGGCTGTCAATGCGAAACTCAGCAGTAACTAAACAACATAAAATTACTGTAAATAGTTCTACTATCATGTGGAAAACAAAAAAGTCTTTAGAAGAAATTAAAAATTCAGGGGGCAAATTAAAAAAGCGCAGCTTCTGGGAAAAAGGTAGAATACCTTTCATAAGGATGATGTTTTAAACAGGAATGCCAATATACTGACTCACAGATGAGCTTTCAAGGGAAAAAAAAAATATTTCTGGGGAAAAAGCTTTCAACACGAGATTTTTCCATATTTATTTAATGACACAACCATGCTTGTTTGTTGCTTCTATTTTTTAAGTGACTAAAAAAGGAATCTCTTTGCTCAAACAAAATAAACAAACAAAAAAGTACCTAAGTGGTAGTACCTAGAATACCTAACTTGTGTGTTGAGTCTCCTGTTACAACTTCAGGTAAGTATTTCTCGTTCTTGTCAGTATTTAGGTCTGGACGTTCCCGATTCTAGAAATGTGTTTGGCTGAGCTGTATCAAAAGTGTCAGAGTTGAGCGTTCCTTCACCCTTCCACAGCTCTGAAAAAACGGCATCTATCAATCTTGCAGCTAAGGAGAGCAGAGAGCTTCAAATATGTCCTTTGAAAATACCAGGAAGGTTTGTTCTGCAAGAACGTCCTAGGGTCTGGCAGGTCACACATGAGATAGGATGCAGTAGGTCCAAATTATGAGGAGGTCACAGCTGCTGCAAAGGTGCAACATGCTCTCCAGCAGATTCCTGAATCCCTTAATGATGCAAAGGCTCTAAGACTGGACATTCCCAGAATTGCTGCAGTACCACAGCAGTTCAGAAACAGGCTTGTATTTTTGACATGCTGATGACTGGTAAGAATTAGTAACAGGAGTGAGGTACCGAGTAAGCCCATATCTGCTAGAACACGATCTCAAAAAGTGCCTTCAGCAGAGCAGCAGCAGAGGATGACACAAGTTAAGGGGACAAGGAATGAGGGTTGTCTTAGAAAGTTTATGACAGATTAAAAAAAAATCTTTTAACAAAACTCATAATTTTATTACCCAGTCAACCACTCCACACCTTTACTCAAACAAGGATTTCAACTTCTCTGTAACAGTGATTGTCGTAAGTAATGTAATCCCCTTTTCATTTACTTTTCACATCACATTTATACCTTGTTATTGCTGTTTTCCCCCTTCCCCTCCCTCTTTGGCTCCTTGTAGATCTTTCAGAAACCAGAGTCCTTAACAAGTAGTAGAACAAATAATCCCACAGTGCCAGCTATCTGTCTCTAGCTGCTTCTCATAACAAAGGAGTCAGTCACACCTTTTTTTTTTTTTTCCCCAAATTAAATCAAAATAAAGAAAAAGCAGATCAAAAGATTTGTACATGTTTTAGACAATAATAAGCTTCAGGATAAAATCTGCTGGCACTACGACAATGGCACAAAGAGCCTAGCAAAGCATTGCTGTCCGGCTTCATACTTGGAACTGGATTTAACACGAGCTGCTGCAGATACCCAGCACCACCCTGGGGAATATGGAATAACTATTAAGTTGTATACAGTAGAAAACCACTTTCTACCACTATCACTACCTTTTAATTAAAATTATTCTCTGTATCTTCTCTCCAAGGGATCACAGCAATCCATGGGCATTCCATGCTTGCTTGAGGTTTTTGGCAGTTAATAAGCCTGGGGGACATAAAAACATTTTAATGAGATCATCTACTTGGAAGGAGAAGACAATCTGCGATATTGTAAGTATGCTTAAAGTGATGCTTTCATGATCCACTATAGAACTGAATTATTAATAAAATAATTTGCCCCGTGATACCAAAAAACATCATTTTCTTATTTGATTTTGGGATACAAGGAAGAAAAATGTCTTTGGTTGCAAACAAGCTTTGTGTTTTCAAAACAGAGCACATTTCTCTCATTTTCACTGTCTGCTTCAGGCATAACAGAGATGGTTTATTATTGTGCTGTTACAGCTTCAGGGACACAGGGTGGTTGTCCCAGCAGTAAAGATGATGCCTCTATCGCATCTGCACATCAAAGAAACTCAAGAATGCAAAACCCAATCCTTGATATTTGTGTTTTTGTCTGCAAAACCTCAGCTACTAAGATCTGAACAGCCAGGCATATCTGTTTCCACACAAAACATAGCCATTACAATCCAGTTCAGTGGCAAGCTGCAGTGGAACAAGCAGCACCACAGAGCTGCTTTCTCTGCAAGTATCAGCTCAGAACAGACTACACAAACTGAATACGTGGGAGTTGAGAGAGATAACCCTCTAGCCTTACTCACAGTTCCTACTCTTGCAGTCGTTTTGGGGGAAGAAAGGCAATGCTGTTTGATGAGGAAGATGAAAATGACCACGGCTGTATCTATCTCAACACCTTCTAGCAACCTCAATCAGAGAGTAAAGAGCCAGATCTACAGCAGTGCACAGAAACTTCACAGCCTCTTCTTTTTTACCTTTGCATCAGTCCCTATGGGAACTGTAGTGTTACTGCACCAGATTCCAAAGCTCTGAGCACCCCAGCTCCAGCATTGCCCACGATAAACCCAAGGGAGGCTGACACAATCCCCCAACTCTGTTGCAGATGGACTCACGATGTGGCCGCTGTCGGGCTGCCACCATCAGATGCATCCCAGAGAAGAGGGCAAGAGCCTGCACTGGGCTGCAGAGTAGGACCAGTGTATCTGGTCCTGTGGGAGGACCAGCTCCACGACTCCAGTAACAAACTAAAGCTCAACTGCAGACACTAAAGCACTACACAAGAACTGGCGCTGCTCAATGCAATCTTTTTGACACCAACAGTAAAGATAGATAAAGAAATCACTGGTGAAACAGGTATGAAGGCTCAATGCTGCTCAATGTTTTGAACAGTCTTCCTTTTGAAAGGATTCTTGTTGAAAGCCAAATTAAATAGACAAAGACGAAAAAACAGAAGATAAGCACAGGTCAGTTAATCACACACTGGAAGGTAGGAAGGGGCACTCTGTACCATCTTCCTTTTGTTAAGGGAGAGACTATAAATTGTTTCAGTACCCCTTTCTGAACGTTAAAAATACTAACATTTAAAATTACGCAGAGCTTACTAGCAGCAAATTATGCAACAATAAAAATGTTACTTGAACCACCATTAAAATTCGCTGATTCTACCCAGGAAATTGTTAAGACATTCCCAAGCAGTTACCCAAACTAGGATCAACTGGTACAGTCCCAAACTAATTTAGTACAAAAACCTGTTTCTCTTACATGAGCTACCAGTTTAGTACTCTTGACTGTCATAGGTGTGTTAGGAAAGTTAATGAACAAATCAAAACCTTTTGTTATTTCAGCAAGAGCAACTACTACCCGCAAAGGCATGCTTCACACCTAAGGAGTAACTTCTTAACTGGGTGCTCTGGCACATGGAACAGAAAAAAGCAGAAAAGTCAAAACTCTTAACAAAATCTAATAAAGCATAAAATGGAATGTGCTATATTGTTTAAGAACTCTTTCTTTGAATATTAGTCACTGAAATACCAGCTCTTGACAGGACTGAACTGTTCACTATTGTAAATTCATTATATGGGTTTGAGTGACATGCCTTGCTTCTGAAATTCAAGGACTCCAGCTGAACAAAATTTTATGCCTAAGTTTGTTGTTGGGTTTGAAGGTGAAATATTCATTAGTATTTCAGAAATATTTTATATTGGAAAATAGCATCTAGTCACAGAAAACACAGTATTTTAGACATCATTTGGACCAGTGTCACATGTGTTCTTCAGTTACATCTATAACATTCAACATAAAAGTCTTCAATCAAACTTATAAATACACAACAGCCTTCTCCCTCAGGTGAAAAAAACCAAACATGTTTTCATACTATTGTTTTCTTAAGAGTCAGCATAGAAAAACTTCAAAAATTCTGCAAGCTGCACATTAATTTACCCTACCACACACATGAGAAGCATGAAACAAGAATTGCACCATAAAAGGTTTATACCTTCATGTACAATCTCAGATATCCTTGAAGGGAACACATATTAGTAAAATCTCACTATTCAAAGAATATTAATTTATACTTGTCTTCAAACAAACAAAAAACCTGTGCAAGTCGTATGTCTAATAATGGAAAAAAGTATAGACAGAACAGGTAGGAAGCTCAAGCCACTATAATTATACGCATGATTAAACTGCTGCAAAAATTAAAACCTACGTTGTTCACCAGTGATTATTTACAAGGTTGTTATTTAAAGGTCACTGACCCTTAAAATTAAATTTATTTCACAAACCAATCTGCTTTTACGGGTCTTAATCTCATAAGAACTGCTATTGTTGCCAATAGACTGCCATACTACAAACACAACAAGACTAACTTTATACTGCTTTTTCTGTTTAACTCTAGTTAGAGCATTGCTCACTTGATTTTGTTAGCTTCAGCAAATTAAATATGTGTCTCGTTAAACCATAGCCTTAATTCCTGAACTTAACATGTAGCTAAAAAAAGTTCCTAAGGAACATATATGATAACACAGAGCTGATATCTAAAAAGTTCTTTACAGTTTTTGAAAACAAGTAATAGGACAATTAACATCTTTCACGCCATTTAATTTAGTTAAGAATTATGTAATTTTCTTCAGCATCAAATATTTTGTGTTTCTGCACCTTATGAACATAAGAAACCATGGGATTATAAGAAATGCTCATTTAGTATGTTTTACAGAGACTTTGTTATCCAGAACATTGGTAACTAGAAGATCTCCAAATCATGAGCGTTATCAATTTCAATAATATCTTCAGGCTCCATCTTTGCTTCATGATGCCCCTCCTGTAAATCATCCAGGGAAGCCAGAGCCTCATTCGTATCACTAGCAAAAGTCTCACGAGATGCATCATCATATTCTTGCAGGTTAAGCCCTTTAATGGCTTTTTTCATCTTCTTTCCTAGAACTTGAATTCTCCTCTTTTTAGCAGCTTTTTTGTTTTCATATTCCTTTTGGTTTTCCAGATAGAATATTTCCTTGAAAGAAAAAAAAAAAAGTTTAGCATATTCATTTACTAGCCTAAAGAAAACATAAAGTAAAAAAATAAGTAAAATTTACAAGTCCTGTTCAATAATATTTAACTAAGATGCACATTATTGATAGCAGAAGCGTGGAGATAGACTACACTTGAGAAAAATGTCCCATAAATAAAGTTATTACATAATTTCTCAGCAATTGCGAAGTATGTATAAGTAAGTATCACTAATTTTTCATTTCAGCTTTGCTGATGATACAAAACTGGGAGGAATAGGTAGTAGACCCGAGGGTTGTGCTGCCGTACAGAGGGACCTCTAGAGAAACTATAATGAAAGGTTCTATGCCAACTTCAGAAAACTTTCCTCTGTAATTGCTGTTTGAGTCTGTTCTCATCATCTTTATTGTCAAACATTTGTGAACCCCATTAACACCTTCTCAAATGCAAAACGTAACTGTTGCAAGTTTTGTCCATATTTCAAGGGGTAGAGTATCATGTGGCAGAGCCACTACACACCTTTCTTTCCCTGCTTATTTTTTAAAAAACCAAACTGTCTACAGAAAATATGAATGCTTTTATCTGACCAAAAGCTGCAAGTCAAGTGCTGAGGACATGCAAATCTGTGAAAGTTGCCTTTTTGGCAACCTCCACAATGACAGGTTCACACATACTTTTCCAACAGGTTTGCATGAAAAATTATGTCTTTTACTCAGGTTCATTCAGTGAGAACTGCTGCATCTTCCCAGTATCATTAAGAGAAAAATGAGACACACAATTAGAAGAGCATGGAGGAGAGGGAGAAGCACAATTTTTTGGAAAAGGGGCATAAGAGCAAATATTTTTTTTGTAATTAAGTAAAATTATAAAACTGGCAACTTTGTGACCACTGCGAGCTATGAAAGGGTCTTTGTTTTTAAACATAAAACAGACAACTACAATTCATGTGGATTTGTTTCTCAACTCCTAGGATGGTTTACAAAGTGAGCTGTAGTCACTACAAGCAAAATTAACGAGTCTTTCTTTTAACAAAAACTTTACTAAAGTGGTAAATACCATAAAAAAAAACCCCAAGTGTTTTTAATTATATGAAGACAATACAATTTCAGTCAATTTCATCCCCTAAAATGAAAGCCAATGTAGCTTTTACAACCTGACAAAACTGATTTGGTGAGCACCACAGATGGAGCCAGTGAGCAATTCAGACTGGGTTCAAATCAGCATCTGACTTTATGGGAAATACTGCCTCGCCCTACAGCTGGAGCTATGTATGACAAAAACATGCCACTAAGAGAACACCATTCAATCCACACACAACGATGCGGAGCTCTAGGGGGACAAATATAACTGCAGATTACATTGCTGTAAGGTATATACAAATTTTGTCTTCAGACTCCACAGTCTCATCACCCTCTGGTTTTTGTGACTGGCAATGTATAAAAGGTGTTCTCTCTGCCTAGTGTTCTCCTGGTTGAGGTAAGACAACTAACTTTATGTTCAGTAATTTTACTTTGCACCTAAGTCTCGTCTAATTAAATGAACTCTCTGAAATTACCAGCATATTGTGCAGAAAATGTTTGTTCCCAGAGAAGCAAGACTTGATTATCTCTAATTTAAGCCAAGGAATGGTATGTACACGTATAACTGTAACAACCAAGGTCAGGTAACTTATTTGCCACACTGGAGGGTCAGAAGCAGATAGGTGTAGAGGGGTCACGCTTGCAGAGAGAAGAGGACAGCAGAAGTGACCCAGAACTGACCAACATGATATTCCATCCCGTCTGCCCCACGACCAGTACAAAAGCTGAGGGATCAAAGGGCCAGCTCTCTCTCTTTTCTTCAATGGCTGGCATCCAAGGAGAACTCTGTTCATCTGCCTTTGACCCTGATCTCCGCATTCCTGAATCTAGTTCCCATCCATTGCCGAGGCCAGTATGGGACTTGTGTATTTTTCATTATTTTATCTTTATTTTATTAACTATTTCAATAAACTAGTTTAGTTTTTTCCTGAACTCCTATGTCGCTTTCTCTCGCTCCTCTTAACCTTAAAAGAGAGAGGTGGGAAGGAGCATCTGACATCTCAGTGGTCAGTTCAACCCAAACCTGACAAGCATGAATAAGAGTTGATCAAATTTTTTGTGAATTTTCTTACTTACATTTTTAATGTGAACAGCTGGTTTCTTTGGAATAGAGTTAAACTTATTATGAGAAGAAATTATGAGAAGTGTCAACCATTACATTTGTAGTAGGAAAAAAATATTTACTTTGGACAATCATTTGTGCTCTTGACAATTTTACCTTTATTTGCTCTTCTTTGATGCTAGGTGTGTTCTTCAGCAGGTTTAAATAAACACCGCCTGGTGTTCTTCTCCTAGTTCCATTCTTAATAGGAAAAGAGTAAATTAGTAATCACAAGCTTAATACTAAGTGTTGATATAAAAACAGTATTGAGACAGAATGAAAAAATTTAAGTTCCAATATGGTACATAAAGAAACAAAACACCAATAGTATTCCAACTACTCTCAAAAGTATCTGCAATAATGTATATACTATTTAAAATATTCAGAACATTCCTAACACATACGACCAGCAAAATGTAAAAAATGAACTTATGTAGATCTCTTTTTTTTAAATTGTGCTCAGCAATTCTACAACTCATTCACATACCTGCAGAATTTTGCATTTCTATCTAAGGCATATAAAACACATCTATTTTAAAGTTTCTCCTCACAATGTAATAGCTCCATACTTCAACAGTTTTCAGGGTAACGGTGGTGCAATGGGCCACAGTAAAGAATGAATGGACTCAGCTTTGCAGCCTCTGTACATTGTTAAGTACCAATTATTACACTATTAACTGATTACCATTCATAGTATATCAAGTTGAACTGTTCCTCCAGTGCTCTGGTATTTATTAAACGTGATAATTTTCTGCTAAATTACAACATAGAATACAAAAGCTCTATGAACAGAGAAGGTAATTTTTTAAGTATGTTCTTGAAACAGCAGATGCACAAAATCCAAACCAAGAAAAGCAGTATGAACTGCCTTTCAAACAGCATAATCTGATCTGTAGCCAAAGGAACTTGTGCTACAAGGAGTTGTGCCTTTTCATCTCCTTGGTAAACACTTGTTAATAAGTACTTTAATCTTTCAAGACAATAGACAGCTTCTAAGACAAGTTCCTAGCTTTTTTAGTGGTGGGGAGAGGTGGTGTTTTGTTTGCCTTGTTTCTTCTTAAATTTTTCCCTGCTCTCTGCTTACCATGATGGAACTTAAAAGTAGCAATTTATAAATAAATGCCTGAGGTTCCCCCATACTGACTTGTACTAATGTACATTAGTACAATGTACATACATTATGTACTAATTCCACTTTTGTTTTTCTTCTGAACTTTTGCATTGAGACTCATTATTTAATAAAAACCAAAAACATGCTGAGAAATTGATAATTTAGCCATTAAGTATAAGACTCTTTCCATGACTTGTAACAGAAATCAATACTTAGTTTTGCTTGAATGATACACAAGCCAATGATGGTTCTCTAATAAAGCCAACAGATTCCCTTTTGAACGCCACTCTTCAAATGTCACGTTAGAAATGCTCATTACTGAGTATGCTCACTACTGACCCCTGATGTCACGCTGATTAATCCAGTAGAAAGGTCAGCGCTGTCAAGCATCTACATCACTTACTGAAGAAATGTGCCAGAGGCTTCACCTGGAAGCTTTTCTTTAAGCTTCAGAATCCTTCACTCTTAAGACTGCCAGGGAAAGATCCCAAGGGAAGGCAAACTATCAGGCACAACGTTCCCACTGCAAATCAGATACTTAACTTAGTACAAAAAGCTGGGCAGCTTCCAAGTTTACTTATCTCACCGTTCACTCAAATCCTGCTGGAAGGGTTAGGTTATTTTCATAGAAAGGGAAGGCTTTGAAACTCCGGGAGAACCTGTCTGACATGAAAGCTGTGCAATAGTACTATCTAAATACACATAAAAATACATGTGGGCCCCCTGCTCCACAAACCCACATCATCACATTTTTCTTACCACTATGAACAGTCCACCATTTTGTTCCACTTCAGCTGTTTCCATAAGCAGTTCGATAGCTTTTCTTTTCCCAATTATTTTCACTACTCGGGCAATTAAGTCTTTCTTTGGCTCACAAAGCCTGAGAGGAGATTAAAAAAAGGCACATTTATCATCAGTATAATGTCTTGAATAAAACTGACCATGGAGCTTCCTAATTCATTTTGTGGAACATAAAACTGTTTAGGAGTCTAAACATTCAACGGCTTCTTGAATCAGATTTCAATATCCTGAGCTTCTGAGAGACATTTCTCTAAAACATGCATTTTTAAAAATTGCTTCAATAAAAATACACAGTAATTATTTTTCTTCTATTGATGTGTGAAAGATTAAGACAAATCAGAAACTGCAAAGACCTGTATAAATCTCAGAATATAAGTCTGTTGTGCGTTTAACAGTTAAATGCATTACCTTCTACAGTTAAATCAACAATTGTTTGGAAACAATAGTAAGTGTAAAAGTTCCCCTGTAACACGTGCCATTCAGACAAACCTACACAATAAAAAAAGAAATCAGTGTGTTGACTAATCTATGACAACCTATAAAATGCAAACAAGAAAAAAAAAAAAAGCAGTATTTCCAAGTTAAATTGCATTCCTTTGTTAGCAACAATGTCCTCATACAGAAATTTTCATTGTCAGTCCGCCTGACAGGAGAGGCTTATATAGCAATACTATGAATGTGCCAGATTTCGTACTTCCATTGAAAAACATCGTAAGTGCACAAATCGGTACCACTTGTCCAGAGCAAGAACTCATATGCTAAATTCTGATTTTTCCATGACCAAGCTTCTCATTAAGCACAGTCCCATGCACAAAACCTCAGTGATTTTATACTTTAGCCAACAACAGACTGCATCCATCACCAAGATTTCTTTAAGGCCACTGTCTAACCCAACTGCTTCAAGAAACACCACTATGCTACATTGCATACGTTATGATGACTGCCTAACAGCAGGTGTGTAACCACAGATGTGAACAATGATTTAGAACAACCAGGTTAGCATCAACTGCTTCAGCTGTATGACTGAAGTCACCTGAAATTAAATATTAAAACTCACATTTGAGTTGCAATTCTCCTCATCATGAAAAGGATTACCCAATCCGCTTAAATTTATACTGTGTGTTTAATCTCACCGAGTGTAATGAATGATAAGGCAACATAAGGTAAATAGCGTCTTCAATATTTATGGGATTGACTTCTAAATTGTCAATTATTGGAAGAGAGGGAAATGTTTCTGTAAGATGCAAAGAACTTTAAGATAACCAGGATTCCTTAGAGAGATGGTTAAATAGACCTTCTGTTAATAACAGTGGCAGTTTAAACAGTAAAAATCCCACTCTGTTCATCCTGGCCCTGGACAATCCTCCTGTAGGCATGCTCTAGCGAGCAGCTTTGCACTGCAACAGGATCTGAATGAGATGAAGGGCAAAAAAATGGCACAAGGTGGTTAGAAAAATTGATTTCAGTTCTCTGTGTGTGCCAGCACAATAAAAGGTTATTAAACCAGGCACAGGTGGCACAGCACAGATCAAACAACAGTGCTGTCTGTGATGTGCATAACCACAATCCTACTGATGCAATACAGTGCCACTGCTACTATAAATAATCAGAAAAAACAGAGGTTTCTGCCCTGTTTTGATGAATCTCAGTATAACAAAGAAAAGTTTATTACAAGAGAAATGCTCGGAGTTTTCAAATTCATAAACAAGGAGCTATCAAGAACTGAGAGGAGCAATAATTAATTGCCTAATTGCTGGATTTCAGCATCTGGCAGTACTAAGTACCATCTATAACAAACCAACAATGATCAATAACCCAGGTTTTATTTAACTGTCAAGGTAACCATTAGTAAATCCTGTAACTCCTGTTCCCTACTTAACCTAATTTTCTTCCCTTGCACCACTGAAAAAAGGATTGTGGCAGTTTAAGTCAATCTAAGTAAGAATGACAACAGTCGTGTGCCCTCCCTCACACAATCAGTCCAGTGCTGCACGTGCCAGCTCAAAGGAAAGCGCGCAGCAGCAAATTGGTTCAGGAAACAAGTGTCTCCGCAAACAAGCTCTTTAAAAAAAGGCAACTGGTAAGTTTATTGACTCAGGTCAATGTATAACAACTAAATTAGCAGGACTGTGGAAAGAAATGGATAGTAGTTAAGCATTCATACAGCTGGAGCCTGGTAACCCCACCACTGGCTTCCATAATTAGGACAGAACAGGACAGTAGCTCAGTTTCACAACACAAAGAGGGAAGGGTCGATGTCAGTGCTGCTGTCTAGCCTTGGCACAGGCCTCAGTTACAACAGCAGCAAAACATTTCCTTCAGATAAGCATGTTCCACATAAAGAAGACATCCATTTCAGAAGCTTTCCAAACCACTACCTAGTCCAAGTCATTTATAGCTTCAGGGATTTATAACTTAGCCAGATTTTCACGGTGACCACAGCAAGTGTTCATTGGTGTCCAACTCCCAAAAAGCATCCTTACTCATGTGGTATTACCTTAAAAAAAACTACCCCCACTACTGAATCTGTATCACAAAAATGTTACTTTTCCTTGCCATTGTTCTGAAGTAACAAACTATTTTAGTAGATAATTTTCTTAAATAATTACGGAGTATTACTGCATGCTTGTAAAAGATACCAGCCATAACACTGCATTTTAATCCTTGGACTTTGGAAATACACCTAAGATACTCATACTTTTTGTAATTTAGTATAACATTTTATATTTAACTGTAAGAAAGCTCCCCCCTCTTTTCTTTTCCATCAGCAGTTTACCAATAGTTGCAGAAGCTAACATACACCATTAATAAACTCACCGATAAGCAATTTCATCTGCCACTTTTTCCTCTGAATCTTCTTCTGTTATCTCATACCTTCCTTTATATTTCATTTCTTGTCTCTCACCCAGTCTGTCTTTTACAGGCCGCTTCCGTTTGAGAAAGCCTTGCCCATTTTCTTCTTCTGCTGGCAGTGTTTTCTTGTCATCGTGCATGTATTCATCCAGTTCTTTATCTAAAGTCTCTGCCTCCTTTTGCTGAGCTTCCTTCATCATCTTTTTAGCCAATAAATAATTGTAAGTCTCAGACTGCCTGCTTCTGTCAATACTACCATCCATGCCTAGAATCCCAAGTTCAGTAGCCACTGCATCCTGATTCTGCTCCTGGAGCACCACACCCCAAATGTTGTTGACCTTCTTGCCACCTAGAGCAGTCTGTTTTTGGTGGCTTTGGCTAAGCTGAAAAGGCTCAGATTTAGCAGGAGAAAAGCTGAAACATTTCTGTCGTTTTCGTTTCCAGAGACAGCTGTCATCATCAGATTCAGAAAAGCTTTCGTCACTTGAATCCACACTTTTGGTTGTCCGATAAGGAACACTTGGTACACACGATGAAATGGCACTCTGGAATGGTCTGCCTGAATCATTGCCATCATGTGGCTTCTAAAAAGAAAGATTAAATATCTGTTAATTTAATAACTTGTAAATTAAAAGAGCTATCGAGCCACAACAAAGATTTTATGAGCTAGTAAACTTAATTCTGACTCATTTGACTGTTGGGTTGTCCTCTATGAGCATCTTTTAGACTACGGCTAACAGGAGCATCCTGTGAAACTTATGCACTTTGAATCTTTGTGCATGAAAGACAGCATGGCTGCTCTAGGTAACACTTATCAGGAGTCACTAATCTACTTAACATCTTCATTGAATTGAATTAAAATTATTACAAGAATAGAAAAGCTATTAAAATTCCCAAATTGGGCAAAGAGAAGGCATGCACAGTGGTTCTAAGAAGGTTAAAAACCCAAACCACCACAGCAGTTTACCAGAAGTTTTTTTAAGTAGAAAAATTATCATCCTCTCCAGAGCCTGAAAGGGGTCAAGTCTAATGATCTGCAACCATAATTGTGTTACCAGAGTCTCAAGTGAGAAGAAAAAGTGATCAATCAACCCTCGCTCCCCCCCCAAACTTTGATGCTGCTCAGATTTTGAGAAGCTAACAGCATATTTTGAATATGGTTTGATCAGAACAGCAGATGACCTGCTAGGGACAGTAATACCTTACAGAAGAACTGTGGTTTTCTTCCTTTAAACCAACAAGACACCACAGACTCACATGGCTTCTTATTAATTAGCACAAAACCATAAAAGTTTCAACATACTTTAAAACAAAAGTCCTATTGCCATAAAAATATTCAAGAAATGCTGTTTCCCCACATACACCTGTAAACTAAATTATTCAAGTAAAACCTGCTCAAGTCTGCATAGCCTGTAAAAGCACCATGGGTAACACAGCCCAGAATTCTTATGCCCAATGGCTGTAAACTTTTGGCCACGCTGTCTGTGCTAATCTGCCATAAGCATTTTTCCTTACTCATAATTCCAGTTTTTCCCTACCTAACTTCCTATCGTAACGTTATACACTATCCTGTGATCTTTAAAAATAAGGCGTCTTCCTTCAGTTTCAGGTGAAATAAAAAAATTCTTCCTTTAGCCTTACTGCTTTCACTAACACTATATCACCATTTCTCCTTCCTCTTATTAGCAAAAAGAAAACCGAAATCTTCAACGTTATTTTATGAAGTTGTGAAATACAAACTTCTGATGTAAAACATATGACATTATGCAAAACACTAACAACTCCATAAACTAAAAAAACAAACAAAACAAAACCAACAATAGCCCCCAATAAACCAAACCCACATCTATAATAATTTATTTTGTGCCACACATCTCAGAACTACATAGCAAATAAATAAAAATAAAGAAAGAAAACAGAAAACTTCATGCATGTAGTTTATCCTGATTTATCTTATTTTGAAATCTTTTTCCGGCCCACACAGCACCGTAATTCCTCATAAATTTCACAACACGTTCCAACGTGAAAACAAAGCGAGACGCTTGGAAACAAACATCTCTTCGCTCACCGACCCCAGTGCCCAGCAACAACAAAAGCTTCTCTGCCCCGCCGTAACACGCGGTTCCCCCGCAAGAACGTCACCGAAGGAACGAGCCGGCTACCGGGCCCAGGGCAAGCAGTCGCTCCCGGGAAAGGGCTGCAGGGCCTTATCGCTTACCCCCCCC
>VXBJ01000056.1:185189-197741 GCA_013400055.1 Nycticryphes semicollaris | reverse complement strand
AGAGCGCGCGGAAGGCGGTGGCGTGCGGCCATGTTGTTGTTGGTGAGGGGGGCGCCGGGGTGGCGGGAGCCGTCGTGCTGCACTTGTCGCTGCTGTTGTGGAAATGGCCGGCGCTGCACAAATTACGTGGTGTGAGGAACCCACAACAACTTATTGTCGTTTAGACAATTATTCTGTCACCTGTTCACCCCTCCCTACCTTGGAAAGGCAATCGAGGAAAAAAAACCTGAGGAAACCGAGGGCTGGAANGGCTGGGCCTTCGGCGGCCCGCCGCCAGGAGCGGCGCAACTCCGGTTGCAGCCCGGGCCTAGACGCCGGCCACCTCCCCTTCCTCACCTGCTGCGGGTCCCCGGGGGAGCCGACGCCGGGCATGTCGGAGTCCGAGTCGGAGAGCTCACCGTCCTNTTTAGACAATTATTCTGTCACCTGTTCACCCCTCCCTACCTTGGAAAGGCAATCGAGGAAAAAAAACCTGAGGAAACCGAGGGCTGGAATATAAACAGGTTGCATAGAATAAGACTAAATAATTAAGATGAATAATGCTAAAGAGTGTATTGATTCCAATACGAGCCATGAATACACGGCCCATTCTGTCAGGGGGAAGCTGTGCCCTCCCAGCAGTGGACAGCAAGTGTTGGACACAGGAAGGGAAGGGCCTGGGGGTCTGACACCGGTGCAAGAAGTTCTCAGGATTGCCGCTGTCAAGGAAGAGGGAGGATCTCTCAGCAAACATTTTGGTTTACATTGAATGTGACATTCATGGCATGAAACAAGCACGTTGGCCAGCTTGGGCCAAGTGCTTCTCATCCCCACACCTGCCAAGGGTCAAAAATACTGAAACCTTGAAATCTGCACACTATAGCTGGCTATGAAGGAAGTATTTCCACAGGTCCAGACAAGGGTATCTTGTAAAAGTGCAGTTTTCCCAAGTATTAGGAGAGACCTTACTGCGAAGTAAAATTACTGAAAAATAGCTTAATCCTGTGTCACTCGAACCAGGATGACGAAGGAAGAAGTTCAGATGAAAATCTGTCCTAGTCATCTTTACCGGGGCAACAACAGCAAGCTGTTGTGTTAGTGTTAGTAAGATGTTCCATTTTGATCTCTACAGCGGATTCGTGAGGTATTTCTTAACAAATACTGGAAGAAAGGTGCTTCCTGCTTACACAGTGTCACTCAAAACGCCCTGAAAGGCTGGCGAAACATCTGTGTCCTGCCAGCCTGGACTAAGTGATCTCTCAGGGTCCATTTCAACCAAAATTGCTGTGTAGCCCTGTGTGTTAATTTACATATGACTGATGCCATTACTCATGCACTGTAAAGCTAAAATGTCACTCTGAGAGTATTCTGTAACACAGGGCACTGAATATCGAGTTACATTTTGATTAAGAGATTGATAATCTGAAAGTGAGCTATTTTTATTTGTCACAACAGTCTGATCCTGTTCAAATCAGGAAGACAAACTGTTAAATTGGTGAAAAGGACTCTTCCTCACCTCCCACCCTGGAAAAAGTAACAATCTCAGACTGATTAGAATAAAGCGCAAGATAGAAAAGTCTTGCTATTATTTTTAGGGCTGTTCAGAATCTGTGTTAAGGAACTGAAAGAAGTCTGATCATGAAGTTTAAACTCTTTGCTTCCTCTCTGTGATCAGTGACGTAAATGTGATGGTATTTGGTGCCACAGGAAGAAAATAGTGAAGATGTGAGTGAGAAAGTGATGAATATACACAGCATTGGACAGATGAACAAGGATTCAGTATCCTCAGATGTTAGAAACAGATGAGGATTAGATAATTTAATTTAGGACAGGTTTTTATCTGTAGAAATTCAAGTACACTGCACATTTTACAATATTCTATCTCTACTCACCAAGACAATGAAGTGTTATGCTGGCATATCGGGAAAAAAAATCCATTTGATTGTCATTTCTCCACAAATTCTCATGGATACTGATTCTTCAATAAAGGAAAAGAAATCACGCTGCCACTTTTTGTCTGAGAACAGATGTTTTTCCTGGTTCTTGTGGTACATAAATGGAAATTAAGAGATTGCTGGTAGGCATCCTTCAAACTGAACTTGAGAAAATGAGCATTTACTTCAATGATAGACTTTGATCAGTGGTCATCCCTTTTGGCTATGTCAATTAGGAGTTCAAAGGAGGTCCTTCTGCTTGTTTTAGCTGTGATTAATGCCTGATAGATCAATTTAGCTTCTGTCTTCCTTCAGTAGTACAGAGATTTCCTTCGCCCATAAATATATATACAGTTCCTCAGCTGTGCACACAAAGCACTGGGGGCGGGGTGTAGTGTGCCTTGGAGATGCACGCTGTGTCTCAGCATGAATTTGAAAATCTTGAGCTAGGCACTGAAGCTCCTCATGCAGCGAAGAGCCCAGCAGAAACCTGTTCATCAGCACCCAAAACAGGGACCTGCCCAGGTCTACCTAATGAGAACAACGAAACCAAGGGAATGGTCTTTACTATGACCTGACATCTCAGACTGCTGTTAGGTCTATTGCTACTGGCACCAAGCAGAAAAGCAGTGGTTTGATTCTGCAGAGTAAAATGTGTTACATAACTGGAAATACCATTTTCTGCAAGTCTTAAGCAACTGTTGACAGTTTCTGCCTTTGTATACATTGTACTCTCACCTCGGTTTGAAGGATGAGAAATAGAAGGCTGTTATTGAGTAGAGAAAACATTACATGCATTGTGTCATAGTGTTCAAAATCTAGATTAATTTCAGATTTCTGTTAGTTAAAGTACTAAGTAGCTGACAGTGTGGGATGGGATGTTTTTTAGAGCTTCAGAGAGTCTTCACAGAATTTTGATTCTGGGAACAGAATTCAGTAGTTACTGCCTGATGGACAGAAAGTTAGTATGATGCCTTTTCTGATGTAGGAGAAAATTTGTGCAAAATAGAAATGAATTATGATTAACAGTAATATATACCTTATTCAGCTTGCATAATGATTACAAGCTATATTCTTTTCCATCAACAGTAGTACAGTATCTGTGGAGGTATGCATATGACCAATTATTCTCTAAATATGAAATGAAGTCAGATATTCAATGCAGTATGAATGTATCAAATACCTGTCAAACTGAGGAATTTTGCACAGGAATCCAGTCATAAAACACGCAACACGTGATGTGTAGATTGTATCATAAAGCATCTGACGTAACCTGTCACGTAACACACGATATGCTATGATACAATTACCATAAACGTGCATATCTCCAAAAGGACAAACTGCCTTCACTTAGAGAGCATTAGACTTTCTGTGGCAGGTGACACACAAATTACTTCAGGGAAATGATCCATCTGAAAACTGGCTTAGCTGGAAAAGAGACTATTTTTTAGCCAGGTGAGTTCCCTGGGTCTCTGACCAACAATGACAGCCCAGGCAGAAATAACTGAGAGCAAAGCAAATCCGTTGGGTCTACCTCTTTTTGTCAGGGTCTACCCTCGTGCTGCAGGTAAGGTCAGCAAAGGTGAAGTGGTAGACCAGTTGTTAAAGCGCTCAAGGTGTTATTTCCTGCAGAAAAAAAATACCATTTGCATTGAATTCCAGCCACATAGACTTCAAAACATTTTTATTCCTACTTTCTTCTTGAGCACATGGCACTTGGATGGAGCTTTTCAGTCTTCAGAGCTGTTGTTCTGGCTACAGAGACCAATCCTTTCCCAAGGATCCAAGACAACCCCATCATTGAGCCTTCTGGCATTTTGAGCGGTATTTGTTTGTTGTTTAGCATTTTTCTCTAAAACTGTGTGTTGTATAGCATTTTTCTCTAAAACTAGAAAATCTGAGCAGGTGTGAACCATTAGTTTTACCTGACCTCAGGATAAAGATTGTCATTAAGAATGTAGTCAGGACCAATTAGGTCAGGAAGACTAAAAAAAGCTTTAAACCCCTACACTTTGCTCTCTATCCTTATCTTTAGCTGACCTGAAGAGAATATAGATTTCTCAGATCTGAAAACTTAAATCAGGTTATGTTTTTATTCTTGTCTGTATTCTCCAAAATGGTAGAGAGCCATACAGGTGTGACTCAGTAAAATTCAGTGCTAAGTAGCTTAAGACCTTGCCATTCCTTGCCCTTCAGAAGTACCCAGCATGCAGGAATATAAAATCAGAAACAAAAGAAACCTTCATTCACTGCATCTGTTTAAGAGCAGACAGTTTCTCTGACGGTTCTCTGAGGCATCTGAGTGAGAGGGAAAATGCTTTGTAAGGATGATATTCACGGGATTGTTAGTGTAGACTGTGACACAGCAAGTAAGTCCATGTAGTGCAACTATGCCACCCTGTCAAAGTACTAAGCAAGTTAAGACTTTCAGAATTGCAGTAATATATCTGAGTGACATTCAGCGTGACAAAAGCTTGAGGAAAGGGTAGGACTGATCACCCTACTCCGTGTAGTTCTCTGTGTAACAACGTTACACTCTGCAGTAAAAGTATTTCTCTAATGCACATGGCTCTTTATTCATCACCAGGGGTTATCCCAAAGGCTGTGCGTGTGAAGAGCATCAGCTCTGTCAAGGAGCAGTACTTTTGCTATTCTCTTCTCACACTTTCATGACCATTTCTTGAACTCAGCAGCAGGTTTGTTTTCTTTGTTGATTTATGAAGTTGAAAGGGGATCACTCCCTTTTACGGTGCAGCAGTATGCAAATGTTTTACAGTTACTAAAACTCTCATTGATACCATGCCTCACCATACAGAATAATGTATATATATCAGTATATAGAGTAGTTTGAAAACCAGCCTCTCAAACAGATAGATATATGTACATCTCTATGCCTGTGTGCACACAATGTCTGACTTCTATGCATTTAAAAATGATAATGAGAAAAAGCTTTGACAAATATAGGAGACATTGTAAATTAGCTTTCATCAGCAGAAAATGGTTTCAACTGGAAGACAGTAGCATTTTTGAGTGCAAAAATTTTGATTTCTTCCTTTGCTCACTAGCTACATACAGCAAATACTTTAAAACTGGTTTTCATGGGCTCATTAATTTTCCATAAAGGGACCAGCATTTTCCATAAAGGTATCAGCAGAGCAACAGTTGAGTCCCACAGAGAAAGTCTACAGAAAATGTACTGAAAACATCTGTAAATCTCTGTCATCATGCAGATGTATTTTCTAGTGTGTAAGGAATAGTACACATTCCGCTTATCAACACAGAGCTCTTCTGGCTTCAGCAGTGTAAGATCTCCAGGCAAAGACTGAACTTGGCACCTTCAGGAACAGTAGGGCAGATAGCTCAGTTGACTCATGCTCAGTCATGTAAGTCCTCCAGGGGAATATCCTCATACATTTGTAATTCACCTGAGTAAGCATGCTTCCGCTCTCCCTTCCCCTCCTTAACTGAACTCAGGCACCTGAAAGTCTGACTTTGTCTCATTTGTCACAGGTGATGAAGACTCATTAAATTTGGGTTGAAATCCTGACCTTATCACAGATATTTTTTTTTTCTGTTATGACCTTGGACATATCAGTTATTTTCTCTTTTTATATCATGGTCATAAACTTTTCAGGACATTTGTACAAGGATATTACATAGCTTCTTCATAACTTGGCCCCGTTTTCAGCATGGGCATTAATCTACAATGTCACAGAAATTATAAATATTTTCTGCCAAAGAATACTTTTCTGCTTGCTTTCTTGCTGTAGTGTTTTTCTGCCTTTCTTTGCTGACACATACAGTATGAAGGACATTTTGCAAAACACCCCTCACATAGGAGTAGTTGAAGCCACTGACAATACCTACTTTGCAATAGAGCAACTGAACAACAACAACAAAAAATTGCAGATAAACACCAGAACAAACTCTCACACTAAATGCCTTATTTTTAATACTAAGAAAATGAGTTTATGGCCAGTAGAGGGCATTTGATTTCAAGACTTTGGCTTCTGTGATCTCATCATCTTAAGTTAAAAAAGTAAAATAATCTTACATTACTAAAAATTCATACCATTCATGGCTACTTCTGTGCTGTTGCAGATGTTTAAACTTTTTAGTCAAAGTTTAGCCAAAGCCAGTGGAAGCTGAGAACACGACTGTGAAACAAAGAGTTACTGATTCATCTTTCCCTGAATTACCCACTTCTTACTTTCTAACATCAAGATAAACGAGAGCTCTACTCAACCACCATTCAAGAAAAAGGACCACCTACAAAGTGCCTTGTCTCTCCCTTGTTACAGAGAGTAACCTGCTTGTCTGAGCTGGTGAAGTTACTCCTTTTTATTTTTATTGTTGTTTGTTAGAGCCTTTAAAGTGTATAGAGTAGAACAGAACAGAATAGAAGATAACAGTTCAGTAGAAGGGACCTACAACCATTATCCAGCTCCCCTCCTCAGGCTGACAAAGGAACACACTCTGGTTATAATGGAATATGTCCCACCTTCCCGCTCCCCACCTTGCTCTTGACCCTACTTCTTAGTAGCTCAGTAGGATCTCATTAGGTAATTAGTACAGGAGCAAGTCCTGGCAAAAGTACAAAAAATCATGATCATTCAGTACTTTTGTTCAAATGCTCAAGAGCATCAGAGGCAGATAAATTTTTGTGGGCTGATGATTTACAAAAGTTACTAGTCCCAGACTGGGAGTTACATATCATATACCTAAATCTTGCAAGAGAAGGTGTGCTTCAGTAAATAATTGCCAGAATGATCTAGTTCCATGCTAACTTTATTTCCTCTTTCTAACCAGAGGTACCCATCAAGAGAAGTTCTTTTCTACTTATCTTGATGACCAAGCTGATAGCTTTGTGACCAAAATATATTAGTCCTGAGAATATATAGTATGACATATAATAAGGGAATGCTTGAAGCACAGTGAAGAGTCTGTAGAGATCAGCAAAGTCCTTTTGCCAGCTCTAAGTCAACTGCCAAACTGTCAAATCAGAATCTCTGCAAAATTTTGTTTTGGTGACAACTTTCACTTGAGAAACTAAAATAAATATTTTGTCTCTGGAAGTCTCAAACCAATTGTAACATGTTGCTCTGGCCTGGAAGTTCCTGTTTTGACATCCTGAAGTATATGGTTACCTAGGATATACCCAAGTTCTCTGCAAGTGAGCACTGAGAAAATACAAAGTTAAGTTTGGTCCTGGTGTCATACCTCTAGTCCTCAGAAACATATTTCTATGTTACTCCTTTAAGTCCCTAGTAAACACAGCATTTGAGTATAAGTCTCTTAAACAAGGCATATAATGTCAAATGCCCTTGAACTCATATTTAGCTCCGTTGAACAAGATTCAAGAACGTAATGTTGAATTAGGGAAGCATAGTCCTTTGGCTGACTCTCAGCAGTGGGAGACATTTCACAGTCAGGTGAGATGACCTTCCTGTCATACCGTCAATGGCCTACCTGCAAAGCTAGTGGAGGCATTGTCAAAACCCTTGACAATCTCAGAAAACTAATTTTTGCTGTAATAAATACTGTTGAAGGTGTGTCTTTCATGAAGTGCTGCTAGCCGTTGCAAGTGTAACTGCTCATGTTTTATTTAAAACCAAACCAAATATTTGCATAAAACATATAATATTGAAATATGAATTCAGTTCACCCATTGGCAGATTTAATTTATGATGGCTAGGTGTATAGGTTATTTTCCTCCCTGGGTCTCTTAAAGAACTTCAAAATGTAAAGAACAAGTGCTGACTCCTGGACTGATGTATAGTTTCTTGTGTTGTTGATGAAAACACACAGCTCAGTGTTGACCTTAAAATATCTGAGAGTAAGGTCAAATACTTCCATGTCTTTAACACAGAAATAATGTAGTATTGCAATAACAGACCAAATAGTGTGCCAAACAAGTAATGACTGTAACTACATTAGCATGCCATCTGGTGCAGCAAAAAGGCTTCAGGTGTGGAAACTATTACAGAAAGCTTCTTTTGCCTCTTTTTCTGAAAAATAAGTGTGTAGCACTTGACCTTTTCACCAAAGAGCAGTGTTTTGTCATTCTGCACAGTACCACCAAATATGGCATGAAGCTGCATGCACGGGAACCTGAACTGCAGTGTTATTCCCTTCGCAGGTTTCCTTTTGCCACGGTGGCATGACTGTTTTTGCCTGGTGTTGAAATGTAAGTAGCTTCTAAGTCCCTTAGTCAGTGCACTTAAGAGAAAGGCTGGATACGCTTTTCAAGTCAGGAACTTTCACATATACTTGGACTATTCATTGAGGTGCCTTGCAGGGTCAATCAGAACACACAGAAATAGGACAAAGTAACTCCCCGACAGTGAAGGTAGTGACAGGGAGCAGCTTTGTTTGCCACTGTGATCCTGATAGTGATCCACAGGGGTGGGTCTGGTGCCACTAGGTGCTCCACTGATAGCAGCAGTGTCAAGACCTACTCTTCTGCAGAGTGCAGATAAAAAGTTCTAAAAAAAAATAAAAAATTGGTGCAGTCCTTAAACCTTTCTAGAATTCCTTGGGTTTACCATCTTTCAAACATTTGTAACAGCTTGTGTCATTGAATGGGATAACATTAATTCTTCAGCTGTGTAACTTCAGTTTTAAGGGATTTATTCATTGGGCTCTGAGCTTTTGAGTACCCTGAACAGGCCCCACTAAAAATCTGATTTAAAACAGAAGTTTATGATATGCTCTAAGTATGCAATTGGTTCTGTTCAAATTATAGTGTTTGTTTCAATGCATTGTGAATAAGTTTTTGCCCTTGTTCTGCTATATATTTCTGTTTGTCTTACATGGATGTACCTGATTAAACTTTAAATAATTTATGGATAGTGCTTGCATTCTGTTTCTTGATCCCTTATGTTTAATACATTTCACAGTTGAATTTACCTCTAGCCTGGAGAGAAAATGGATGTGTGTGCTTCAGTTGTTGTCTAGTGTTTTCTATACTCTGAAAAATTGTATCATCACTTTTATTAACTGTTTTTAAAAAGAGCAATTGAATGGTTCTCCATTGGTTTTCTCAGTTGCAAGAATCACAAAAATCCTTGGTTTATTGATTTTTGGAAGAGCATCTTTCTACTTTATGAGAGCTTTAGTTTCTTTAGTCCAGAAGAAAATGACACATTCTATTAAAACCAAGTTGCCAAAATGCAGATACTTCTCCGCTGTTTTCTTAATCCGACAATCAGCATCTGAATGCCCCTAATATCTACATGGGAACTAGCTAAGTCAGGACTTCTCAAAGGTCAAAATACTCCAAATAGCTCAAATCAAAATCAGGGTTTTCAGTACCGTATACAGTGGTTTCATTTTCAAACACGAGTACACAACCATTCAGAGAGAGAAATATCTCTGAATAAAGCAGCAGGGACTGATTCCTAGCATCCTGACCTGCATCCCTCCTGCCTGTTGAGGCAGCTGGAGAAGTGGTGGGCCGCATCCACTCCCCAGGGAAGAGCCTCTTTGGCCTGTAAAGTCACTGTGGAGTGGGGGGTTCAAGCAACTGCTTTTTTTTATAGCTGCTCTGTACACGGCAGCTTCTATTCCAGTTCCCAAGAACCACCCCAGGGTAGGGTGTGGGGCTCTCAAATCCCTCTCTTCACAGTAGTTGCTGAGTCTGTAGCAGAACATCCGAACTGGATGGTGAGTTTTGAAAAATGCTGAGAGCCTTTCTGGTGACACTCATATAACAAGACACTTCTCTGCCATTCCCAGTGGGGAAAGAGCTGAGGGACTGAAGAAGCTGAAACTGTAGGAACTGAAGATTTTGATAGTTCAGTACACCAAGCCCAGTCTTGTCACTGTCATCTGTTTTTTGTGTTTTTAGTTCACACTGTGTAGGAAAAGAGCTCTTGTTAAACAAAGACATTTACAAATTGTCCTATGAGTTTAAGTAGTTCTCCCAAGAATATCTTCCTGTATATTACTTAAGTGAAACATTTATGCCACTGGCATCAGTTCTTGACCACTGTCTTGCCCAGTGGTGGTGCATCAAGGAATCAGAGCCTGCACTGACTTGCTGCACTTGGTTTCATTCAAACCTAACTGCAGTTACGGGGGTTACCCCAACAGCTACACAGGCCAAATCATGACGCTTTTCCCATTGAATTCAGTGGTCTTTGCAGCAGACCCTCAGGGTTCTTTTCTGATACAATGGGATTTTATCAGCACAGGGCAAGGTGGAAAATGACTGAGGAGAGTGACAGGAATATGAGGTCAATCAGTCTGAGGATTAGATTCTCCCCATGCATTTCAAAGGGCTGCTCTGCACGCTTCTACAGAGAGTTACTGCTGAATGCTGCAGCAGCCACAAACTGACCCCATCAAAACCAGGGCTCGTTCCTCAGGGTATTAAACACTCTGCAGACACAAAGAGCTCCCCCACACCACAGACTTTCAATCTGCCCAAGGCAGTCATACAGTTTGAGAAGCCCAAATCCAATGAGGCAGCTGAAATGCTCAAGTTTTAAATACTCATTCTGGACATGATAATTAGCCACTTATCCAGGAGAGGCTGACTTGTAGTGATTCTTCCTCACTGATCAACCTGCAGGGAACAGATCAAACTACTGTAGGTTGTTTTGGAAAAAAAAAAAAAGAAATAATAATGCCAAGGTCCATTTGATTGTTTGCATGCACTGAATCACTTAACAAGCATTCATGTGCATGTGGTACACATTTCACCCGGGCTAAGGGATGGGCGTCTAGTTCACTCGGCAGGGAAAAAGAATGGGAGGGTGATCAGGAACCTTGAGTCAAATAAAGGAAGCGAGTCCTTGTAATGGTGAAAAGCTGGAGAAGTTAAGTCAATGATCACATATGATGAAGTCAGGAAATAAAGCTGTAATCAGAGAAATAGATTAGAAGGGGAGATAATCAATGCAAAGGGAAGAGATACAATTTAAGAATTTGTTCAAATTTGATACTTTTTCAAACACAGTTTCAAGAAAACATCAAAAAAATTTAAAGCCCCAAACCCACAGCTTCACTGAAAAGAACTAGTTCTAAAGAAATCAGGTAACGGAACATAACAGGAAGGGTAAGCTAGGTCTAGGAAAGATTGAGAAAGGTTATAGAATTAAAAGCAAGAATCAAAAGGCAAAAAATAGAAGAGAAGATTGCAAATCAATACTGAGAACCGTTTTATGTGGATTTATCTTCTGGAACTGCAGTTAGAAACCTTAGTCTATACGCCCCACAGGTCGTATTACCAGACACACAGCTAAACTCTGACTGTCTGTATCAAAACCAATACAAAAAGTCATCAGCATCATGTCAGGAGCTTCTCTTCTGGGCACTTTGATTTTGGCACCAATCACTACACCAACAGATCTGAAAAATTTCCAAACCTTGAACTGTGCAATTTCTGTCCATTTCTGAAAAAGTTCATTGCAAATCAGTTTGGTGCCCAAGGCTTTATGCTGTTGGTTTAATACTCAGCAACGTTAATTGTTAGATCTGAGGGCTATTGGCAGCTACCAGTTTGATTGCTGCTTTCATTCTTGATAAAGAAGAGCAGTAATGACCACGATAAACAGAATAATCAGGCACCAACAGGAGCAACGGTAGCAAGTAGAAATTGGCAACTAATTAAGACCCTCAAATGCTACAGTGACACCAAGTGGCGAAATACTAGCCTTCGTGCTGCAGTTTCAAACTTCGGTATCTGTTCCGACACTTATCTCTCTCCTGTTTTGCCTTTTCTCCCCGCTCTCCTTCATAAATCAGAATACTGTTAGAATATATTTTCCTTATCAGTATCTTAGTTTTTCTACAGGAAACATTAATATCCTCTTGATATTACTCAGGTGCTAATTCAGAAAAGCAATTTGGACTCATTAATTGGATGTGAGGAGAATTAAACACATACTTTAAAAGTTTAACTGTTAACCTAAAAAATATCACGTAAGTATGAATTGCGCTGATTGTAAATATGTTGCCATATTAATCCACTTACATATCTGGAGAATAATGGAAGAATTGCTTCGATTTAGTACCACAAGGACAACCCATGAACTGCAAGTCCATTGATACAGAATTTCTAAACCAAAATCATGTCCTGGTGGATGTTGATATGTATGTCTGCAAATTGTTATAGGAAGCCTTGATTTCTTCTGTTGATGTGGGAAATTACTCGGGATGAAAATGGAAGATCAAATATTGATCAAAGGAGCTTTGTTCTGGGAAATGTCCAGCCATCCACAGAGACTGCAGGAAAATGTAATTCAGTGCTTGGGAAAATTGAGCTGTAGTTTTGTCAAGTTCCTATTGCTCTTGCCATATGAAGGAAGAAGAAGATGAATGACATAAAGAGAATACCTTTAACGAAACTCATTATTAATCTTCACCTCCCTCGCCTGGGGAACCATCCCATATTTCTTCTCTAGGATAATAAGGTGTCACACAGCAAGACAAAGGCCTGAGTAGGGCTTATGAGGCTTACCTCACATAAACTGCAGGTCCAGAAAGAGTCAATTTAGGATCCTGCATTATGGGTGAAGGTCAAAACAATGAGAGGCTTTCTTTCTTTCTTTCTTTCTTTCTTTCTTTCTTTCTTTCTTTCTTTCTTTCTTTCTTTCTTTCTTTCTTTCTTTCTTTCTTTCTTTCTTTCTTTCTT
>VXBJ01000056.1:170433-185165 GCA_013400055.1 Nycticryphes semicollaris | reverse complement strand
TTTCTTCTTTCTTTTTTTTCTTTTTTTTTTTTCTCTCTCTTCAGTGTGTTCAGTGTGTATAAGCATAGATAATGGTTTACATACTTGTTTTTCCTAAGGCACTAGTGCCTGGCTGTAGCAGATTAGGGGACCCAGTGCAAAGATTGATAGCGGGAAAGAAAGAAATCATGGAGAATGTAAAAGCAAAATTTTGGAGGGGAAATAGGAAAGAGTTTCTGTTTGCTAACATTACAGATGGCTTCTCTTCATTGACCACATGAATTCAGAAGAACAAGCAAAATTTTGCAGCTGAGCAATTCCCTGCACTTGACAGTAACCGTGTCCACACTGCCGTGAGACCACAGGTAGTGCAATGGAGTTAGATTTAGCTTTGCTTGGAAAGATTAGAACCAAACATTAGAACTCTTTTGGATGCATGCTCTATTTAAATTTTTATTCATGTCTATATGCCTGCCTTGGATAGGAAAAAGACATGGGTTAGTTGTTTAAACAGTGACACACTTTTATTCTGCACTTAAGGAACTTCTAAATAGCTTCAGATACTTATTAATTTTTAAATCCATACTTGATATTTTGCTTGGGAAAGATCAAGTAAGCTTTATTTGTAAATTTCTAAATTTCTAAAATTACTGATTTTTTCCCTATAAGATAAAATTTGGAGTTCAGTATATTGTATATTATAGTGAAATCAGGACATTTTGCTTTAAAATTCAAGGAAGATTTATAGAGAGTCAGAGTAGACACTGTGGATAGTAGTTTTTACTACAGAAGTTCCTATCTGATTTAGGAAAATCTGTATTTCACAGTTCACTGCAAGGAATACTTTCAAAGTTTTCCTCAATTCCTAAGACCACAGAGACTTTGTGTCATGAGGCAGTCATAAGCCCACTATTTTAATATTTTTTTCCTTGTTACTATCTGGACTACGTAAACCTTTAACACCTTGACAAATAAATGGTGTCTCCTAAGAAAGGGGAGATGTATTTTGTGAGCCCAGTGTGGACGTGCCTGGTTATGTGTCTGAAATATTTCTGCCTGCATTGTTAGCAATTTCATGACAGCACAGTTGGAAGCACTGTTCCTGAAATAAAACAACATAACAGCGAAATCCCTGCAGTTATCATCCGCTTATATCAGGCTACTACAAGCAGGCATCTTGCATTGAGTGCTAGCTGGGTGAAAGCACTGAACAGTTGAAAAAAAAAACAACTGCAGAAGATATAGAGGTAAGACTGACTCTGCACATACACACCCTATATTACTATGTTACAATCCTTGCAGGAGTAGCGGCCAAAGCTATGGGGTGGAGGAGCCCATGGTCATCCTCTGAAGTGAGTGGAGAAAAGAGAGATGGTGTGCACCACTTCTAAGGAGCCAAGTATTAAGGTTGTGTGGTGTCAAGTCATACACTCAAAGTGGGGAGCACAAGAGAAAAGCACTGGGTGAGAGACTGGTTGTTTGCATGCCAGGGCCAGTTTGTAGCAATTTGCAATTACCCACGCTTGTCTGGAGGGCTGAACTCACAGGAAGGCTAAGTGCATCTTTTGAGTCACAGGGAATTTAACAGAAGATTTGTCCGAGAAGAGCACATCTGTCATAAGCTGGAGGTGGAATTTCAAGGAAGATAATTGATCAGCCAAAAGGAAATTCTCACAGCTTTTACCAAATTGTTTGGGTAATTTAGCAGTAAATCTAATGGTGAATACAGAGCTTAGAGCCACCATTTCGCAGGTACCAAATATCCAGGCAGATTTGGGTACAACAGCTTACACATATGACAAAGTATAAGGTTGAATGAGCCTTCACATCTCTCAGAAGCAAGTAAAGGTCCAATAAATACACCTGACTCAACATAAGAAAGACTTACGTTTATTAGTCAGTGTGGGACAGCCAAGTCTATTTCTGCAAAGATTTAACCTATGCAGTTAGATATAGAAGGAGTTATTTACAAAAGTACATTCTGATGAACAATTTAGGAGGTCCTAAAGACCTAGTGTGGAGGAGTTCATGTACTTGCCAAATTAGAGAAAAGATTTTAGGCAAAGGTTGGAAAAGATGAACTTTGCCTGAAGAAATTTCTATCAAATTGAGAACATCTGCTGTACAGCCAGCGTGGTAATGTGACAAAAGTAAGGGAGTAAGATATTTGTCATCATATATGCATTATTTTAGTCTGAATAGTATGCCTGGAAGAGACAGTAAAAGGAGACAAAGAGTACATCTGTGTAAATAGAACTGTTGGTCAAACCCCATTCAGTAAATGAAATATATTTAAAAAGTGCTTGTTAGCCTTGCCATTAAGTTAAAGGACTCTCTTCTGCATAACAGAAGAGAGAGACAGTATCACAACTGAGGAAAAAAGTCTGATGTGATGCCTTCACATTTATACACTAAAATTGGATCTATAAATCAGACTTTAATATAGGCTCTCTATTATGAGAATTTCTGCTACAGAGAAGGACCTATTGTTAGAGATGTTATGCTGTGATTGCTGAATATCATGCAAGCACTACAAGTAGAAAAACGTCTGTGTGTTCAAGCTTGCCTTGGCAGAAAACAGAAGCAGTTCTCCAATATATTCTCAATGTTACTTGAAGCCTCTGTTTACATTTGGAAACATCTTAAATACTGATTCATAAGAAATTAGCATTCTATCCTGCACCGTAGCTTAAAATCTACCCAACCAGTTAGAAAGAGAATATTACTGCAACCATGTAAGTTTCACTGTAAAACAGCGTGTAGGAATTGATTATCATGAAAATACCATCTTTTTGATGGAGAACAGCTTATGCTCTTCTGTTTTATGCTATTCTCTGCAGAGGAAAAATTCACATGGAGGCTGCTGTACTTACATCTAGGATTTATAAGATGTACCCCTTCATAATTATTCAGTTTTCACGAATTGTGCATTTTTTAGCAATGTGTTTTGAAATATCACTATAACTGCTTGAAGGTTGCAAAGGGTCATACATACATAAGCCTTAATTTCAGGAATAATACATAAGCTCCCGTGATCCTGTACTAGAAATACTAGAGATATGTAGATCTTTCAACAAGCTGTATTTTTGGTTAAAATAACAAAGAATACAAATACACAGAGATACAATAGTATTTTGTCTTGCCTCAACTGATGGGTGCTGCTGAAGACACAGATATCCTTTGTTTTGTTTTGGATTCATCAGTGATTTATCTTGCCCAGCATATACAGAAATGAGAACACAGAGATGAACCTTAACAAGTTGTCATGCTTTGATTTTTTTATATTTCTTGCTTTAGGGGCACAGCCTGCAAGGAGGGGATATCAGGTGGCCTGGAATCTTGTGTAAGCTTTGACCACAGTAAGTGCTCTTAACAACCTATGTGTGGCAATACTTCTAGGAAATATGATATTTTATTTATGACAAATTTGTTTAATAAATCCAGTATCTGGCAAATGTGGTGAAAAACTACACTTACTGTCTTGGAAGGTGCTGTCATTCAGAATACAGCTGTCAGGACTGAGTCATCACTCAACCAAGGCCAGAGTGGAAAAAAAAATTCTGGGAAGTGCGCCTCTTTCTGCCTTTCTAAGGCACCAGAAGGGACTCTGCTCATGTTTAGAAACATAACTGCTTGTCTGCTTCTCAGTTCCTTGAATTACTTCTTCATGTGAGCATTTTCACAAAGCAAAATGAGTACTGTTAAGTTTTCAGGAAAAATACTACTTATTTCAAAATAAGTCCTTTAAACTTGTTGTTGTTTTAAAAATAAATCGAATTGTAATAGAAATTATTCCCAAAGCTTCAGTGCAATCTGGAAAAGGCAAAATTAGCAATCATTGAAATAATCCTTAGAATTAAAAAGCTATTTACTCACATTGGGAAAACACATCTGAATAGGGCACTTGCAGGCAAATCAGCACAAATGGATTTCTCATTGTTTATATCGCCTTCTAAAGTGATGCCTACTCACCATTTCCTTTGCATCAGCGGAAGAACAATATGGCTGTAGTAGCTGATGCTCCTGTGGGGCTCAGGGTGTGCCAGGAAAGCTTCAAGCTACAGTCACAGGTTTCACCAAGCTAAGGGCACCCTTCTTTCGAGGTCATAGCGGTTCAGACATCAGTGGTGGTTTCTTACTAGGTGAAAGCAAGACCCAGTGTACTTCACCCTGCCAATATGCTTCATCTGACTTTTTCTTTTGGCAGCTGTATTCCTCAAGTTATGTGACTATTTGGAATGCTCTGTGCTTTTAGCATGTTCCTGCACACACTGAACTTCCTTAAATCTTCCAACACATTACTACGAATATTGTAATTAAATAAGAGAGTTGAAAGAGTCAACAGTAAACAGTTATGCCACTTCATGATAAGAGAGAGAGTTTTGGGCTGAAACAATATGACCTCAATTTTCTGTCAAACCTGTGAGTAAATTTGCAGGTTCTCTAGATTATAACAGAGTTATCTATTACAGGTATGATCAGAAAATGCTATTTGGAAACCCAAGCAGGGACAGCTGAATATGAGAAATGTGTAATCAGCATATCAACATATTTATCCTCCCTTTAGCAGACTATTCACAGATAAAAGGTTGCAAGAAAAGAATTTACATGATAGTAAGAAGGAGGTTTCTTTGGGGTGTGTGATGGTTATTTCCAGGGACAGCCCTGAAGTAACAGTGTCTTGATTCGAGGTAGAACAGAAACAATTTTCTGTTTAGTAATTTTACTTCTTAGCTAAGCCTCTTCTAACTCTCTGAAATTAACAGCATATTGAGCAGAAAACTGTTCATTCTCAGAGTGATAAGACCTACATTTATAGTTAATGCCAAAGATTGGTATATAGAGAAGCTTTTGATTACTTACTTAAGATTACTTAGAATACTTACTGCTCTAACATCCAAGATGAGCTAATTTTGCTATTTGCTCTGTTAGAGGGTTGGAAATGTAAAAGCATAAAGGAATCACACCTGTAGAGAGAAGTGGGTATGATAGGTGATCAAAACCTGACCAACAGGGTATTCCATCCCATCTACCCATACTCAGTACAAAAGCTGAGGGATTAAAGGGTCAGCTCTCTTTCTTCAATGGTCAACACCCTCAGATGACTTTGTCTGTTCGTCTGCCTTTGATCCTGATCCTTGCATTCCTGAACCCAGATCCAGAATCTAGATCTCATTCATCATTGATTCCAGTCTGGGATTTCCCCATGCCTGCTGGTGGCATCATCCTGTGGGGTTGATATGGTTTTGTATATATTGTATCTAGTTTACCATTTTATTTTTGTATTATTATTAATATTTCCTTAAAGTAGTTTAGTTACTTCTAAACTCATAAATCTCTTTATTCCTTCTGCTCCTTTTCTTGGAGTGAGAGGTGGGGGAGAGCATTTGTCACCTGTTACTGGCCTGTCTGGCCTAAACCATGATGAGCAGGCAGACTTGAAAGTCAGTGTTTTAAGGCTGTGGATCACTTTACCTGCTTGAAAGACCTGATCACATCCTTAGATGTAGTGTAAATTTTTACAGCTCTTCAAACCTGAGTGCCTGTTTCTGTCATCTTGTGGTACCATTTCCAAGAGCAGGGGTGTTGAAAAGTAGCTGAAATCCAAGAGATATGCAACAGGACAAAACAGCTGGGTAGCAAGGAGCAGAAGACAGGTCAAGACTACGTCTAACACGGCAATAACTTTGCCTGGACAGGAGTTCAAAAAAATATCCTGAAGTTGTATCGATGTCAAGGATAATGATTTTTTTCTAAATAATCTAAAAATTAAAATACATGCTGAAAAAATCCTTTGCTATCTCTATAGGGGACACTTAGTGCTTTTCTCCCTGCAGGGTTTCTTTGAGGATCTCAGAGATGCAGCGGGTAGAAGATGTTTCGTACTGTGCTCAGTCAGACTAGTGTCAATGTCTATTTTGTTGTATGGATCCTACTCTGTTGTCAGGTCTGCACATTTGTCAAACCCTACTGCTTTCTGCAGGCTATACAAATAATATAGCAGAATTACAATGGAAAAGGAGTTTGAGGGGAGCTGAAGATTTTCAAAGGAAAACTACACAGCCTTTTTGAAAATGTCTCTGAGGAGGGATATTTTCTCCCCTCACTAAAAAAGGAAATCCTCATCAAAAGAAGAAAATGGGAGACCAGTTTTCACATGCTGCTGAACCAAAGACCTGTCAGTCTGGAAGACTCAGCTGTTTCCCCTGGCCATTTCTTTTTCAGGGCTAGATGTGTGGTCCAATTCACTGTCCTGTGGAAAATCAAGGAACCTGTAGCAAAAGCAGGATTTTTTTTGCCATGAGAGCAAGGATTACTTATGACAATGAAGCCTGAAGGAGCTCCATGGGCTTGCCCCATGCAGTTTGCATAGGCACATCAGTTTCAAAGCCAGGCAATTGATTTTGCATTTTTATTTGTGGTGACTTTAAGCAGGAAATTCTTACTTATGTGAGACCTGTGATACTCTACCAGTACTCCAGAGTTTGGAGTACTTGTCTTTTGAGATAGAAGCAAAAGAAAAGAGACCAACTGTGTATTGTATAGCTTCAAGATGAATTTCAGATTAATGTAGTTCATCCAAGAAATTACAAGTGTTTGGTTCATTGTGTATGTGTCTATCAGTAGTTCTATCAAAACAAGTAACTAATTAATGGAAATTTTCCACAGCTACTGAACAGTTTACTCCAGTTATGTTTATTTTCCAAAAATACCTCATTGAGCAATTTTTCTTGTGAGAGCACACCTTACAGAATACAGAGTTTGAAGCAAAGATTGCAGAGAATGAATGTGCCTACTGTGTTTCAAGGGAAACTAGATGATGCCATATCCATTCAGTTAGAGCCAAGAAGAACTGTATGCAATGTCCTGTCTAGCTAGAAGACAGCTTTCTCTCCCCAACCTTACATGTTTTTTTGTTAAAAGAAGCCAATGGCCAGAAATTCTGTTGGAAAATTTCTTAAAAAGTCTAAGTGCTCCTACAGGCCATTTCCTTTGCAGAGCTGCACAACCATATGTATAGGTGTAGCAAGTCAAACTAAAGGGATTGTGTGTCACTATAATCCACATTTGTGAAATTCTCGAGCTGTAAAGAAATCCTTAGAAATACTATGCGATTTCTGGGCAGGATTCTCTTTCTTTTGTTTTTGCCAGTGAAAGAATTGCAACATATAAACACAACAGAAGAATAAGGTCTGTCGTTCTTTTCTCTGGCAGTGGAAATGAATGAAAATGTTTCTTCCTCCAGCTGCCCCCCTGTAGTGTCCTGAAGTCCACTGAGCTCTTTCCTGTGCCAGAATAACCTTTTGAAGTTTTTTTGCCTCCATTTAAGGCATTTGTTTTAGTTCTGTGCTGCATTTTACACCTCAGCCCTGCTTAAACATGGATCAGCATTCCTTGGAACAGGGGAGGAACCATGGTGTGAGGACAGCCTGCACCTGCAGAAATCAATTGTTTCCACAATTACCTTAAGCTGATGTAGCAGTGTGTAGCCATGGGCTCCCTGGTGCTGATTTGAGAACAGGGCTGTATCACTGCAGGTGGGAGGACGAGTTGCCCCTCTTGGCAGCTGCAGACCTGGAAATCACTGCCAGCCTGATGACAATCTAGATTGTGTTTTCCATGCTGTTATACCATGTTTCACTTTATATTTTGATTTCTTCATGCTTCTGTGCTTGAAGATTTTTCTGAGGCCATGTTAAGATAACACAGAAAAGACGTATTATTTCACTGAAATATGAAGATTGTGTGTGTGTGTAACGTGTGTGTGTAACTTTGGTCATCATCACCTTCATCAGCTAAAGAAAGGCAAACAACATCTACTTGTGTATGAAGTCTCCTACCCCTTAATACAGTTTTGAATGTATCTGAGTCAATAGATTGAGTTTGTACAAGAGCAGCACTTTGTATTATCTCGCTATGGAGTCAGTGGTGCCCCATAATGACTTGAAAGTCAGATTCATCATTTCATTGAGTAACAGCCTAAATGTCCAGTCAAGGAAATTGTGAGAATGCGCATTTCATCAGTTCTCTGGAAAATGCAAAAGACAAAGGTATTTGAATGAACAAAAGCAAATCAGCATATAGATTGACCCATTAGAAAGAAATAATAATTTTGGAGGAACACCAAGTGGGATCAATTGGAACAAGTTTTAGTTTCTAGGGGAAAACACAGGAAAATCACTTACAAAGAAGAATAAAGTTTCCATTAAAGTTTTAAATCATGCAACCTGTATTTGGTGGGAGACAGTGAATAGTTCTGCAATAACAGAGGAGACCTCCAGGCACTGCAGACAAGTAAGAATAAGCAAAAAATTTAGAAAATTATCTTCAGGAATCTACATCCTGATAATGAAAATAGTTACTCTTAAGCACTTAAAGATAAACTGCTTTCACATAAAGAAAATAAAAAGTTTCCACAAGTAAATTCTAGTGTATTTTAGCTTTTTTGCTGATCCACAGGGCTTTGCTTGTAGCTGAAATTGCTACTTATCAGCAAATGTAGAAAACTGCTTTTATTATAACAATCTTACATCTCTTCCTTCTAGGGACTTGCACATTTAAACAAAAAAAAAATCAGTATTGTGTTATGAAATTTGATTCTAAAAGACTAAGAGATATATTAAATTCTGATGTAGACAATACAGATGTGTTTTTTGGTCAACTTTAACAACAGCTGGAGACTCATGTGAGATTTAATGAGTTGATTAAAACATATAATGCAGGTCCAGCTTGAGGTAATTGGGATTCTTTTCCCCTTCAGTTGTTCTACACCACACAATCAGGAATACAGCAACCAGCAAGTATATCTGTCTTTGAAAACATTTCCAAAGCTAACTTGGAGTGAAGATGAAGTTCAGCTGACATACTACAAAAGCACACTTTTCTTCTCTAAACAAGAAGAACATTATGTTCTTAGCTGTCTGTGTAGTACTGTGAAAATAGTCTTCAAAATAATGTTTTCTTTGTGGAGAGAACTGCTTCTGATTTGATTGCATCTTGCAGGACGAGGTAGGAATTTCTATAAGTTTTAGACTATTGAACATTGCTTAAAAGCAGATCTGTGTCGCAGCACAGAGTTAGCATGCTTTAGAAACACACCGAACAGGTATTTCACCCGTGAACACCATCACTTTTTCTTAATATTGATATCTGCCTTTGCCAAAATAATGGCATGGATAGGATGGCAGACAATGCCAACCATCTCCCAGACAAGTAAAATGGTGTAAAAAATGGTCTATATTCACAATATTGAAAAAAGGAAAATTAGAAGCCTTAAATGACTCAAAAATTCCATATATCTGGAATGATTAATGCTTTATTTAGGAAAGACAAAGATTTTTACACTACCAAAGCATGTCTTGCAATAGTGTTGGGAAAATCATTGCTATATCACATCCATCTATTTGTGTCCATCTTGTAGTATGATGTGTGAATAATGTTTGTCTGAGTATGTTTTATTTCCCTTCTGCCTATGTAGATAATGTTCATGTTTCAGAGAGGAACTGACAAGAATGCTCAGGTCTTAGACCATCTTTTTGCAACAACTACAAAATATAAGGCTTTGAAAATGTTAGAGGAAAATATATCCTGCTGGATCCAAGAACCTGTGAGACGGGAGGCTTCTCAACTCAGTGTCCCCAGGTCCATCCTGGAGACACGTTCTCAGCAGGCAGATGCACATGGAGCACACGTATACGGCATGTATGTACCTGTACGCATGTCTGGACACATGGATCAGACAGACACATAGAACACTCACACAGACACAGGCAGCACCAGGGGCCTCATCCTACTCCCCTCTTTGGCAGAGCAGGATGAGGATCCATTGCTGACAACATGCACAAGGTGGGTCCCTCTGGAAGCTGTCTCAGCTTCCCAGCCTGACCAGCAGCTGCCCCTGTGTCCCAGTCTCCCCAGTTGCTGGCACCAGGACATACAACCCCGGGGGCTGCAGCCCCACACCAGCTGCTGTGACAGATCACTATGAGTGCAACACACACATGTGCACTCACACACATGCGCACAGATGCACACAGAGCTGGCTGAGTCTCCTCTATCTCCAAAGCCAAACCCCTTCTTGTGCTCTCACCCTCAGATGCCCCCACCCTGCTGTCTCCCAGCCATTCCACTGGCCCAGAGCCCTGTCTGGCGTGATCCTTGATGGCACTTGCACACTCACTTACACACCTACACCTGCTGTAGTTGCTGAATGAGGGGCACGGAGCTTTTACCCATACTCTGACTCCAGCCACTGCACTCAAGACTCCATATGTGTGCACCAACACACATGTGCACACACAAACACACACTTGTGCAAGCAAATACACATACAGACAGACTAGAGAGCCACCACTGACAGACTGAGAAGACTGGTGAGCAGCCAGAACAGGCCGTACTGGCCAGACACAGGGCATGGCTGACAGCATACCCACCAGCCAACAACATACCTTCTGCTGGCCCTTTTTGCCTGCTCACCCCTCATTTTCCCACTCCTGGTCTTCCCCAGATCACCTCAAACCCATTTTTCCACTGTTGGTTCCTCCCCAAACATCCCATAATAAATCCTGTGGGACCTGAGCTCCTCCCCTGCACACACAACATGTCCTCCAGCCCTAGGCAGCGACCCTCTCAGTTGGAGATGTGACGTAAGAGGTGCTCCTGGTGGTGGAGGGGTTCATGCTGGGCACAGGCCTGGGATGGCTGGGACAAGATGCTGCACCCTCAGTAAGTTTGCTGATGACACCGAGCTGTTTGGTGTGGTCAACACAGTGAAGGGAAGGGATGACATCCAGAGGGACTTGGACAGACTGAAGAGGTGGGCTTCTGCAAATCTCATGAAGATCAACCAAGCCAAATGCAAGGGTCCTGCACCTGGGACATGGCAATCCCAAGAACAAACACAGGTTGTGCAGAGAATGGCTGGAGAGCAGCCCTGAGGAGAAGAACTTAGGAGTGATGGTGGATGAGAAGCTCAACGTGAGTCAGCAGTGCACACTGACAGCTCAGAAAGCCAACTGCATCCTGGGCTACATCAAAAGAAGTGTGACCAGCAGGTCACAGGAGGTGATTCTACCCCTCCACTCTGCTCTGGTGAGACCCCACCTGGAGTATTGTGTCCAGCTTTGGAGTCCTCAACATAGAAAGGACATGGACCTGTTGGAATGAGTCCAGCAGAGGGCCACAAAGATGATCAGAGGGCTGGAGCACCTCTCCTATGAAGACAGACTAAGAGAGTTGGGGTTGTTCAGCTTGGAGAAGAGAAGGCTACAGGGAGACCTTATAGCAGCTTTCCAGTATCTGAAGAGAGCCTAAAGGATTGCTGGAGAAAGAGTCTTTGTCAGGGAGTGTAGTGACAGGACAAGGGGTAATGGTTTTAAATTGAAAGCGTGTAGGTTTAGATTAGATACTAGAAAGAAGTTCTTTACTGTGGGGATAGTGAGACACTGGAACAAGTTGCCCAAAGAAGTTGTGGAAGCCCCATCACTGTGAGTGTTCAAGACTAGGCTGGATGGGACTTTTAACAATGTGGTCTAGTGGGAGGTGTCCATGCCCATGGCACAGGGGTTGGAACTCGATGATCTTTGTGGTCCCTTCCAACTGTAACCATTCTATGATTCTGTGATTCTATGATTCTATGAAGGTGGCTCAAGAGCCTTTGATTTGGATTCCCACATGCAGTCCTGCGCCTGGGCTCTTTGGGGCTGGTGTGGTGGGCCTTTGATGGCTGGTAGCCCTGGGAGCAGCCTGGGAGCAGCCAGGGCAGGGTGTTTTTTGGGGTCCCCCTCATGTCACTGTCACTTTTAGCTCCTTCATGGAAGTACAATATAGAAAGAGCAAGAGAGACCAACATGGAAAGAACAAAAGGCTCATGAGAATAAAATTATCCAAATGCATTTATGAAAAATGTCCAGATTCCAGTGACTTAAGTACACTTGATGAAATAGCTTCTGAAGCAACAAGCTCAACTGAAACCCTTGCTGTTTACTTATTGGAGCTGGCACAACTTTTTCAACATGCTGTAAGATTGTCTTGAAAGTGATCAGCAGTCTTTATAAGGTGGAAAGATGCAATTTATAAATGTTATTAATTAAATGCCATTAAAAATAATCTTATTCGCTGTTAATGGGGAAATCTTGCAACAAGATTAACAAGTTAATGTATGAAGATCATTACAAATTTGACAGGATTCAGACCTTACTCTCAGGGACCTGTTGAAGCTGCATGATGACTACTATGTGACATTGTGCCTAAAATAGGAAGGACTTTTATGTGCAAACTGAATATCTATATGGTTCCTGGACATATGCCAATGTATAATGCATATTTTCAGTCTGTGAATCACTACCACATGGTGAACAACGAACATCCTCAGTTTGTAATTTCAAGAGGTAAACATTTGGAAGGGCAAGTGGGCATGCTTAGTTCCCTGTATTCCAACTTCAGTCCCTCATTTTCATCTGATAGTTATGAAGATTTTGTAAGATTTTCCTGGACTCAGAACAAAAATATTGCTTATTTTTTTTCCTTATGAGGCTATAAAAAAATATTTAGATTTCTATTTCAAAAATGCTGTATCAGTATGAGAGATGTATGTTGCTTCACAAGCTTCTTAATAGAAAATACGTGGAGGAAACATTTAGTCTGTTTTTCTGATCATCCTGATCTTCAGAGGCACTCTAACATGACAGAATGGCAGGAACCAGCATCAGTAAAGGTCAAAACACCTTTCTTAAAGAAAATCTGTCTTTACAACTCTTGTAGCAACAAAAGGACATACATAATGAGCAGAAGAACTGCCATCTCTCTTGCAGAGAAAACCAGGCTAAAGTAGGAGGCAGGATCCATGTGAAAACAAGAACTACTAAATGCAGCCCAATATATTAAATTAGGAGGGGGCAAGGTCCCCTTATAACTAGCTGTGTCAGCCTTAGGGACCATCAGCTTGTAACTGTGGGAGGTTCATGGAAATGTGAGCTTATTGAGACTTACTTGCATGAAAGCAGACAACCTGGTGACGCAAATTACAGTTAACATTTCAAGCATTGTGAATATCTGTACTTATTTTTGAGAGATAAAAAAAGCAAGTCAGCAATTTGCCAGGGTGAAATGAAGGAAAACAGTGGTTTCACTACTGCAAAAGAGACAGAATCCAGGAGGGTGGGAAATCAGGATGTCCTCTTCATTTCTGAAGGATGACATTCTTAGGCTGATTGTCTATTTAACTTCTAACTAATCTCAGTGGGATGGAAACCTGTCTGAGAATCTTCTAGGATTTGGGAAGGACAAGAGGAATACCCAAAACTCTTCTAATATCTTCTTGTCAGTCTTGAACTTTCTTCCTCATTGAAAAGCAACTTTTAAAAAAAGTTAGTGTTAGGCTTGCAGAGTGTATCCTGAATGCAGAGCAAAATGGAAAATGAGCCCCTTGCAATTAGCAAACCAGATATATTAGACCCATTGATCTGTAGAGACCAAAGTTTAGACTACTGTGCTTAGGATTCCTGTGCAGGGGTTTCACAGGCCACACGGTTGTGATGCCTCCTGCACTTTTGGTAGTACTGAAAATCTGTTTACAGCTGGTAAATCCTGCACTATGCAGCTACTGAAAGGAAATATAAAAGATCTAAATGTTCTGTCCTAAAAAAGCATAATATCTTTTACATATTGAATTGCAAACCCTCTTCTTGAGGTTTTCTCAAAGTCCCATTCTTTTAAGCATTATGGTCTGGAAAACAACACTGCCTTGCTTGAATAACGCTAATGGTTCACCAGTGACTATTTGAGAATTTCATCATTCACCATCACCATCATCAGAGGGTGCTGAGGACTAGAGAGATGACTAGGCATATTCACTTGGGATCAACTGTATCAGAACATGCTGTCACCCTGACTAGTTGTTCCTTTTGGCTGAGGATGTGTGATCTCTTGTATCAGACACTGGTACAACTTCAGGTTTTTTAGGTTTTTTGTTTTGCTTTTTTTTTTTGATGCTGAATGACATATTCATTTTCTCAGCAAAGATTGCAGCCTCTTACAGCACTAGGTGCTGTCAATTCATATTGATGCTTAATAGACAGGAGGTGTTCAGCATCTGCTGGAATTGGGTCTGAAGGAATTAGAGCTCCTTGCTGCCATTTGTCTTAACTGGGATATTATCAGTGGAGGATGCTAACACTGGCAGGCAGACATTGTCCATTTGACAAGCATATGATTCAAGCTGACATTTCTTCTTCCAAAGGGACAAGTGAATACCACAAGTTGACAAAGCAATGTTTAAGCTACTCTGCAGCACTACAGCTGAGAGGGATATCCCGTGTGCCATTCAGGCAGCTCCCCCTTCTTTCACTTCCTGCCTCAAAATTGGGCTAAGTGAGAAAGAATGACTTAAAAAGAAACTATCTCCATGTCATTTTCCTGGTGTGCAATTTGTTAAGCCAAATTTACGATCCACCTGACCTGTGCAATTACTGTAGTATTTTAAGAAGAAGGTGAAAAATAACTAGGCCAAAGCGGAAAGGCAGAATGGGAAGCCTCCCCTGAACATGACTTTTATTATCATTATTTTTAAATCCAGTTGGTCTGGATGGCAGTTCTCCGTGGCTTATTGTCTGTCCCACTGCTACAGGGAGAGGCTGCCAGCAGGCTGCTATGGCATGTGTCCATTATAGCACAAGGAGCAGCTGCCATGCTGGGCCTCAAGGCAGCATATGGCAGGTACCAGAGGCAGGAGGCCGCTCAAACCCTTAGCATCT
>VXBJ01000056.1:134481-167832 GCA_013400055.1 Nycticryphes semicollaris | reverse complement strand
ACTCTTCCAACTGAAAAATTACTTTTACATGTGCTACTGTTGCTTCAAATGTATGGGCAATTCTTTATGTGCATGTACTTAAATTATATGAATATAAGAACATAAAGGGGACTTTGTTTTCTTTTGCACCTAGATTTTTAAGTCAGTGGGGGATGCAAAGAAGTCACCCTAGAAGCAAAGGTAGAAACCTCTGAACACAGTTATAATGTAAGCTGGTTAAAATACTCAGTGGTGTAAGGTATTTTTATCAGTTTTGTCTTCTTGCCTGATAGAAAGTCATTGAAAAGGAATATACAGTAAAGACACAAAGATTTCGGTCTCTTATGTGAATGTGTAACTCTAAAGGTTTTCTCCGTCTTTGTGTCCCTCTACTATGCTTGCAGAAATTGGTGAGTGTCTCCTGTTGTGTTCAGTGAGTGCTGAGCTGGCACAGAAAGACATTTACTCCTATGGGGGCCCATATCTCCGGCAGGTAATGCAATGAGCTCTTGCACTGATCATAGAAGAAGTAGAGACTTGGCAATGATCACAGCTGAGATACCATCTTCTACGTCAGAACTGTGGCGTGCTTGTTCTGCAGAGGGGATGCCAGGGTGAAGGCAAGAGTGTACTATGAGAGTAGACAAAACACCTAACAAATTCTGTACATTTTGAGAGAGGGATGATATGGTATGTACATGAACTAAAGAAATAAAACTTCTTTTCTTTAAAGAAGGAAACAAATACTTCCCCTCAAAATGCAAGGCCGAGTTGATTCTTCCCCAGAGGATAATCTTCCATCTCTGTAATTATATAAAGATGTCCTCTTATATTTTTAATATTGGCAGTTCTTGTGCCCTGCCACAAACTTGTTTACAGTCTGTGTTGTCATATACAGCAGATAAAGCAAAACCATATGCCAGTTAAACATGTTATTGTTTCTTTCCCTCCTGTCAGCTTTCAGACTTCTGGAATGGTCTGGAAAGGAGTGCTCTCCCTTTCAGGCATTAACCACCTTTCTTACATGTAGGAACAAATTTGAGGTTAGAGAAGCAGCCGAAGACTGAGTAAGGGTATTAGCCAACAACATACCAAATTTACAAGCAGAGAAACCTACACATGTTACTGGCTAGTCTGTCTCAGAGGCTCTAGGAGGTGTAAGAGGAGTTTATATTTGAAACCAGGCAAGCTAACAGGCATTGGATCATCAAAGGAAAGGTAATGAATCTTTTCTCTGTATGTCTTTTATCTTTCATAACAACCTCTGCCATACTGTTTCTCCTGGAAATGCTATGGGTTCAGCATTTTGGCTCAAGGTTGCTACTTTGATATGCTTCAGTCCTGCTCCAAGAGCAGCACGCTGCACCCTACACAGTTCCTGTAAGTTATCACTGTATGGTTCCTCAATATTAGCAATCAGTGCTGACGTATGCAAGTGGATTATTTAAATAAGAAGGCTTCAAAAGCAATTAAGAACTTGAAAGGGGTTCTTTGCAAATGTGTTAAGGCCAGGAAGTGACTGTCCATATAGGATAAGAGGTTAAGCTTCTATTTCTATATTACCTACGTATAGCTCCCCACCTAGGAGGGTAGTGTAACAATGTACAGACAGAGACTAGTGAGGTGCTGAGCCGAACGACAGGTCACCTGTAGTTTTTCAGGCATTGGATATGCATGAGAAAAGTTTGTTCACTTTCAAAGAAACTCCCTAGAGATTCTTCTCTATTCCACAGTGTCGTTACAGAAAACAATAATTTAGTTTAAAACCAGCACTCTGAAAGCCTTTCCTCCAGAGTTCTTTCAAGTCAATGGGACCATTTCCACTGATCACAAGATGAAGACCTTGACAGCATCTCAATTTTCCCTGAGTTGTTTTAGACTTTGACATAATAAAAAGATATATTTGGAAGCAGATAAAAACATAAATATTTGCAATTTTGTGTATGTTTGTGATTTAAATAACTAAATAAATTTCAGTGGGGATGGAAATAAGGAAAAAAATGCAGACACTCATTTAACCTAATTCAAATTTTTCTTCAACTAACTTAATGCAATGACAAAGGATTTATTTGAATTGGAGTTTTATGTTAAATGCCATTCAACTGACTAATGGAATGGTTATTTAAAGAAGAGATGCTTATAGGTCTTATTTGCTACCTTAAACTATAGATGGGGGCATCTAATTACACTACTTTGTAGAAGTCACATATTTTCATAGTTTTTGAAAATATGACCTGAAAGAGTCTAAACTTGACCTCAAAAAATACAAACTAATCCAATTATGAAGAAGGTGAATAAAAAGCTGTGTTTGGAAACAGTTACTAAAAGTAATTTCTTTTTCAGTTTGGAAAAGCAACTGTTGCACAGTTTCAGCACATCTGTGCCATAAATAATTCTTAAGAAATCTCTCACAATTCTTTAGGGTTTTATAATTCATATATCCATAGTTCTAAAGCCCGACAGACCACTAACTCATCCAGCCAGTCCTACGTTATAAAGCCCAGGAAATTCCATACAGTTGGTATTACATCAAGTCCAACAGCACATGCTGTGGTCTTAAACCTACCTTTGGAGCATTATCTTTACTTGCCTGGATAACTCTAGGAGGTGGACAATATACCCCTTTCATGACTAGTTCACGCTATGATTAGTCTTCTGCAGTGTTTAATACATGTATCTTATTTCTAATTTTAATGTATTTGCCTCAAATTGGCATCTCTCAGCTTTAATTCCCTGAAGGCAGTACACCCCCGAAATGCACATGGTTTTAGGAAGAGAAGATGACTATGACCTCTGCAGAACCATCAGTAAATCACAATTCTCACTGAAAACTACCAAGGGTTTTTAATGAGTGACACGGGATTTGTTGATATATCTATACATTTAAGTTTATGTTACTGACCCTTCATCTAAATTCCTGGCCAGTTCCAAGCATTGGCTCTTTCAAATCTAGGATTTAGAGTGCTGGAAAAGCAATATGATTCATGTATTATTGGTAGTATCATTCACTATATGGTTGGGTACTGGGGTGAAGATGAAGATCTCTGCCTCACAAAGCATTAATGCAAACTAAAATGTTAGGATTAAAAATTAGTAACACTGAGAAACTGAAATAACACACTCATTGGAAATTGCTGCTAGACAGAGGAAATAAATAATAATTATGCTACCATTCATTTCATCTTACTTGCAGGCAGGAGAAAGGCAGCTTTTCACGAATCCTAAGGTGTCCATACAAAAGAAGATCTCTACTTCTCTCAAAATTAAGTTCTTTCATTGAATCACTAGTCCTCATTGCATGTAATTAATTGTCAGAAAAGGACTTCTGTTAGGACATAGTCAGTAGACATAGTTATAGAGGAAATTTATGGAGCAAATACAACCAGCCACAGTTCTTTGGGTGCAGGGATTTATGACCCCACTAGGGAGAGCTCATGCACTGCGTTCTTTTCACAGCAAACAACTGTTGCAATATGGTCCTGTCTTTTCCTTTTCCTACACCACTCCTCAGGATTATAGCAGATGTATGAAGCATGTGCATATAATATTTAAAAAGGTATAATATATAAGGAAATAGCTGGGATTTTTCTTCCTATACCCTTCATGTAATCAGGTTTTCCACATTGTTTCTGAGGTATAAGATTTGATAACAAAACCGAACCAGAGACTGCAGCTGTGGTGTCCATAGGTCACGAGGTATAGATCACCACCCCACTCATCTCTGTTCCTTGCATATACGGCTTGTATTTGGAATCAATCTTTCTGTACCTTGGTTTCTTATCTATAAAATTGGGATAATGATACTTTTTGCATCTGCCTTCACTAGCCAATTGGCACAGCCTTCAAAGCATGGGCCATATGTGCTCTCACTTTCAATTGCAGCCCCCTGTTCTACTGTACTCTGAAAAAGACATTATCTGAAGCATATTCCCAGCATAAAAAGGAAATACTAATGATTATTTGGGGAAGATGTTGGTTCTATATAGTAAGGTTGGTCATAAGAGAAGAGAGCAGGATTATTTTCTAATCTTGGAAAGCTGGCTTGCATTAAAGTACAATTTCCATCTGGGAGCTGATACTGATATTTCTAACACAAGCACTTCTATAGAGAGCTACTATTTACCAAACAGCTGTAAGGGCTGCTATAAACCACCAGAGGTTGCTATTACCAAATTAAAAAAACCCACACCACCAAACACTCAGATCCACTACAGGACAAGTGGATCTTCCTCCTTCCTGCACATATTTCTATCTCCGTTCCAGTTTCTTGCCCCAGTCCTCCTCAAGCCAGGTGAATTTGGAAGGATGAAAAGGAAGACTTTGCTGCTCTATGTTCATATTTGTCATAAAGGTCTAGGTTGGGGGGGGTCCTTATGTGCCTGGAGGATTTGGAAGCACAAGTCTCCATCTTCTTATTGTCTCAGTGTGTCAGCCACGCTTACTTGCAGTCCAGTTATGCTTCCCTGAATGCTTGTACTCGTTTGACAGCAGTAAGGGCCGGATTCAGCAACATCCTTACTAAGAGAAGTGAGGTTACACAACCAACAGAAATCCACAAAAGCCTTGAAATTACAAATCAAATAGCCAACAAGTGGTGTTTTTCAGAAAAGAGAAAGGGAAAAGACCCAGTGCAATGCATATGGAGAAGTTATTCCTTGTCAAAGTGGAATATTAATTATTTTAAGCCATCCTGATTTCTTGCTGTGGAAAATCTGAAACCTACTAGTGCTTCTTTTAACATTTCCTTATAGCTTCCTAGTATCAAATCCTGAGGCACTATCATAATACTACTGGATGTAAAGCCTCACTTAAACTATGTGTCATCAATTACTACCAGCTCCTAATGAATTGCTGTAGTTCCTCTGGGTTGTTTACACTTACCATATGTCTTTTACAATATATTTTTCATATGGTTATGCATTAGATAAGGGTAACAAGTCACCCTAGCACAATTCGTCAGAAGTATGCTTGCTCAGACTTACAGATGTTACTCTGCATTATTTTTGCTCTTTATTTACGTGGCCACTCTTTAAAGCAGGTAGACAACCAGATTACATTTAGACATATCCACTTGCATTTTCTTTGCTCCTTTCTCCCTACATTCCACATTTTTCTGATTTCTCAAGATCTCATGATCTGGATTTCAAGGACAGAAGGGGACTAAGGAGAATGGGGCACTTCTTTTTTTTAAGACTTCATCTGATTTTATATACTGCATAAAAAATAGCTTCTTTTCACAGAAAAATCTGGTCTCCATCATCTAAAAGAGAAAGAACCTCCTTGAAAGAAAATGCAAGCAAAAAACTATTTCCCAAAAGTTTACAGGCAGAAGGAAAGCATCCTGCAGGTATCCAGTGGAAAGAAGGGGAAATAAGTAGAAGAAACTAACAGACAGGCCTGAACAGTTTACATGTATTGCTTCATTGTGTTTGGGAGGCATTTCTGTTAAAAAGAAAAGGAAGAGGCATTCCACAAAGTGGAAAAATGGCAATGGCTAAGAAATGGAGTCCTGCTTTAGAGTAATCTACATGTCTAAAAGACGATATACACCTAAATATTACATGTGATCTGAGTAGGGAGCCAACGTAACACCAAGCTGTAGAAATCTGTACTAGGTAGCAGAGCAGCTGATGAAAAGTAATCTGGGCAGCTCACAGGTGGGAGATGGCTCACACCATCTGATAAGCATTGCCTTAATGTGGGCTTTGCTGCCCTGCAGGACTGGTGACATTATACCAGAGCTTGATTATCTCCATCTGCAAATAAGTCCTGCTCCAGGAGGGAAGAAAAGTCTATCTGGCCTTGCAGTTATCTCCTCAGTAAAAAAAAAGGCTGTAAAATAGCTACTGGTGTTTCAGCCATTAGGTACCAGATGTTACTCNAGTTTGTGGTTTTTTCCCCCCAAAATAGAGAAAATTACCTTCTTGAATGTCTGAAAAGTTAGTTCAATCTTTCCCAAGAAAGGGAAAGTGCATGCTTGAGGCAATCACCTTGTGAGTGAATTTGAATTTGAACTGAGCCCTTATGGGTCCTGATTAAGCCCTGGAAAAGGGGTTGCTTACAGAGGGAGAGAGAGTGCACATCTTTGGTAAGAAAAGGAGAAGATTGCTGAGATTCACTTCTGTTTCACAGAGGAAAAAAACTTTTTAATCATTAAAAAGTGAAGATGTCTGTATCCTCCCCCCCCAGTTTACCTTGGGCAGCCTTGCACAGAGATAAGGCTATCGACCCTGACACACAAAACAATGTCTGTTTTAATGTTCTGGCCATGGATTGTACCACAGAGCTTTCCAACAGTGCTGCGGCAGGATCAGAATGAACAAATACCACAGGAAGAAGTTTTCAAACACAGCCATCAGAAGTACTCTATCAGTCAACAGACCTATGATCCCAATGTCTTAAGAAACTCAGTTACATATGCAACTGGTATCTAAGAGGCAAGGTGAACCTCCAGAATGTGGGGTCAATGCCAGACTGCACTGAAGCTCTTGAAGCGGGCACGCTCTGTGTGACAAGAGGGGCCATCTCCACAGATCTTATGAAACCGGCAAAGACCATCAAGTCTTCCCCTTTCCCTTTTCCCCCTTGTGAAGAAATGCTCAGAAGGAAGTGAGGTGAGGCACTCAGAAAATGTGCAACGACATATGCAACCTTACATGATTTTGATCTTAAAATTATCACAAATTTATTATCCAACATAAAGCTCAGATACAGCTTTTGGTCTCTTTGTATATTCCTTGAAACTTTTACATGATTGCATAGGCCCTTATGTTACTAGCAATTATTTTTATAGGGTCAATTTGCAGAAATTTTATGAATAATTGGATCCAAAGAATTTAAAATCTTCCTGTGATGGTCTGTGTAATTCCACTGTATTCAAAATGCAGCTAATAAATCACCACGTTTTGCTGAATATGGACTTTGTAAGCTACTAAATGTGTATGTTAGTTTGTATTACTAGGAAAAAAAAGTAGCATATGCGTTCTACAAATACGCAATGGAGATAACATGAATAAGCTTTACTTTTTTCCCCCTGACTGTATGTGCTGCTTCACAAGGTGCTGCAGGCATAGATCTAAGAGCACAGTTTGGAAGAAAGAAATAGCAAATCTCTGAAGGTAAAGTCAAACAAAAGCAATGGAATGAAAGCTGGCAAAACTAACAGAAATGGAGCAAATAAAGAGCTGGGAGAGATTAACTCAGACTCTGATTCAAGCAGATGATGTGCAGTTCAGTCTAATTTTCAATGATTTCACAGGTGCTGTCTTTGCTTCCCTCAAGAGCCCAAGATCCCTGTCCCTGTTCGTCACAGGCCACTTTACTCTAAAGAGCTATTAACTCTGTACATCTGCGGAGGAGAAGCTGCAATTCATGCAGGCCATGGGAATACTTTTCTCAGCAGAGCACATTGGACTCTCATGTGTGTGCAGTAGAATTTGTCTTGATTAGGCCTCTGCTTTCAAAGCTTTCAATGGCCTGCTTTGCCATAATCCCCATAAAATAATGCAGGCCAAGGAAGAGCAATTAATTTTAATTGGTAACTCAGCCCATTGACTTCAAAGAGAATTTAGAGATTGAATTCAGATTTAAAAAATACAAGTGAAAATATCACTGCTTCTTAAATAAAGGCAGTGCAAAGAACTAAAGAGAAATATTCCTGCAGAGTGACCCCCAAGAAGTCATTTGTGCCTTTACTGTAATCGGTAATGAGGGAATACCCCTGCCAAAACCCTTACCAGCACTGGAAGATTTGCAAAGAAAGGTTTATCAGTGTAAAACATATCAAACAGTTTTCATATAACATTTTTTAAATTCACAGTATCAGGCAGCAGAATAGTGTTCAGCATTGTGATGAGGAACTGGTTTTAAGTATCTCAAATATCATCCTTTGCAACTTGGCAAACAAACATAAGATTTTAGAGTCTTCCAGAACCCCCTTCTAAATCAGATTATGGTTTGTTCCCAGAAGGCATAAAGTACTAAGTTGCATTGTATTTCTGTTTTTTTTCCCAAGCAGAATGTATGTATGTATTTGATAACAGGAATCTGTGCAAAAGGGGGAAAGCTCCAAGCAGAAAAAACATCATTGGTTTTGGAAATATTAGTATTGAGGATTTTTGTGAACTAACTCCTCCAGCTTTTGTTAATCACAATCAGATAATGGCTTAGATATGCTTGTACCAAAGTAGTTATCTGTGAACATTTGCTGCATATTAAGGGTTTTCTAGGCACTGACTAGAGCAAAGTTCAAATGTTTTCCTGGTTGTCATTTCCCAGATCTTTATACTGTGCTTACAGAGCAACATGTCATTTCTTTGTGTCCAGACTTCGCTCTGCAGAGGAACAGAATCAGATGATAAACTATGGAGAGTAAATGTTTTAGTGCTTTTCAATATCAGCTGTAAAATAGATATTCATACTGCTTCTTACCCTGTCCCTCCTTCCTCAATACAGAGATCTGGAGAAAAATATCCATTAAAACCAAACAAAAATACCCCCAAAACTGAACCAAAAGGCCTCTTAAGAGAACTCCACCACTCTGCTTGAATCTCTTCTTTTTTAATATCATGACTTGATGTGTAGAAAAATCTTCCATTGCAGGCTAGTATGTAGTGCGCATGTTAATTAACTGCATACCCAGATTTTATAAGCTTAAATCTTAAATAGAGCTTAAATTTTCCCTACTGCCAAGTCCTTTGGCCTTGGCTGGCAATAGATACATACATGCTTCACTGTTTTGCTTCAAAGGCTGAATGCAGGCTGAACAGGCTACACAGAGGTGACCAAGGGGAAATCAGGCAGAAATCCAGAGAGAAAGTGGGAGGTGTAGGGTCATAAGGTATGTCTGTGACAGGAAGAAAATTAGAAGCCAAAGCACCTGTGTTCTGATCACCAGTCCTATGTACCACCTAAGTTTTTTTTCTTTTTTTAAAACTTTTTCTTCGTTGCTAGGATCGGGGTTCAAGATGAAGACATGTGGGATCCCAGCTTCTGGTCTCCTCATCTGAAGTGAGGAAATGTTGCTCCTCTAGGGACTGTGTTATTAAACGCACAACCTAGAAACATAATGACCAGCCAATAAATAACAGCAAATAACTCATATCATATAAGGCATTGTGATGCCTTATTGTGATATAATTTCCCCCATGTAAATGTAATGGTAAATTTAATTGCAAAAGATCTATCACTATGAAAAAGAAATGTTAGATTACTTCTTTTATATGAAAGAGATATAGCTTTCCATTTAAATAATTATCTGCCATCTACAACCTCTCCCTCTGCCTTTGTTTCCACACCTGTGAATTGGTGATTTTGCCTACTTCCCTTTATGCAAGCACAGAGCCTTACATAGCAGTAAATTGTTCTGCTAAGTTTAATACTCTGTCTCCTTTATTTGATATGTTTTGAGTTTTAAAGTTCTTTATGTTATGTCTTACCTAGCATTTTGAAACTAACATAAAATAGAGCTTAGGGTTTAGACTCCACAATTAGTCTCTCAAGAAAAGAATTGTGTAGAGAAGAAACACAAATAGTTGTGTTGGTATAATCCCAACCAAAAATTATTTATGATTATTTTGAAAATAAGCCAACTGATTACCAACTCCTGTGACATCTACTCTCTCTCTCCCCACATTAAACACAAACATTTGGAATAAGAGAGCATCCAAAGTAAAAGAAAAATATTATCGTGTATCCCTGACTGCTTACTTTTCTGTCAACATCAACTGTGAAGCTTAGATGGTGTCGTAAGTAGCCTGGAGCACCTTTAAAGAAGGATACAGAAGAAAAGGCACAGGCAGATCATTGTTGGCTCTGACATGACCTGGAGTGAGGAGCAGCATGTAATTGCACTGCCCTGAAAAGAAACTATCTCTGTGGCTATTTCCTTCTCTGCAGCTGCTCAGATGAGTTTTGCCAGCAGGCAGGGATGGGAAGGGTGAAGGCTAAAACTCCTTTCTCCATCTCCTCTGTCTACTTTGCTCCTCTGTCAGAGGAAGCTGTATTACCCATGGAGAGGAGAAATCTGCAACTCACAATGCAGAGTCCTCATAGTTCATGTAGTGTCTGCTAATTAACTCTAATGAAATGACTTCACTGTCTATTATTACAAGAGTCTTTCAGTTACATAAAGACACTTGTTATATTGTCATGGTTTTCTATGGCTCTGGATCTTTCAGATCACAGGGTTGAAATTCAAAGTCCCTTCTTACCTGTTGTTTTTCATTCTTTAAACTTCAGCCCCTGGTGAATATGTGACAGTCACGGTCTTTACTTTAAGCAAGAAAAATAAAAAAAAAAGAAATAGAAAAAGAAAAGGAAAAAGAAAAAAAAGTTTCTTACTTGCTAGATTATGTAGAAAAGCAAGAACACATAACACGAATGCATCTTCAGCTTCAGAAATCAAGGCAAACACAAGGATTTCAAGCCACACTTTAAAACCATGCTTGTTTCTAGGCATGCCAGGAAACATCCACTCTAATACATAATATCTGCATATTTTTGTGGTTGTGATGGAGGTGGCATACCAGTATTTCTGATTACCCCAGGCCACTTCGCATCAGAAAGATTTCAGTACAGAAGAAAGCTGAGGTGTTTATTAGCTTGAGACAAAATGGTTTGGGTTTTTTGTTGTTAGGTTTTTTGTTGTTGGTTTTGTTGTTAGGTTTTTGTTGTTGTTGGTTTTCACTGCCACACAGGTGGCAGTGAATTTCCATGTAGCTTCTGGCGTTCACATGAAGATTGCCACAAGCTCACAATGAGTCTTTATCAAAGTTGGAAAGGTTGCTTTTCTCTCCAGGAAGAGGGAGAGGTTCAAGCTGTCATGCCACTTTGAGGATTTGTGTGTTGAAATCCAAAGTTACAAGCACATCACAGGAGGCTGCTGAGCACCCCCTGAGCTGGGAACTGAATGGGAATCTCTGCTATGTGTCACCTGTGATCCTGAGATGGACCCAGTTGGGGCCTGAGCTCAGAGCACCACAAAAACAGACCGACTACCACAAGTTATTTCCTTCATTCTTAATTTATATTTTTTTGTTGACAGCATCCAACTTCCTGTTCTGTGTGATCCGTTCTTTATTTGGTGATTCAGAGCCTTAGCTGATATAGCTGAAATTGTGGTATGTTAATGTATGCCTTCTGGATTTCTCTTTAAACAAGATAGAGTTTATTCTGCTTTAAGCACCTTCGTAACATAACTGCATTACGAATCCTATAGCTTTTCAGTGCTCTGAAATCTTTGCTTCTTGCCTCAGAGCATAAGGTAAATGGCTTCAAGAAACTCATTGTCACTCATAAGTATCATCTTCCTCCCCCAAAGCCACAACTTGCCCAACAGTTTTTCACTCAGATCTCAAACACACAAATTGTTCAGCAGCAGTCAATTAAATACCATGGTAACCTGCTGCTTTTAATTATCCTTCTCTGCACCGTAACAGCTGTGAAACACAGAATGACAAGCCAAACATAATTTAAATACTGTGGCGTGCTCCAGATGTGGCAGTGCTTTGCCAGGTGTTTATTTTTAATGTATAACTTGACATTTTACCCCATTATCTCATCTTTTGCTCTAGAAAAACTCACTAAAAATGTAAATTTCCTGCCACAAATCGGTTAATATAATCACAATTGTGACTGTGATTCTTTCAATTTTGGTAATGGGGGTACAGATTTTTTACTTCCCCTCCAGGGCTGAATATTAATTATGGACATTATTGCTACTATTTTGAACCAAGGCCACACCGCACATAACTTGTTCCAAAAGCAGCTGAAGTGCAGGGAACATTTTATGGCGTTGATGTTATTGATGCCTGTGAGGTGCAGATCTAGATTTAAACTAGCCAGATGTCAGATTATACCTATGTAGTGCACTTGCATATGTTCTCCTCACAATTCACTGATGTTAACAAAACTGGGCTTTGTCTTCTTTTAATAATTGTTCCACAGCCACTAAAAAAATATTCCGCGTTATTTTTTTTTTTTTTTTAAACTAGGATTTCAAGACCCTCTTCCTAAAGGCAATAAAAGCAAGTTGTCAGGTTTACTATGTTATAATGAACTTTCTTAAGCCTGAACTTAGAATTTCTAATGCATGTTAAGATCTGGTAGTCCAGTATTTAAAAAAACACCAAACTCCCAAAGTTTGTCCTTTAAAATATCCTGTAAGAGAAGGGAAATATGATGGTTGAGACCACAGAACAATAAAGAGTAAGGGGCAGTCATTATGTTGCATTATGTTGATTTTCGCCTTTCTTGCATGAAATAATAGATTTTTCATGATATTGGCAGAAAATGGCCTTCTCATGAACATAGGGTTAAAATGGGGAAAGTGGTCATTCACTGTAATTATTACTAGGGCCAAGCACCCTACATGAAGACTACTAGCAAGTTATGTTCCAAGAGCCTTTTGTTGTAGTGCATGCATCTATAAAACAAAGTGCCGATTGTCTTTTTTTTAAAAAAAACCCATTTTGTATACAATTGTAAAGCATCTTTACCTTACTGCCATTTAATTTCCTAAAGAAATGAAATGCCGACATTAAGGGCCTTCTGAACACCAAAGACCTGCTGCAGCCACTCATGGGTTCCAGATAATAGTAGAAAGAAATAGATCTGTAGCTATGTTTTCTGCAGAGAAAGATGGGTCCTGAACACTTCTCATAAGGCAGTTCCCATGAAGCCAGCTATTACCAAACAAAAGGTACTCCTTGTCCTAGAACATGGGACTGGGATCCAGAACTCATTATTCCAAAGAAATGTGAATAAAGCATTAAATCCTCCTTTCAGAGCTGAGCTTGAGGTGGTCTTCGCTTTCCTGTCTTTGCTTTTGGTCTTTCAAATGTAATGCGTCAGGATTTTAATGTTTTTCTTTCAGGCCTGGAAAACATAACTATTGGGGCTTCAGTTTGTCAAGTTTTTGTTTCATGACTCATCACAGCAACCCTGCACACACAGTACTGAGAAATGAGCACATTTGGCTCCATAAAATGGCCGAGAGAATAACCCAGAAGAACCCGTGCTCACAGCTGTCACTGGAGAGCAAATAGGAGGAGGAGTTTGGCAGAAATTGAGATCAAACAAGCTTCAAGATAAGCAGGGTCTGTGGTATTACCCAAGAGACACAAGGCTTCCTAGCATTGCATTCAAGAGATAATTTCCAAAAGGGCAAAGCAGATCCTTTTCCCCACCCTTCCATGGAGTAAATGACCATCCTGGATTCTGCGAATGGCAAACATATTCCAAGATGCCTAAGTTTTTCAGCTTAGAGCAGGAAAGAATTGTGGATACAGTATTTCCTCAGAAGTGGTCTGCCCATCTCAGCATGTCTTCAATACAAAAGTCACTTCCACTTGCCAGTGAACCTAATTCCCTGCAAAATTTGCTTTGACAATATTTATTTCCATTTTGAATCTCATCTTGTTTCCATTACTTTCTTATTTCAAGGTGGAGATCTAGATTAGGCAATGTAACTGTTAAATCTTAAAATCAGAGGCACCACATACTCCAGTTTCCTGCACAGATAAAAGATGGATCATTTAGTCTTTAAGATGGTATGATGAACATTGAGCAGTTCCCACTGGTTTTCATACTGACAGTAAGAAATGATGAGTCTTTTTTTTAAAAGAAATGTGGCTTGGACCTTCAATCTAACCTATTGCGTTAAAGCCTGAAGTTAATTCTAGAAAAAGGAGTAAAATGATTGTCTTCAACACCTGCCGGATTATTCATGTCATATTAAAATATATTTATTTTGAAGTGAAAATGAAAAGGAGCAAACCAGAAAACTCCTTATTTAACTATCAGCACTGCATGAAAGAGAAAATTTGGAAGCCACTGCTTTACATGCAGATACCACAATAAAACTTTATAGATTACTTTTGTGATTTAAAAATAATGTAATCTGCATGAGCTGTGTTCAAGGTGAAAATGTTAAGATTATCTACGTTTTGTGTATTTTTAATTAGGGGATTGAATTAATGGGATTCTTCACATCTTTCTGTGGTGTTTCTGTGACTGACACGGGAGAAAGAAGGTTTATTTTCTGAATGGTCATACTATAAGGGCAATACTGGCACCTGAGGAAATTGATTATACCCTCTGAGTAACTAACACTACTTATTTATCTGAATTATCTGAAGATCTTTTACTGCTCCTCATCATTATACAAGTGGGGTGATTTTAACCATGTGCAGTAGAATACAATGACACAGATCTTTGTAAGGCCTTGTTGGGGTTAAACTAACAAAACTGCTTCTTGACCTGAACTGAATCATGTGCAACCCACACAGATATTTCTGTGCTGTTGTCTCCAGGACCTTTGGTTCCAGGGTGCCTATGGGCAAAACTAATCAGAATATCTTTGAGCCAATTTTGGTCAGGTCAGTTAGCAGTAAAACTCAACTCCATGGGCTTAATATGTGTTAATTTTGAAAGCCACTGCTGAAGAGGCTTGCTAGCCCATTTCTACATTTTCTTAACCTTGACTTTCCTTTCACAGACAAGTATGTGGTTAAATATTTGAAGGTATGACTGATTCAGCATCATCCCAACTGATGATATTATCTCATGGGTTACTGCTACAGCTCAAAAAATGAGCAGAGTAGAATAGAATAACATAGAATGATTTCACTTGGAAGGAACCTGCAACAATAATGCAGCCTGACTGCCTGACTACTCCATGGCTGACCAAGTTAAAGGCTGTTATTAAGGATATTGTCCAAATGCCTCTGAAACTCTGACAGACCTGGAGCAGAGATCACCTCTCTAGAAAGCCTGTTCCAGTGTTTGACCACACTCTTGGTAAAGAAATGTTTCCTAATGTGAAGTCTGATCTTCCCTTGATGTAACTTTGAACCATTCCCATGTGACCTGTAGCTGGATCTCAGGGAGGAGAAATCAGCACCTCCTCCACTTCCACTTCTCAGGAAGGTGCAGAGAGCAATGAGGTCATGCCTCAGACTCCCTTCCTCCAAACTAGACAAATCCAGGGTCCTCAGACACTCCTCACAGGACATTTCTTCCAGCCCTGAAATGGCTAGCACTAATTACAGTATATTAAACTGGATACAATCATGAAAAAGTGCTGCATACACCATAATAAACTACAGCCCAGAAGAAGTAATGGAAATTACATCTGGTTCATAGCAATGCTCTTACTAATTATTTTAGGATTAAAACTGCTGCATGAAAAAGCATTGAATCATTATATTTCCTTGATATCTTTTATAAATAGTTTACCTGCAGTCTCATCACAGAAAAGAATAATGTACATTTACCTCAAAATCTTTGTTTCTGGAACAACATGTAAATTGTCACACACAGTGAAAATACAAGGAAGATCAAGGTTTTACAGCAGATGGCTAGTTTTCTCTCTGTTGGGATTTAATAAGTGCATTCATCCAGACAAACAGATGGCATAACTGACTAATGCCAAAGGCAATAAAGACCCTCAGCATAAAAGCATGCATACAGTGTAGATCCCCTACCTTTCTGGCTTGAGCTCTTCATGTTCCTGTTTCAGCACAATTGAAACAACAGTAGCGATGTGAAGCGATAATATGCGAGTTTATATGTTTCCTGCGATACTGGCACTGAGTATGTGCTTGTCAAACTTCCGGGGTTGCACCTCATCACAGCTGTTACTTGTACTGCTTTGCCAGGACTTTCTGAAGAAGTTGTGGGAGGACTTGGTCCTTTCCACAAAGGCATTTGTGGAAAAGCACAACTAAAATGATCACTTTACCCATGACCAAAACCAACATGTTAGCTCATGAATAAAAGCCAGCCAAGTTTTGATGGGTGTCCCCTCTCATGCCAGAGCTTGTGTTTACAGCCGAGAGATAGCACTGGTTAATTACAGCTATAATATAAAAAGTACCCATGGACAGAAAGTTTGTACATCAGGCCATCCTCTGTTTTGGAGGTGGTCCCTAGAGAGTGTGCATGAGCGCTCTGATAGAAGGAAAGTATGCTCTTCCACTTAGCATTTTACAGAATATTTTAAATATTCCCAAAAGCTTGCTAATCTAGCATTACCACCCCAGCTCAGCAAAAGTCCAGAGTCATGTCCTGGTATGGCTGAAGAATACTTCTAAAATGCAGAATACCTTGATAATGCACTTCTTTGGTTTCAAATTCCTTCTTCAGATACATGAGAGCTAAAAACATTTCTGAAAAAAATGAACACAGGTATTTCCGTTTCATCCATCGATTCCAGTCATGAGTTGTTGGACATGGAAAGACTCAGCTTAAAAATCCTAACCCAACAACACTAATTAAAACTAACCAAGGTAATAAGCAGCTATTTAAGAAAATTAGCTCAAGATTTACGTCATTTTTCTATTTTTCATGGAGACAGCTTTTGAGTATTTGCAGTTACCCAACCTGGAAAACAGATAGATTTCCCTTTTTTAGAGTAAGGGCAGTATTCCTTTCCAGCTAAGTGAGAAATAATATAGTACTTTGATGTATTAAAAAAACTCAAACTGGTTGTGCGGAAAAGGTAATCTTCTAGAAGAGAAAAATCTTTAAGAAGATTAAGACACATTTAAGACACATGTTAATTTAAAATTTTCTAAAAATGCAAAAGGAACTGAATTCAGTAACGTTTCACAAATGGAGAAAACAATGTGCGGGGTGTTGTCCAGCTGTTCTCATTTATTGCATCTTAGTCATTACTATTTTTTTTTGTAAGCAAACATAAATATTAAAATCTAGTGGCTTTCAGTACTATGACCTGCACTTCACCAGCCAAAGGCCATTTTTCATCCTGTTCAAAACCTTACGCAAGGAGAGGAATTACGCAAGCACATTGTAATAAAAAATGTGTAATTGTGTCGTTTTTTTCAAGTAGGGCTTCCCTCATCTTCAGTCAGTGAGTTGTTTTACAATCTATCTACTTGTGGCTTTGATGCCAGTAGAGTCACAAATCCTTTCTTACAGTATTGCTGAGTACATTTTACTGATGAGTTTATACACTTCAAATGATTTATTATTAGATTTAGGAATGAGGTGGAAAACTACAGTGTTCTGTAATAGCTATGCTAAATGAAAACACATGAAGATTTCTGCAAGTTTTACGTGCTCCTCCCTTATTGTAGGCTTTGTTTCATTCCTGTAGCTTCTTTCAGAAATCTTTGCAACCAAGCAGGTGCTTCAGGGAATGCACCTATCAAAGCCAAGCCTGGTTTTGTTTAGATGATTATTTGGAAAGAGATCCTGTGAAAATCACCCTTGGGTGCACTTACTGAGACAAGACATGACTTCGTCCAGTTGACTTTCAGTCTTAGTGAAACAGGAGCTGCAGTTTGTCCCCAGTATTCAGAGCAGAGGATTGTTATGTATATGCTTCCATCAGCCAGAAGATGACTGTTAGAACAAGTGTGAATCTGAAGAAGGTCAGTGAAAGAGAAGAGGTTTGCCACATCTAGCATTTAGTTTGCTATTGTCTTATCATGAGAAAGCATTCACAGACTAAAATGTACCTTTTAATGATAGCCTGGTATTTCTGCCTGCTGAGAGAACCAAATGCCAACCTTCAATTTGCTAGTCAGAGAAGAATATACAGTAGAGAACTGATCTTAACACTACCACTATCAGGAATAGTGCAGTGTAGTGATTTTCAAAGGAGGCAACTTACCAAGACATAAATAGCTGTTTCTTCTTGCACCATCCTGCCAACCCCACCAGAACTTTTCAGACTGAATTGGGCAATGGCCTATGTTACCATTTGGGCCCCAGAGTGTCATGGTCAGACTTTCAACAGAGCTTAGAGGCTAAGCTGTTTTAGAAATCTGGCCAGAAATAGTTACAAAGATAGGGGTGGAACACAAGGCAGAAAAAGAAAAACGAAACCCAGGCCCCTTTCTAGAAACTTAAATCATATCCAAGCTTGCTAAAGAACCATGTGGACACGAAATCTCTAAGCTCTGCCCACAGGGATTATTCTAAATAATTTTCAAAAGTAACAAATGCATATGTGGAACTACTGCACTTGTTTATTTGAGATTTTGACCAAGTCACTGTCATTGAAAAACATTAATATTAGCTGGAAAACAGGAGATGAAGGAAATCTTGGCAAGAAAGGCACAGAAGGAGTTTCAGTTTTGCTATCTCATTGTTTAATTTTAGATTACTGAATATATTTCAGCTTGGGTTTTCTCTTTGTTTCATCAAAAATTGAATAAAATTGCATGCATCTGGCTATGCCAGGAGTGTTTGTGCTTAGATTTATAACGTAGTATGCAGAAAGACCCTAGATGTGATCAAAGGGAAAGAAGAGAAATAAATCTCAAGCTCTGCTGAACACAATTTTTCCTTCCAGTCCTAGCACAAAATTAACATAGAAATGATTAAAATCCATGCAATGAATGTTTGTTTGGACATGTAAATTAGTACAGCAGAGTGTACTCCATCATTAGAGATTTGTTTTAAAGAACTTCAGAGATTTAGTTTCTATGTTATGTAGTAAATATTTATCTACTACTCTGCTAAGTTACAAAAGGAGAAAAAAAAATCTACCTTTTTATTGCAGTAACCATAGTGATGTACAGAATAATGGTACAACAAGGGACATAACAAACATATATTCTTTGAACAGCTTCCATGTATTTTCCAGATTCTATTACCATATTAAACTATCAAATGTTTAAGTTGCCAGCAGAGGGAGAGAAGAAATCCCCTTAAGCTGTTCCTTACCTGATCTGTTCTTCTTGAGGAAACCTCCAACTTTCAGAAGAGTCTGCAACAAGAATGGACTTTCCTGTAGCATGTATTTATTTTCCTTCTTAACTTCCAAAAGATGTGATGGAGATAATAGAACAAGCATCTTCCCTTACCATATCATTATGGTAAGGCAGTGCTATCATTACTACTTGACATGGAAGCAAAAGCCCCAAAAGTGATTTTTGACATATTAGTGCAGAACATATTTCTCCATTACGGTCTTAACTTCCAAGACAGAGGCCAGGATCCCTCTGTAGTGTGGATCCTTAGAATGTGATCATTTACATCAGAAATTTCTTAAGGTAGCTAATGGGAAACAATGAAGAAAAGTATTCTTCCTGAATCCTTATCAGCCACCCTTGCACCTTTATTCTGGCTTTACAGAGGAAGCTCTTCCTTTCTGTGGAGAATCTAAAGACTATTTTTTTTTTTTTTTAACCGTATTGTGACATATTAGTGACTTTTAGCTATGGTAAGAAATACTCAAGTTCAATGCCATCCTGTTTCTGGTGGTACTGGATGCCAGTGCTTCTACCTCCCAACTGATTGGCCAGCCACCACCACTTTATTGTCCCACCAGTTATGGGACACTCTAGTCCCCTCCACTTTCCATATCCATCCTTATTGCAAGAAATGCTGAAAAAGACAAGCCATGAGATAAAACAGGGATGGGAAACCTGATTTCCAGATCAATGCTGTGTCTTTAATCATCAATATAGACTGACATACAGAGAGAGTCTATACATGACTAGTCTAATACATGAACTGGTGAGGTTTTGGATGAAAAGGATCATCTTCCTCTGCTCCAGACAATGTCTTGAGAAGAGGTTGTTTTGGGTAGGAATGTGCTGAACACACTATTGGTCCAGCTTTACAGGTTAGATGGAAAGGAAAGTATCTAACTCAGTGTTTTCAACACTGAGGCAGTCCTGGGAACACAAAGCAGAGCTCTGGGAGCTGGGAGAACATTTGTGGATATTAATCAACTCCAGCATGAGACCACAGTTGAACAAGGGCTTTAAGAAACTCAGGTTTGCATTTGAGGCACTAAATGGATCAATTATAGACCTAAAACATAGATCACCATGATCCCCTAGTCCAGAAAAAGAAAGGCCTTGGTAATATGGATGTGTGTGGACATACCCAAGCTCCTCTAAGCCATATTGGACAGATGCCATATTGACTTTATTTTCGAGATAATAGACCGGACCGTAAGTACAAAGAGTCTTAGGTCAAGAACAGCACACTGTTAGCACAGCTCTCTAACTCCCAAATAACGTCAAGCCTCCTCCAAGCATAAACTGGTTTAGTCTGGATCTACTTGTTCACCTCCATGGACACATGTCTAAATGATTTCCCAGAAACCATATAGTACTTGTTGGCAGAGCAGGGATTTATTCTCATTCTTCCAACTAAGAAGGTGTTCTGCATTAGGCAAAATGGAAGAGTTCTAAAAACAATTTCTAAGGCTCAATGCAGTACCTTAATCACACAATGACTCTTTCCCCCTTTACTCGCCTAGGTTAGGTTTCCCTAATCTATGTAAATTACAGGGGGCAGTTTCTGCAAATTTCAGTTTAAGCCTTATTTCTTCCTCAGAAGGCAATCAGGTGCTTAGAAGCCAATGAAAACACACTTTATATTAAAAATGATACAATGTTGAAGTGATCTTGGTACTCCAGCCAACTCTTCAGCCAAATTCTCTGATCCACGCTGAAGATCAGACAAGGGCAGGCAGTGTCAGATGAGAACAATATTCAACCACATCCAAAGGCTCCAATCACTGCGTTTTGTTCACAAAAGTCACCAGTTTGTACCTTGTACCTCAGAAAACTTACTGCCATGGCCATTTGCTCTGTCTTTAACAGTGTTCAGGCCAAATAAGACCATGTAGCAGTTTTTCATCTGTATTATATTTCCAAGTACACACAATCTATTTGTATCATGCATTTCTCAGGGGTCAATGATTTATTAAGCATTTACTGCATGGCATTTTTCCAGTTTGACATCAGTACCCCATAATAATGATGTGCAAACATACTTTTAATGGGATACCACATATTATATCATGGAATGAATGAAGCAAGTGATGACAATTAGTTAAAAAATGCAGGAGAATCTGCTCTAACTTGCACATCAAGCAAAATCAGAGGTGAAAAAGGCCAGCAGTATTAGGTCATCTCATGGGACAAGAATGTTTGTAATATGCTAATTGTGAAGTCTTTCCTATAGATGCAACACAAATTCATCTGAACAGCATCTGATTGCATGGCAGACTTTGCTGCCTTTGAAAGTTCTCACGATTTTACTGCACAGTGATCCATCTCTTCACGTGTAATGTAATAGTCTACACACAGGAATTAGGTACAAACTCTTTCCTTGAGGTAGGGAGATGAGTAACTTTCCATGAATCAAGCTGATGAGAACATTTCCCTGAGGGAAAACATTGTCCATATACCACAGGTTTCTTAAAAGAAAACAGGTTACATTTACCCACTGCAATTCAACCAACAGTTCTCCTTCTTCCAAGCTGATAGTCTTCTGAAATGCCAAAATGGATGGGGAAATGCAATGGACTTAATCGTAAACTAACGAACAGTTCTTATCCCTGAGGATGTAATTGTTGGCAGTTACAGAAGTCTCAAAGCAGTCTCATAGGGCAGGGTCTTCTTATGAAGTCTGGAGGGCAATACACCTTTCTATGCATTCACCCCCAGGTACCATTCCTAAACTCAAAAAACATTACCTTTCGCATTTTTACCTGTTACCACTCATCTGAGCACCCCAAAGAGAAATCAGAAGCACAAACCCATATACTTTGTCTCAGAGAAAGAAAGATGATTAGATCCCTTGGCAGTTTAGCTTCCAAGTCCAGAGTCAGTGCTTTGATGACAACTCCACTTATATGCTGGGATAATTCAGTGAAAAATACCACACAGAATATAGCAGATTTTGATAAATTAGATTATTAACCCTCACTTGCTAGTTTAAACTCAATTTGAAGAAAAAAATGTTATCAGTGAAACATCAGTTTTTCTGAGGCAGCAATACTGTTATATTAAAGACCAAAATACATTAGGTCAAGTTATGTATGCTGGTTAAAATTGATTGCAGTCCTGCCTGCCTTGCTTGTTTGATAAATAGACACTAATGTTCAAAGCTTTGTAATGAATGCTACTTAAACCTAGTGTTATATGTATACCTAAGTAGACACAGAGTACAAATCAGTGTCCATATATCAGTGTGTGTATAGGATATGTTTTTTTCCCCTTTGTTTGGATTTTTCCATTACTGCTTTCATAATAGGAAAATCAAGAAAATATCGAACTCAAGCTTGTAATCAATCTCTACTCCAAAACATGAAATCATGTTATGCAGCAGTTACAATTAAAGAGGTACCAGTAGTTCTGGCAATATAGAGGGGGAATGGCCCAAAAAAAAAAAAAAAGTATTTCTTCTCTCAAACAGTCACTGAAAAACCACAGGTTCAGGGTAAAAACTACAAATAAAACCTATATTTTTTCAGTGTTCATAAAATAAAATGCAGCTGATAGATGCTATAGGTATACCACCCACAATTAACTCACAAGTGCTAGGAGGTCCTCATTGAATTGGTTTAAAAATACTTAGCTGGTGTTTTTATGGAGGGTTTTTTAAAAAATATTTTTACTTTTCTTCAGTCTGAGTAAGCGAATATCCTTGACCTGACTGCTAATAACACCTCCCTGTGTGTTACATACACTAGTAAAAAGAATGAGAAACTCTCATTTGTAAGAAAGGCAGCAATGTAGTCAGGTTTTGCCTGCAGGAGAGTGACCTCATGAGACACAAAGTCAGTGGTGACTCACAGGCTTTGCCCATGTGGAGAAGAGAGTGGGAACTAGGATGTGCTAGTGCTCCTGTACCAGCATCTCACAGCCAAAACCCACCTGCTGGTGTCCTCACAGCCACCAGCTCCAGAGGGTTAAGACCGGTATCATATATGTCCTCCTCTTACTCCTAGATTTCACAATAAATAAATTGACTTAAGATGATGAAATTAACCTAACTTGGTTGGTTAACTCGGGAGGGGGAGTTTTCCAGCACAGACTCCACTCTGGGGTAGAGAGAGCTCTTGGCTGTGCGTGCCACTGGTAGGGTTTCACTGATGTCAAGGTCACAAGCACCTGCACACTTGTGAGGATGTGTGCAGTTGCACACTCTCCTCTGATCATGCAGGAGACAGGTCCCATGGCAACAGGGCACAAACATGGCTCCTCCAGGGGAGCCCAGCCAGGATTGTTTTGGGTGGCTCTTTGCAGGTTGTGGCTGGCAGTTGCTACGGTGCCTGACAGGCAAGTGAGAAAAGCCCTCCTGAGGGACATTGCCAGCATCTGGATGTTCCTCCCTAGCTTGCACGCAAGGTTTTTTCTTCCCACCTCCCTCCCTGAAGGAGAAGAAGGCTGAATGGGCAAAGGTGTATATTTGGCTGCATGGCAGCATCATCCTATGGTGTCAGTTCCCAAATACGCCTCTAAGGGTGACATTTCGGTTGACTTGGATTAGGTTACACTCTGCTGTCATTTCAGCATGCACCCTCTGCCAGAAGGAAAATAGCAGCACTGTTCCTCTAGAGAGTGGAAATCTTTCTGCACAAATAATGGTTTCATTACATCTCCTGCCAGTACTTCTGAGAAAACCATTGCATCCCGCTTTACTCAGAAATATCACAGACACCAGGTCCCTCAAAATTAGATTCTTTTGGAATGCTTCCATTCACATGTATGTATTGTAAATAGCTCCAGATAAAGAGACAGCTTACTTACAAACCTAGGGTTTTGTTCTGTTCTGAGTTTTAGGGACAGATCTGATGCTGAAAGGCATTCTGTCCTAGCCTGCAAGCCAATTCCTACTAAATTGAACAAACAATATTGCTACAAACACTAAAAGCAAATTCCATGGTGGTGTCCATCATGGAGGTCTGTGTAACCCATCTGCCTTATTTCAAAGTGACCCCTTTCAACAGCATCTAACAATCACAAATCTACCAAGATGCAGGTTAGAGTCTCCCTCTGAAGATCCTGTCACCACCTCTCTCTCCTTTTGTGCAATTCTTCCCAATCTAGATGAGCCTTGAACATGTTCAGGAGAAAGAATCAGCAAAGTCTGGATGCCTCTCTGAATTTTATGAATCAGTCTGGCAAGTTAATGGGAACCACATTCTCCTTCTGATTGAATTAGAAATAACCATGGTAACAGGATGGCCTGAAATGTTTTTGTTTTTCTCAATTAAGAATGGAGCAAAACACTCCAGATCAACCCAGATAATTTGCTTGACCTAAAACAAAATGATTCTGATCCACTTACTCTTCTTTAAAAATTAGAAAACAAAACCAAAAACTTTGTAGGAAGATAAACTTTTCAGTAGAAAAATGTCTCAAAATGAATTGTATGGATTAGCCTGTTTTTAAATTGAAAAAATAATAATCCAACCTTAAAAACACATTGGGTCTTCTCAGCATTGCTCAGCCTTTATGGGAATGAAATTAAATAGTACTTCTACCTCTGAATTCTTTGGATTACTTGAAAAAGTGACATCAAGAGGCAATAAGAACATTTTTCTCACTGTATATTGGGTACCAACCTGAAGCAAACTTTTGCTGAGATGCCAGTGCTCTTTTCTCAATGATGCTCTGTTTGAATGGACTTATTCCAGGTTTATGCCACTACACTTTAATCGGAATAAGGCCTTAGAAATCAAAGTCTGTTTTGTGGATTTCTGTGGCAATGGTTTACAGATGCCAAAACCACAATTCTTTTCTACTATATAAACAAAAAAGGATGCTTAGGATTAAAATTAGGTGGCATTCCCTTTCCATTCTGCACTTGTAAATATCAGGCATTTAGATACTAGTTATCAGGAAAAGAGATCATATGTCCTCCTTGGGGAAAAAATACAAAACCTGGGTTCATGGCACAACAGCCCTCAGAATCAACAGTGTCAAAAATAACTCTTTTTTTCCAAAGGAAAGAGGAATTTGTCAGAAAGTTTTTCCAGAACATCAGGTTTTTCTGTGAAAATCTACCCCTCAAGTTCAAATGCCCTCACGATCTTCTGTCTACTATCACGAGAAAATCTGGTGAGGTGCTCTCTTGGTGAAGTCAGGGGAGCTTTTCAATCTTCACATCCACATTTCCACATCACGGCGAGGCCAGAACACCGCTTCCTCAGCAGGTGATGACAACGGGATGACACTGATTTCGCTGCATGATTAATGCAGCAAACAGGTGCATGAATAAGCACATGCTCAGCGCATGTCTAATTGGAGCAATAGGTTCAGGTCATCAGTATTGGCTTGTCAAGGGAAATAAGGCCCTGTTAGCAATAGGTTTGTTCATGACATCCAGTTGTAAAGCCTGCATGTAATCGTTCATATTATGCAACAAGTTTCATCAGAGTTGATGAAACCAACCGGTACTGTCTGTCAATTCACTTTTATCATGCTCGTCAGAGGCAGAATGCTTTGTAATCATTTCCAACGTAGGACAGAGCAGAGAAAAGATTTACTGTTTATCATACAATGCATGGCTTTGGATAGGCAATAACAAACAGGAAAACATAACTTCCTTCTCTTTTATGGATAGTTACACCACAAAGCACTACAAAAGGCTTGCGTTTTCCAGTAAGGAATGTTTTAAAACACAAATCCTACTGATTCTGTGGAAAATGCAAGAGAGGATAAGACAAGACAAAAAACAAGACAACACAAAACAAGACAAGACATAATAAAATTTTTGACCTGGTTTTCAAAACAAATTTAAGAATAAAACCTGACAATTAGCAGTGTCAAGGACATTTAAATTATTAGAAATGAAAAAACCCATTAGATTGTTGTTTTCTGTTGTTCTAAATCTTTGTGATTCCATTCAAATTCTTAAAGTGACCATGCTGTCAAACTCATAACATATTTTTCCAAACACAGTAAACACAACTATGAGGATTTTCCTGCACTGTGAATTTCCTGGCTTTTGTGAGGTTAATTATTTTTTTTTTAATTACTTTTAATCTGTTGGATTTTTTAATCTTTCCTTTACAATACTGTTATGTTAATCTTTGTGCTGTGTTAAACTTGTGCTGAAACTCCATTGGATTTTAACAAAAAAAAAAGAAAAAGGATTGCACTGGTTCCAGATGACCAGAAGGCAAAAAGTGTTGGTGGTCCTTTTCCTTTTAGTCCTACAAGGAAATAAGAGTTTTTATTTCTATTTAAATGCTTAGGAGGGAGTTTTGATCTACCAAATACACTCTCATTATACATTTTGGAAGGAGTTGTAAGCAAATGACATTTCTATTAGCATTTGGGGGCTATTTAAAAACCTAGATCCTTACAGCAATTTCTAAAATATGTGTTTGAGAACTTTTAAAAGTTTATTATTGACCCATAGTACTGCACTAGAGTAACAAAAAGAGAGCTTTTCATCATGCAGATTTGAATACTGTGGACTCTGTAGCATAGCAGAAACAGACTTAAGAGCAGACTTCCCAGACTGTTAGCCTTCCTCAGCATTAGACCTATTTCTGTTGAGACTTAAATATTTGTGGGAAGGAAGGAAGGAAGGAAGGCAGGAAGGAAGGGAGGGAGATCAGAAGAGAGAGCGATGACAGGTGTCCATGGTTACTTGCAACATCACAGAGTTTTATGATGCTGCCCACTGGGAACAAAGGATGACAAATGCAACTATCTGAAATCCTCCAGAGGCATAATTATGTTCTTATATAAGGTATCTGTACAGATGTGGGCTGGGAAAAGCTTCCAAAAGAAGCTGTGGATTGATTCAATGTTGAGTACGTTCTCCCCAGAGAAGATAAGGCTCAATTTATGTACTTCAGAGTCAATTTGTTTCAGATTGTGATAAATTTCTCTTCCTCCCAACAGAAGTCCAATTAACATTTTTTATAACAATTGTGAATTCTGGGTGAAGGGTCCTGTCATCCAAGTCAAAGGCAAACAGCTTAACTTCACTACCCTGATTTGTATTTAGATTGATTCAGAACCCATCCTTGTAACATATATATTCTCACTCTTATATTGCAACTACTACTTTTAGCTTTAATGTCAGGTTTATTTCTGATGTATGAATACATTTGTGGATGTTGATGTCTGCTGTGTACACATATATGCTTAAAACAATGTTTTTGTTAGCACGCTGGGAAGATGAGTGTGAAGATCACTTTGTTCCTGGGTACTAGGGTCAGGCTGTTCCAGAAACAAAACCTCCCACTAGAAGGATTCTGGCTCTTTGGAAGCAGCAATGAGGAAATGTGTTTGGGCACATTGACTCACTGTCTGCAGTTCTGTTTGTACTTACAGAATCTCCACTGCAATGAATTCAGAGGAATTAAGAGGAAAGTGACAAGGGGCACACTGGAAAGGGTTGAGTCAGTCAGATGCTATGGTTGCCTTCAACTGATAACAGTTTGCAAAAGACTTCATAACTTGGGGAAGTCATATTATTCTTTGGTGAGAAGGTAGTGCATCTTTTCCATTCTCTGTCTGCTGTTTATACAGTAGGCTGGACAGTTGATAATAAGAATCAGTTAATGCCAGAAAAACTGTGCTTCTCCAAAAATATATTTGCTTAGGTATTAAAACTGCACTCTTGTAGAACACATAGAATTATCTATTAGCAATATTTCTAAGTATTTCTAAATATTTCTAAATATTTCTAAAAATGCCAGTCGAGGTCACAGGATTTAGTTAGTCCAGGCCATGTGCAAATACACAAGGAATGACACATCATCTCTTGAACCACTTCCTGTGAAATTAGATGTGAGCAACACTGAAATGAAATGATTGTCCCTGGGGGATGAAATGCCTTTTTCTCTCCCTAGTGCTGTGAAGATAAAAGGAGTTTAACACAACAGTGATACTAACGTATCTCTTGATACAGAGGCATTTGTCTGGACACAACACATTCTCCAGAACTAACAGTCCCTCCAACAGGAATAGCCATGTTATTTATTTAAATTACATTTACAAAGTATTGCCTTCACTGGTTTCACATAAAGAGAGTATCTGTTGTCTCTCCTATTTCCCTTCCAAGCCCATTACCACTAACAGCCAGGATTTTCACACTAGTATCCTTGTAGCTATATCTTGTAGGATAAAGAGACCTTGGACTCTGCTGGTCCCATCTGGTTCTGTGCTCTGCTCAGGCATACGCACAAGTCTGCTGAAAGCAGCCGTTAATGGGTTACACTGAACCCATGTTTGTATTTTCTCTCTTTATCACACCCACTTGTGGTTCATTAATATTCTGAGCTAAATGCTGAAGAAAGATTTCCTGTTGGTGTTTCTTTTTTATCCTATGGGTTCACATACACAATTACAGCTCATTCCTTAGGATCTAGCACTAACTAGCTAGGCCACAAATAATTTTCAAAATCTACTCAATGCTGAAAGCCTTGAGTAGGTGCTCTTTGTCTTAAATGCAGGTTGTTTTTTTCTGGTGCTACCTAGATCCACTTTGTACTTCCACAGGACAAGACTACTCTCTGAGTTCGTAAGTGAAATTCTGGTTTTGCTGTGGTAAGCTTTCTTTTTTCATGTGCCAAGGGAAACACTGCGCTAGGCCAAATGACTCAACATTGTTTGGGAAAAGATATAACTACTAAGGGCACTCGTTATGAAAGTTCATCTCATTAAAGGTGGTTAGGAAGCAAATCTCAGGATGAAAGGAGGATTTTGTGAACCTTTCTCTGAAAGCATATTAATCCCTAATAAGATAAGGTATGGTACAGAGCATGCCACTAGTTTGACCTGTGGTAACTCCTGTGAAATCATTCAAGGGATGAATTTGTCAAGCTTGATCTGTAATCTTTTATTTATAGGCAGAGTTCAAATTGGTTCTCTTCTGTTTATCCTCACTTTCTCTTCTCCAAAAGCCCATGGGACGCAAAGTAAGAAAAAACATCAGCAAACTAGTATGGTATTAGTGGAACTTGCAATAAAGAATCAATATAAGGGCTCTGATACAGTTTGCAGAAAGAGGTGTATTTGTAGGAAGGCTGATTCACTATCAATAAATCCACCAGGAAGCTGCTTTTTAGAGAAAGAATGAATAAAAGTAGCAAGAGACACAACCTCTGCCAGGGGGGTAGACATACATTTTTGCTACACATGCATATTTCCATAACACTTCAGTATTCTTATTTGTGACCAATATTTATAGATCTGTCTAATGAGCTTCTGATCCCAATGATGCAAGTATGAACTGTATTTGAATTGGACCCATACAAACATCTCACCTCTGCAGAATGAGTTATTGAAAATGAATACTCATACATACCCACCCAAAGTGAGACTAGCAGAAGAAAAATTATCTATGGGCATCCTTAGGGGTCAGGGTGAGGAGGCTGACTGGTTACTCTGAGGCTTTCCATATCTATTGAATGTGCACAGAAGGATATGTTCCTCCTCTTCCTACTATATGGGCACAAGTTTAATCTCCCAGTGTACTGCTGTCACAAAAGACCTCAGAGCAGTTTGCAGGGTATAGGCTTTTTTCTTCTCTCACAGCATCTATTTCATCCATAGCTAAGATCTAACAGCTTCCAGGTTGAAGTGGTTTCCCCTTCTTTCCAAGTCATAACTCAAAGTAAACTCTGTAGTCTGCCAAGATTTAATCCTTAGCGAACTATGGACAGTACTGCTATAGCAAGAGGAAACACCAATGATGAAAAATTTCAAGTGCAAACAAAAGCTTTCCCTATAATAAAAGGAGAAATGGTCAGGGAAGTCTCTCAGTAATGGACCAGCTGATCTGGATTCTCCCTTTTTAGACGATTTTATCCATGCATAGGTGGGTAGATAACTCATTCTACTTCATGAACATTTTCGTGCCTCTGTACAAGACACAGCAATCTACAGTGTTTATTTCTCTTTATTTCCTATTTTCTCTGTGCTCCATAGATTTATTCCTCTGGATTTTTACCTTTACTGGTGGCACAGTTCCAGTTATTGGTTTGGACTGTATCTCATCATCTATTTATGACAGTTTTTCTCTGGGCATAAATTTGATGAGAAGCTCATAAGGTATTTACTTCATTCTTGCATTAGTTCTCTAGCTGGCTCAGTCTGAAGTCACCAAGGAGCAAGAACAGGATGAAAATATTCTAGCTTTCTATGTGATTTTTGTCATAATATGCAGACATAAGGATTAAGGTATCACCTTCCAGATATATATATTTGAGACACACCTCTTTGGGGATAATACTATCAAAATGGCTCATCCTCCTTTCAAATGGAGAAAATTCCAGCTGGCTTGCTGTTGATCAGAGTTTTGTATGCATCTTTGCATGATTTATTTACTACTGGGACCTGCCCTTTCTGTGTCACCTTGTCTTTACTTCATATTTTCATACTTTTACAATGTCGTATCTCATTGTCAGTTCCTATACCTTGGAATTAACATACTATGATGGCTTCCATCCCTAAAGGTACTGGGTCAGCTAAGTTTGATGCAGAGCCTGTAGAGCCTGTAGAGACTAATGCCTTCCTTTGCAGCTGCCTTGTTTTCTTGTTTCCCCCACCGCCAAATTCTCTTCACTATGAAATGATTCCAGTTTTGCCTTCTCTTCACTATGAAATGATTCCAGTTTTGCCTTTGCCAGTCCTTTACCTATAATCAGCTTCCTTCATTGCACCTTCACTTTTCTTCCAAAAACCTCTGTAAACATATCCTTCACAGGTTATCCAGTTAACATTAAACCAACCATTACAAAGCGCTACATTTCTTCAATAGGCGAGTAATAACTTCTTGAACTAATTGAATATTTTTAAGGAAAAAATCCAAACTGCTGTTTAAAAAGTTTGATCAGGATGTTTCAGAACTGCAAAATAAAACTATGTGAAAGTTCAAAAAGCTGGCTTTTCTCCCAATCTTACATGGTGATTACATTATTACACCTAAAACTCCAATTCTTTATTTCCCACCAGTGAATTGAAAAGTCTTCTGTTCTCTTGCTAGAAAAGTGAAAAAATCATGGAGTGAAATATGATGATCATTAAAGCTCTATGTGTAAAGACAGATTGAGGAAGCCAAACCTGAAATTACACCAGAGGGCCTCTATGAACACAACTGGCTTATTAGACAAAAGCACAGTTCTTTATACTAAAGTCTAAATTCCAACAAAATTCTATGTATATATGCAAACTTGTATGCAGAACCTGGCAGTAGGCAATTCCCAGTCTTGCATACCTTTTGACCTTTTTGAAGGTATTTGACCTTTTCTTCAGAGGTGACTTGATGGAATATGGGCAGAAGCTTGGATTTTGGACATTTGAATGTAACCCATAAAGATTTTCCTCTATTTGAGATCTTTTTTTTTTTTTTTTAACATTCTATTTTTATACATATTTTGTGTACAAAACCCATTGCCTTTCCTGAACCTGATAAGTTATGTTTGGGTGTAGACCAATTTAGCCTTAATAGAAAAATAAAAATCAAGGTTTGGGTACACATTTGAATGTGCAGGCTTCTCACAGTCTTACAAGCTCTTGTGGGGACTTTACATCCCCAGTTTTAGTGCCTTTACAAGTCTGGACACCTTTCTAAGATCTCATCCGTCTTATAGTGGCACTTAAGTGAGAGTTCAAACAACTTGAATCACCTAAGCTTGGGTTCAAACAACCTCTGGACGGCTCCGATGGATTCCTTCTTGAGATTCACAAAGAAGCAAATATGGCATTTAAGCGAAGTGGTGCTTATATCTGTGTCTCAGTAACAGTCTATTGAGCAGAAAAATAAAAATCTTTCATCCCATAGTACAAGGATGTTGCTGTTGTTCATTTATTGTTGATTTGCTCTTCCTTTAGATATGTTGGCTTTCTCTGTTGAATTTACCGGATGCAGATTGTAGCTAGCTGATTCAAAAATGGGATGATTATAACTTTTAGGGTAGACATTTGATCCGTTTATTCTTTCTGAAGAAAATACACAATGCAGTCCCTATATTTAAGAATTAAGACATTTCAGCTGGATTCACAACTCTTGATACTCTAAGGCTTTCAGTGAAAACAGTTGCATGTGTTGTAAAGCTGATTCTGAAAATCTAAAAGTGAAATTCCAGGAGATAGAATTTTTATCCATTTGTTTATTGGTTTTTGTTCTGACAGATTTCCTACATTTTCCCTACCATTTATAAGGTCTTATGAATGTTCCAACCTCCAGCGAAGTCTCCAGCTCTGTTATTACAAGCTGAATCTCTAGTTTGAAATTCCCTAATGGTTTGGGTACTAACAGTTTTGTGATTAATATTCATTCTGTCATATTTTTACTTCTTGCATATATCTTGTTTTAACCCAGCTATATATGTGTGCATACTTCATGCAATAGTTTGTTGAGCATCTTTCACTATCTCTTACTGCGGTGTCATGTCTTGCCAAAAGGTAGGGAGGGGAAAGGAACATCTTCCTATTGTGTGACCTGTTTCCTCTTCTGAAATAGCCTGCCTTAATTATATGCTGTGTTTGGCCTCTTACATCTTCTGTGATTAACAGGAGTAAGTCCTGGCTTGAGCTTGTGCCTGTAGGGTCCCTTCCAATTATCATCTGGCACCCACTAGTCTTGCCAACATTACAGAAATGTGCATTTCACAAAACTTGTCAGGCCCAAAGAGAATCAGTTTTCTTTCTTTCTTTCCTTCTTTTCCCTTTCATTTTTGGTAGCAATTCAGACACCAGTGTTTATATCTTCAAAGAAATCTATTTTTCATATCCTACTCTGTACCACTTTACAAAGTGAGCACTGTTATGGCAGAGAGCACGAAATGTTCTAGATCTGATATTGCAGAATGGTTTTCAGTCTTTTCTTGACATTATCTTTCAAAATATTTCTAAGTACTATATTTTCCCAACTATTTCCAGGTTGTTCAGCTTACTCCAGCAGATAAAACCTTTTTTAATCAGGATTTCTGGTGCTAGAACATGGAAGCAGAATCTCACTCCAATATTTCACATTCACTGAAAAGAAGTTATGTAGGACCTGAAGAAATTTGAGGTGGTGTGGTGAAATTAGCCATGAATTGATTGAGTCATGGGTTTCTGAAGCTCTTTGTCTGCACAAGTAAAATATAGTAATATATAATTTTTTTGTTAAATTTCCCAAGTGCTGTGTGTTGTACCACAACATTTTTCATATGGATACATCCAGTAGGCACAGTGGCTTGATATACAACTGTATGTACAGACGCAGGAGAACAAAGTTCTGCCTATGTTTCTGCTAAAAGCTTTAATGATCCAAAACTTAAGTTCTAAAGTACATAATGTTTAGTGTGCTACTTTTATGACAGGAATACAGAAAACTGTGTGAGGTGTCCAGTTTGTGAAGAGTTAATGACTTCAAATGGAGTCCAAGACATGGAGGTATACTAAAGAGGAAACCACGAAGAGGGCAATAAACCAAGCTGAGAGGAACCATGGAAGCTATGGATCTGTCTGAGATCTCAACGTACTCTCAGTCATATCCAGGACCGCCTCAGTTTTACTGGCTGCTTTCTTTGCATTGCACCTTTCAAAAAAACATGGGATGAGGCTTCACTCTTGTTAGTGCAGCATTCACCCACAACATGGGAGAGCCAAGTTCAGCACAGTTTCTTCCCTTCTAGCA
>VXBJ01000056.1:109387-133022 GCA_013400055.1 Nycticryphes semicollaris | reverse complement strand
GAATTCACCTGGTTGCACAAAGTATGATAAAGGCAGAATCTATTCTGACAGCTATCTACTCAAACACAGACTTCAAAGTAAGTTTCAGAATCTGATTCCCAGGTCAAGGGTTTTTTTTGCATTTTAGTATTCATAATTCTCTGCTCACTTCTGGGACAAACAGCTTTGGAGAAAGATGTTCAGATATGGTTGAAAGGACCTCAACATTCAGTATACCAAAAGAAAAAAAATATTAATAAATCAATAAAAAAAATTAATATTTATTGTAGTTGTGTAGTTTAAAAGAGGTATATCTTTGAGTCCTGGCATTCTTCCAGTGCAACTTGTCAAACCAGGTTACATTTGAAATGTGCCTGAAGTCAAGAATGTGAGGGCTCAGCGTGACGATGTGCAGAGGCTTGTTTGATTTTGGGTGATTTTCACTTTTCATCAAAGAAAAGAAAGATCCTCTTTCATGGGTAATATCTCCAAGGCTCATTATTATTCTTTTGTTTGCTTTGGTTACTGGGGCTTATTGGAGGAAACATCTCATTTAATTCAAAGTTTCTTTGTTATGAGACACTTCTTGTAAAGATACGATGTTCTGCTTTGTTCTTTTGACTTCTAATCCATAAAACCCTCCCAACCTTTGCCATGTCTATTGACACCCAAGGGAGTCTGCATTGTATAACATGTCAGACTTGATTTGTTTGTTTTATCTTCCCAGTTGCCTCTGTTTTTCTAGGGAAAAATTCTCCAAAATTCATTTCTTTCAGACACAAATGACAAGAACTTATGTTTGAAACATTACTGATTTCACAGTATGAGGAAATTAATTTCATATGGCAACATCAACACAGGAGATAAATCCTCAGTTTACTCTGTGTCAGCTTAGAGGTGGTAACATACAGATCAAGCACTGTAATTTCTTTGAACATGCTAACTCAACTGGCTGTGATTGTCCAAACATATTTCAAACTAATTTTTAAATAGAAGAAATTCTCATTGTTTTTCCATTAGGGTAAGCACCCAGTTTCCCACTCAAAGTATTCGTAGTGACTTTAGTCTGATATTAGTGATCCCTGTTGATTTTACTGGAGTATTCAATTTTTAGCTTATATTCGTTCATGGTTATGAAGACACAAAGGTGCCAAACAGACAAATCCAGAGGTTCATATCATCACAGCTTGTTCGAGTTTCTGTGCATGAAACAACTATGTGTCTAGATTGTTTCATGCTTTTGTTTCAGTCCTCACTTTCCAGTTAATGGAAAGATGTTATGATTTGTCAGATGAGAAAGTAATGAATAAATATTGAGTGTTAATTAAATCAATATTATGGTTTTGTATTATGTACCTTCTGCCTATTCTCAATTCTTCTTTGTTCCTTCATTGTCCAAATACATTTTCCTTTTCCTGTCAGACACTACTTCATGTTCTGGTTTCAGTTTTCAGTCCTCATTCATACAAGATTTATTTTCTCAGCTGAAATGATAGAATCACAGAATAGTTTGGGAAGGAGGTGATCTTTAAATATCACCTAGTCCAACCTCCCTGCCATGAAAAGGGACATCTTCAACTAGATCAGGTTGTTCACAGCCTTGTCAGGTTTGACCTTGAATGTTTCCTGGGATGGGGCAGCTACTAACCCTGGGCAACTTGACTGTTTCATCATCCTCATTGTACAAATTTCTTCCTTACATGTAGCCTGTATCTTTCCTCTGAGTTTAAAACCATTACCCCTTGTCCTATCACAACAGGTCCTGCTAAAATCCATCTTTGTCTCCACCGGTCTTATAAGTCCCTTTTAAGTACTGAAAGGCTGCAACAAAGTCTCCCTTGGAGCCTTCCCTTCTTTATGCTGAACAGCTCCAAGTCTTTCAGGCTTTCTTGTAGGGCAAGGTGTTCCAGACCTCTGATCATTTTTGTGGCTCTCCTCTGGACCTGCTCTGAAAGGTCCATATCTTTCCAGTGATGAGGGCTTCAGAGCTGGATGCAGTACTCCAGGTGGGGTCTCACCAGAGGGGAGATCAGTGTATCTCCAGTCCTGCCCTGCTTTTTAAAGACTCTGACCAAAACCACTTTTCCTCTGGAGACTGGAATCATGTCTCATTGGCAGTTTAAAATTTTGCTTTATATAGTCTTCCTTACTCTGTGTCTTGCAGACATACCTGTTGGAATGACCCATAAGTGTCTTCCATTTCCTCCCCCCATTTTGTTAATGGAGTCAAAATGCAAGCACTTTCCCTTCCTTCACATATCATCAAATCAAGTTTCTTCTGCCCAGAATATGCGATACTCTCAATGTCAGTTTTGCATACAGACTACCTTCCTAACAGTTTTTTTTTTTTTTTTTCTTTTTTTTTCTGGTTAGGTGGAGCTACTCATCTTTTTAAAATAACTTCTGCAAGGCTTACAGCTGCTGGTATTTATTGTGCAGCCTTTTATAAACTCTCCACATTGTAACACAACCAGAGCCACTTAACAGAATCCCTGTGATGAACTTATCCTGCAACTTGCAACACCAGTGTGGAGATACAGCTAAACTGACAGATGCCAGAGTATTTATTTTGTAGAATATCTGTGTTTTGTAAAAAATTAAAAAGCCTAGGATCCTTTATAAGCACCAGAGGTAATTGAAGGGAGAAAGACAACCATTTCTGAGTGAGAGAAAAGAGTGAGAACAACTTCTTGACAACAATAAAGTCGGGGAACAACTTCACAAAACAGGTTGGAGCTGGTTGCTGTTTTGCACCCAGCAACAGCTGATTCTGCTGTGCCGATTGGCTGCAACACTGACAGAGGGTGAAGCAAATTTCTGTCAGACTCCTTGACTCTGAGTGGTTTCCAAACAACATAGGTACTGTGGTGATTGTCCAAACACAGAGAGAGATAGAATCTACTCCATTATTCTGCTTGGAGCTGTTTAGACCTAATTTTTTAATTAACAAAACTTCAACGAGACTCCAGGTATCCCTGGCTGTTTGTTATGCAGGGAGCTTATTCAAATTGCCAGTGACTTTTACTCATGCTGAATGAAACCACTGAAATTATGTATGTTGCCCCGGGTCAATGCAAATGAAGAAGGGGCACTACCAACAAGAGAAGTTAAATCAGGAAGCACTTTCTGTGGGAGGAGAGGAGAGAAAAAGAGTACAAAGAGAGGAAAATCGTATTGAAGGCAGCTTAGAAACAGCACATTACTTTCAAGAAGAGCATTGACCTAACAGACAAAATAAAAAAAATTATCTTCAAGTAAAAATCTCCTAGATAATCTAGATTCATCTAAGAATATGGAGAAGGTGCTAAAAATGAAAGTACACCTTTCATCCAGGGGCAGATTGGCTTTCAGAAGCCAGGAAGGCATGGACTACTTTTCACAACAGTGTTCTGATCCGCACTACNAAATAACTTCTGCAAGGCTTACAGCTGCTGGTATTTATTGTGCAGCCTTTTATAAACTCTCCACATTGTAACACAACCAGAGCCACTTAACAGAATCCCTGTGATGAACTTATCCTGCAACTTGCAACACCAGTGTGGAGATACAGCTAAACTGACAGATGCCAGAGTATTTATTTTGTAGAATATCTGTGTTTTGTAAAAAATTAAAAAGCCTAGGATCCTTTATAAGCACCAGAGGTAATTGAAGGGAGAAAGACAACCATTTCTGAGTGAGAGAAAAGAGTGAGAACAACTTCTTGACAACAATAAAGTCGGGGAACAACTTCACAAAACAGGTTGGAGCTGGTTGCTGTTTTGCACCCAGCAACAGCTGATTCTGCTGTGCCGATTGGCTGCAACACTGACAGAGGGTGAAGCAAATTTCTGTCAGACTCCTTGACTCTGAGTGGTTTCCAAACAACATAGGTACTGTGGTGATTGTCCAAACACAGAGAGAGATAGAATCTACTCCATTATTCTGCTTGGAGCTGTTTAGACCTAATTTTTTAATTAACAAAACTTCAACGAGACTCCAGGTATCCCTGGCTGTTTGTTATGCAGGGAGCTTATTCAAATTGCCAGTGACTTTTACTCATGCTGAATGAAACCACTGAAATTATGTATGTTGCCCCGGGTCAATGCAAATGAAGAAGGGGCACTACCAACAAGAGAAGTTAAATCAGGAAGCACTTTCTGTGGGAGGAGAGGAGAGAAAAAGAGTACAAAGAGAGGAAAATCGTATTGAAGGCAGCTTAGAAACAGCACATTACTTTCAAGAAGAGCATTGACCTAACAGACAAAATAAAAAAAATTATCTTCAAGTAAAAATCTCCTAGATAATCTAGATTCATCTAAGAATATGGAGAAGGTGCTAAAAATGAAAGTACACCTTTCATCCAGGGGCAGATTGGCTTTCAGAAGCCAGGAAGGCATGGACTACTTTTCACAACAGTGTTCTGATCCGCACTACCAATTGAGTGGAAACCCTTTCCAATGAAAGGTTCCTTGTCTCAATCAAAGTCCCACCCATTACCCTTTCCAGAGTGAGTCAGGGCTTCCCAAATATCCATCATGTTATGCCTACACCTTCTTCTGTGATAGGTAAAGTGTCCTGTGATAGGTACAGTGTCCTGTATTCTTGAGTCTTGTAACACACATATCTAAATAATTTGAAAAAAGTGTTGAGTTGGAGTTTCTAAAACAAAAATACCCGAGGAAAGAGGCATATTTTGGAAACAGGTTCCTGGAGTGAGTAGGGAGAAGACTGAGGAACAAAGCTAGTAAGAACTTTTTACTGGAAGGAGATACCTGACTTTCTTGGCTGTACAGAATTTCTCCTCCCTTCTTTCTTATCCATCCTGCAGCACTGAGCAATGTGTTCCAATACTATTTCAATATATGACTAAACATAATTAGTTTAATTTTATGGTCCTTCCACACATAAACCTGACATTGAATTATAATTCCACTCTAAGTAAATGATCAGTGGTGTGGCTTCTCTTGAAGAATGCTTGTGTGAAAGAAAATGCAGAATATTGTGGATGTAAGAAAAGCAGTAACAACTGTTTAGCTTAATATGTTCTACTTGCTTTCAGTGCCAGCAGATATGTTCAGTTCCTCTGAAGATATGTGCATTGTTCTAAGTCAAAATGTGCATGTAGTTATGAAATTCAGAGTAGTCAGTTTCTTCAGTATACTCGTGCTAGGTGTTGAACCTTTCTGTGAGCAGGTGAAACAGCGGATTTGAGAAAAGCTGGATTATAGCAGGATAAATGCATGTAAATATTAACTGTGGAGGCAACCAGTGACAGATTCAGGAATGGATTTAGTAAGGGCACATGCCAACTGTAAAAAATTTCTCTCTTATATGCAATCTAAATCTGTCCTCTTTCATTTTGAAACCATTGTACCTTGTTCTGTCACTACAGGTGCTGGTAAAAATTCTCTCTCCATCTTTGTTATAAGCCTCCTTTATATATTGAAAGGCTGCTGACCATACTTCTTTTGATGCAGCCAAGGTTAAGATTGATTTTCTGGGCAGCAAGTGCATGTTGCCATCTCATGTCCAATTTTTCATCTACTAATATCACCAAATCCTTCTTGCCAGGGCTGCTTTTAATCCATTCATTCTCCAGTCTACTAATATTGGGAATTTCCCTGACCCACATGCAGGACTTCACACTTAGCCTTGTTGGACTTAACAACATTCACATGGGTCCACCGTTCAAGGCTGTCAAGGTCCCTCTGGCTGATATTACTTCCCCAAAGCCAATAACTACACCACACAACTTGGTATCATGTGCAGACTTACTGAGGGTGCACTCAATCCCACTCTGTATGTCATTGATGAAGCTATTAAATAGTATTGGTCACAGCATGGATCCTTGAGGGACACCACTTGTTACTGTTTCCATGTGGATGTTGAGAATTTAACTGCAACACTTGGAGTGCAGCCATCTAACCAATTCCTTATCCATCTAACCATCCATCCATCAAATCCATCCCTCCAATTTAGATGCTAAAATGTTGCGGAGAACTGTGTCAAAGGCCTTATAAAAGTCCAAATAGGTGACATCACTTGCTTTCTCCTTGTCCATTGATACAGTCACTCTATTGTAAAAGGACCAAAGATGTCAGATATGGTTTGCTCTTGGTGAAGACATGCTATCTGTCTCTAATCTCTACGCTGTCTTCCATGTATCAACATATTTTCCAAGATCTGCTCCATGATATTCCCAGGCACAGAGGTGGGACTGCCTGGTTGGGAGTTGCTAAGGCCCTTCTTTTTACCCTTTTTTAGAAATGGCTATTATATTTCCTTTTCACTAGTGACTGGGAGCTTAATCTAACTGACATGACTTTTCAAATATGTTGGAGAGGGTGTTGGCAACTGCATCAGCTGTTTCTTTCAGGATGTTAGGATGCATCTTGTAGGGTCTTACATACTTGCATATGTTCAGGTTCTTCAAGTGGTGTCAAACCTGATTTTCTCAGGATGCTCTCTTCTCTGGCAGCATACCGTTTTTCATAGCATAATGGTATCAGTTAAACCACTGTGTTCTAATTTTTCTCTAGAAGACTTTTTTTAATATCTCAAAGGAAATAAATATGTTTTCTGATGCTAAGTGCTACTTCACATCCTCTCTGACAAAGCTAAAAAGAGAAGGACTAAAGAAGTTTCTGGAATTACTTTTATAAATCCTTGCACTCTAATTTTTAACATTTTATGAACATGTCCCTATTTATTTCATTAAGGAATTTACTTCTTGTAATACTGTAAAGCTGGGCAAAGCACAGTCATGTGTAATAATATATTTACAACAAATTGATTAATTCATCACACTTGTATCAGCTTTCAGTATCAGATGTTATGGTATTTCATAATTTTGCAATTGCTGTTTCAGACATGCTGTGAGTCAAAAATCAAAACCAAAACACTTGTGTATATCCATATACCTTTGTGTACCATAGATTCATAGAATAATTGAGGTTGGAAAGGACCCTTAATATTGAGTCCAGCTGTAAACCTAGCACTGTCAAGGCCACCACTAAACCATGGCCCTAAGCATCACATCTACACATCTTTTAAATACCTCCAGGGATGACAACTCAAGTGCTTCCCTGCGCAGAATGTTCCAGTGCTTGAAAAGCCTTTCACTGAAGAAATTTTTCCTAATAGCCAATCTAAGTTTCCCTGGCACAGCTTTAGGCCATTTCCTCTCATTCTGGGGAAAAAAAAGTATAGAAATTTACATATGTTTCTTCTAATTTATATAGCATACATTTTACACTTGATCTTTTATCAGACACAAAATTTGCAATAATCATTGTCCAAATATCTTCCCAAGTTTTAGAACTGAAGAACACTTATGCATTTTCCTCCTTGTATGCTGAAAGTAGTTTATTGTCAGAATTTCTGTAGAACAGGCACCAGTCAGTCTAATGGTACATATCCTGTAGGTTTTCTTCCATGCCTGTTTTAACCAGCTAGACCAGCATTTCCTAGTCTGTCCTGAAAAGATGGGTTCAGTTTTCTTCAGCAGCACTGAACAAGTGCTTCTCCTACTAACTTCAGTGTAATCTGGAGCTGTGCAATGTTTTTGAAACTACACCACTTCTGCTAAAATGTCTTCCCATTTGACAAACATTGACTAAACTTATCCAAGGGGACGTGCTCCCAGTGAGCTGAACCTATGAAAAATGCCATTGACAAGAAATGAATCAGGGTGCTTTATCCTAAAGTACATGCAATTCAGTGAAATCATCTGGCACCTTCCTACATAAACACATCAAAAGCATGTGTTGAAAAAGTGTGATTAGATAAATCCATTGCATAATGATAATATTTGCTGGAGCTGAAAAAGACAGAATTTAATGGAAGGTTGAATTGCAGATGGATTCAAAACGTGACAGCTGGGTTTCCATCCTTACTTCAAGAACTGTGTGAAGCATGGAGAAAACTGGAGCATATAAATGGTGCTCACAATTAATTTCAGCTGAGGCCCCTAGCAGAATTCAAATTGTGGCATCAAATTTCCAACAGACTTAGATTTTGCTGGATATTTCCAGTTTACCATTACTCTCTAGTATTCCAGCATATGGTGTGATGAATTGTTTGAATTCTTTTCAAAGCCCTTATAATTAGCTCAGTTTCTTTTGTCTCTGTGAATCTTGGCAAGTCATGTCTTGTAAATCAATCCCTTCATCTCCCCCAGCAGAGCATAAATCAAGAACTATAGAACATATAAAAATTAGGTGAGAACAAAACACTCCCCTTTCAACATATGACAAGGAAAGTGACTATGCTTTTTATTTTATTCATGTATGCTCAAATGCAGTAGTCACTCTAAGTTCTAGTAAACATGAACACTAGTAGCAATTATTCTCACTGGAACCTTTATATGTACAACTCCCAACAAGATTGCTTGTAATGGGTCAGTGTGTTTTTTCCTCATGACAATAATTTTTCATCTGCCCCTCAAATTTTTATCTCCTGCATTTGGCAAGTGCACCTTGAATGACAGGAAGAGCTTTGTTGTGGTCCATGATTCATTTCAATTATTTCCCAGATGCTGCTTGGGTGTGTTTTTATAGGAGAGGGCTCTTTTGCAATCTGAAGTAGTACAGCTCTATAACAATGTGGCATCACCTGCCTGCCAGGGGAAGGGTCTACTGTGATTAACAGCTTCAAGAGGAAAATGCAACATCCATTCACATGTCTTGCACAGCTTAAGCCCTCATGCAACAATTTTGTCAAACTAAAATGCTTCCAGAACATTCATCCAGAAGCTCTGAAAAGTGCCACTCAAGACCCCTGTGCTCTGTCTAACTCCTGTGTTTGGTCATTGTTTGTTGTTGGAAAATATTTCCATAAAAAAAAAAATACTCAGAGAACATGTCCTTCAAAGATTTCAAAGAATGTCATGTACACAAGTGTCACTAAAGCTGAAGTTTTTTGCAGAGTCAGCTCAATCTGGTATAAAAACTGACTTGAGGTACACATATCACTCCACATTTTTGTGTATCATTTCTTTTTCCCTAGCATTTAATTTCACCTGTACACTTCTTGGGGCAGTGATCACCTTTTCCTGATGTTCTTTTGTAGCTCAGCACATGTGGACTCTTGGTTCTCGGTTAGTACCTCTAGATTTTCTCAATGAGAACAACATAAGAATTAATTACATGAAGCTGCATCCTTATGATCCTCAGGCTGAGTATTTCATTCTCATTGTACCTGATGTTTGACTCCTGTCTGGAGGAGACGGTTCTTAAAGTCCACAGGTGCTTTAAGTAAAAGTTGTAGCCCAAAATGTAAATGTCATCTGTTTCCACAAGGATGAAAAGTCCATGCACACTTCTGGAGACCCACCTGGTTTCCAAAACAGGAACACTGTGAGGTGAATAAGGTACGTCAGGACAGAAAAGAGGGAAACACCCATCTCCAGAGCAGCCTGACATATGGTATTGCACTCAATACAAAATCACAGACTTCTCTACACTGAGTGTTCTCTTCCTCAGAGCCAAAGGAAAGCGTGTACATAACCTGCAAAATGTCAAGGGAAATGTTACATTATGGTAACGCACTAAAAAAAACAAACCTCTGCATGTGAGCACAAAAGGGCTGATAAACTCAGAATGCATGTGCTATGAAATAATAAGTAGTGAGTACTTACATTTGACTTTCTACCTGGAGCAACACGTGTTCAGTGCAGTGATGGCTAGTGGGTTCAGAAAGCAGCTTTGCTACATGAAATTGATCAATAAATAAAAAAGGGAAGAAAAAAAATCATCAGGTCAAAATATATACTATCTCAAACTGAGAGTTCAGGTACTTTTTTTGACAATGTATTAGACTTCAAAATCTTCTCAACCAATTGAAAAGGGAAGTGTAAGCCAGACAGAAGATGTTCTTTGTACAAATCTCCATAAATTACAAACTGCAAGTTTTATATCACCCATAATAATATTTGCATAAGTTTCATCTTCATATGAACACATAATAAATAATCAGTATTTTGTCCTGGTGGAAGCATTGCAATGTACTCACAATTACTTTCCATTATTTGATGCTAACAAACAAAATTCAGCTGAATGTCCCAAACACAAGCACAAGTGAAACATTTCTTGAGGTCATCAGTCAGGTATGGGCACAAGTTTACCTATCATATCTGTTAACAGATCAGGTCTTAGTCTTAAATGATGTATATACACAGCAACAGTCTTACGTCGACAACTAGAAGACCAACTTGGGAGATGAAAAGATTTTATTTGTGTATTATTCAACAGCATCTTCAGCATCTTAACATAAAGCAATCAAGATGTCTCAATCTTAAACATTTATCTTTCTTGATATGTCAATTGCCTTGCAGGGTAATTTATTCTTTGCCATATAGCCTTGACTCACAGGTAAGCACATGTATAATCTTGAGCAAGTGTGTTGTCCCATTGATTTCAATAGGTGATTCATAGATCTATTTAATCACAACCTAAGTCTTACTCTGTTAATTTCTTTGCAGGTGAACAATTCCTTACAGTTTAAATTCTCTTACATCCTCTAGTAATTTGCTTTGAACTTTTTAAGCTTTCAAAATACCTAACAATGAAGTCTTTGGGGACAATACATTTACAGCTATAGGTCTTTGGGCAAGGGAGAGAATATAATTCACCCACTTCATGCTATTCACCGGGCCGCATAGTATTACCAGCAGTTCTTTACCTGGGTTAGTGCATCCAATACTCTCTTCCTAATACAACCACACATTTTTAATTGCTATTTGATTTTTTTTCAGATGAAGATAATAATTCGTTATTATTGTTAGCTTTCTGTCTGAAACCACAACTGGATTGTTGCCTTTGCAGAGTTAAACTTACCTTTGAAAATTCCTTTCTAAGCCTGTGTATTTGTCGGATCCTTTTCTGCTCTAAAGTCTCCTCCCATAGGCTTTGGCAGATGAACTAAGCAGAGTGTGCTCATGCATTCAGGCAGGGGTTTGGCAAGATCACAATTTAACAGCACCAAGTATTTCTGCCTAGGATTAGCAGACTGTTCTCACTGACATTTTGTTGCCACTTGCCCTCAAGCTGTAGAAGAAGGACCACGAGATGGCAGTACTGCATGAGCAATTGAACTAAAAGCCAATTTTTTGCAGAATTTGTTTCTTGGGAAACACATTTTCTACTGGCAGCTTCAGTGCTTTTTGTAAATTCAGCAACAGCAAGGAGATAACGTGTGAGAAATCTATACACTCCACATTCTAAAGTGTGGTGGTTAATGGGTCACATTTTTCTGATAATAAAATATTGTTGTTTTTAATACAGTATGTACTGACATGAAGGATGCCATGACATTTTTGGGCACCCAGAAAGCCTGTGACTCGAAGATAAATTTTCCACTACATCAAAACTTGCCTTCTGTCTAAGAACGGAAGTGTTCAGAAAATCGACACTGAAATACTGAATTTTAAGGCAGAGCAGAAAGGAATGAGTTCTTTGCAAACATTTTTACAGAAGCTTTGACTTTCTTTACAAATCAGTGACCTTTAGTGTCAGCACCACAGAGTTGATTACAGAAGGGAAAAACTGCTAATGTAGCTCAGTTTCCAGAATCTGAAATACCTGGTCATTTTTTGCATAATGGTTAATTCTGCATAACAATATACTGTTCAGTAAGGCTGATCTAGATGCAAATAGGAATGGCTGAGCAATAAATGCTGAGCTTTTAAAGGTCTGAAGAAGTGTATCTTTCCTCTGGCCCTTCATTTTGTAGGGAATGGGAGCAAAAAGCCTTTTGTGAGTGATGTACTCCCAGTGAGTTGCAAAACATTTCATCAGTGCAAGAATCCTTTGTCTTGCCTAACCTTGGTCGTCCAAACTATTTCCTTCAAGGCTGCAGAGATTGCAGATGGGTTCAGGCCCTGCTTGGAGAGTGCTGGTTGTTTCTCTACTGCGGGCTGCACAGATTCCAGGGAGAGGAATTTTGTTTGGGAAATGCTGGTGCATTGAATATTCCAGAAGGAGGTGTTAGGCCACTGTATGGCTCTCCCAGCACAGCAAGGGACCTCTTACTACTGCAGTAACGACTGTCACTGTCTGTTCATAGCTCCTCACGTCAAACCAGCCTCCTTGTTGCACCCATGGGAAGGAATGCACCGTTTGGGTTTCATGGAGCATTTCCTGTAAACTTTCTGAGACAACCATAAATACAGTGTGAGTAGGTTCTCTGGTCCTTGTTGGTGACCAGCTGCTGGCACTCACTTAGGCCAAAACTGGGGACTAGGACTTTTAGGTGGTGTCCATGTGAGACAAAACAGCCCTCAATTTTGTTGTGCTGAATTATGACAGTGTTCTATGTTGACGTGGCGCTTCAAGCAAGCAGGATGGCTCCAGCCAGCCTTTTTAATTTCTGGTACTCAACAGCTTTCTCTCTCTGAAAGAAGAGCCAAAAATAGCTCTTTCCTTCAGATACAAAGAAACAGATGTGCCATGGAGTGCAGGAAAAGATGGGAAAAATAAATAAATGAGGAATTATCCAAATGGGCAGGAGCCACTACCTATCCCTGAAGGAAGCCCTGCCATTACAGCCCTGAAATTACTGCAGTATGGCCCAATGCAATAAGACCTAGGCAATGAAACACTGAAGCACTCAAAGAAGGTGAGTTTCCTTTCCCCAGTAAGAGAAGAGCTGGGAGGAGGGAAAAAAAAGGAAAGAGTAGTTTTTGGCTGCTTGATATTTAACAAGTAACAGACACCTTTCCTCCACTCTTTTCCTTAGGAGGATGCAAAGGGATCATTTCACTGGCAATGTTTACTCTGGAGATATTCCAAAACAAGAGGAACAGTCAGCACAAAAGCACGCACAACAGACTCCTGTCAGATCCATCACTTCATCCACAGCATGGTTAAAGGCTAATTGAGAGAAATGCATTCCTATACAATGGCTAATATGAACAGATTTATGCATGTGTGTATTTGTTTACAGAAATACATGTACATTCATTTTGTTATTATGTTTTGCCTGGAGAAATAAGCTAAAGTAATCAAACTTGTGCTGGGAACAGTAATGTTAGCTGCTGAAGGACACAGAAGTTTATATTGTGTCACATAAATATTTTACAATCTTATTGTCGTTTAAGGAATACCATGAGGGGGAAACAAAGCAAGACTGAGGAAAAGTTTTACCTTTGTAGATTCCACTTCACCTGCACTGGGAATCTCTAACATTTGAAAACCTGTTTGAGACCACCTGGATGGTAGTTTTCCATTTTGTGCTCAAAAGTCAGCCATTTTCCCTGCAAGGTGGTGGGTACACAAAGGCAAGGGAGGAAGAACTCATAACAGCTGCTTTTGAAATCCCTCTGCCACCAAGGCTTTGACCATTCTTCGTCTGAGGGAATATGACTGCCAAACTGATATAATTCTTACAGCAATAGCCACAGAAATGTGCTACGCTAAGTGTTAGGACCTCAACCCTCTTAAAACCACATGGAGAGGGAGATTGAATAGTATTCCCAGATTGCCCATTTTCTGTTGACTGCTGATTTCTTTAGCTTGTCTCTTTTCCCTTTTCAGTGTCTGGCAAAGGTGCTTTCTGTCTTTGCTAGCCCTGGTTATGTGTTGGTCTGGACTAACATCTCAGAAGTTGTGTCCTCTCTCAAAGCCAAGGTCTATTTCCAGGTGCACAATAAAGAATTATATTGTGGCTCAGAAACTCACAAGGCAAACTGCAGGGGACATTACCTTGCAGGAGATTATGTATTCAGCAGTCCTCCTCTATTGCTACAGAGCATTATTTCTACAGTGCATTACAAGTGAACTTTTGTAAACGTGATTTCCTTCATCTGGAAGGATCTGGAAAACCTTACATTTTTGGAAAAGGTTGACATTGCATTGTTTCCTTATTCTGCATTTTCAAATACCAAATTCTTTAATTTGAAACCACATAGCTATGTCTAATTACTATTCCTAAATCCTGCTAAGATAGCATGCAGCTCATCTTCAACTGGGCATCCTCACTGTGGAGAAAAGGCAATCAGCAGGTGATGATAGGCTGACCATAATAAAGTCCTTTGGCTGTTGTCTAGGTCACTTCAATGCTACTACCACCATAAATAGTCAAAGAAACAAGCCCCAAGAAAGTGCAAGGAAACACTTGGATATTTGTATTATGGGTTCACATAACAAGATTCAAGAACTGCAGTCATCCACTATTGTGATTATTGCTTTTTATACACAGAATACAAGTCAATGGATAAAAAAGAACCATTTTCAAGCCATTTTAAAATAAATATATTTAGGACTGGAAATTAATATCTGCCAAATGTTGCTTAATAATCCACTATGAAAGTTTTCTTTTCAACATTTTCTCTTTCCTTCTGCCAATACATATCCCCCAACCAAAATTCCTGCATGGGGTTATGCCTTGATTTTCATCAGCCATGTCAAAAGATGACACAATAGATGTATAAATCTTTGCAGTGAGTTTTGCTTCTAGGAAAAGCTTTTAGGAAAGCACACATGCTCACTCCATGCATATTCAAAACTCAGCAGATGTATCATGATGAGTTGCCTTGATTTGGCTCCAGAATTACAAATTATAGCCATCAGCACACATCCTGCCAAGAACAGAGGATGAAACTGTGTTTAGTCCAATTATCCTGCTTTAGTTGCAGTCACGATTTTGTGTCCATAGCAGAAATACTTCCTTCAAAAATTATTCCACTAACATTTGTTAGTGCAGCTATTTTGAAAATACTGAGTAGTTCTTTTGTTCCCCTGCAGGGCTTCTATCTCTCCCCAGATCAGATCATGCCGGTTATTACAGCTGATTGGAACTGAGCTGATGAAACAACATTTCACTGTGGAAGGCTGAGCCCAAAGGGTTTCACTGGAAATACTTGGGCTTCAGTAGCCTCTACTAAATCCAAGAGATGGCTCCAGTGTGACTGAGCAGGGTTTCCTGGCCAGCCGAATTCCAAAACTGGGGATGCAAGCAATGCAGCAGTTCATAGTCCAAGGTGATCCTGCCTCCTCTTATAGATACAAACTTTATTCTGAAGCACAAAGAAATTGCTGTATTTTGGATCATTGCTCCCCAATTTTGCTGTCTCAGAGCAGAGAGTCTTTCAAACATTTACTTTGGTACATGTATCCCAAAATATTCTGTTATTCTGTGAGTTTGGGATTTCCCCATTCATATGACCAGAGTACAACAGGGACAAATCAGCATGGTTTCCCTTGGAGGAATTTCACTCCCTTTCAGTCCTTTAATGCTCTCCTGGAGCTGAAAGAAGGACTCAGCAGCATCATAATTAAGCCAGCCCTCAGCACAGTTCAAGAGATTAATGAGGAAACTTAGTAGTGGAAAGTTGAAACATAAGACGTAGTCTAAAAACTGTCTGAGAAGCAGAAAATAGGGCAGGAAGATGCAATCGGTGTCAAATCATAGACAAAAGTAGTGAGTGTTTGTAAAACTGTGCTTTGCCTCATGAAACTGCAGAAAAGCTCTTATCATAGTCCCACCTTGCAACAAAACAAACTTCAGACAATACAGGCAAAGGAAAATATGAAACTCTTCAAACCATGTTGCCTGGTGTCAGGCCTTTCTGAACGCACAACAGTGCACACCAGCCTCAGCAGGTCTTCCAATGTATTAGGATTTGGTGGCATCACACACCAACTGTTGAATCTTTTTCCTGTCAGGTGTCCAGCATCCCATGCTACCAAGACTTCAGAAAGGTATTTGTCAAGACATCTGGACACAACAGACTTATTAAACAGACACTGTTAACAAATGCATGATCAGACATGGCTCCAAAAATCTTGGCAAGATCCTGGCTCCTATTGAACTCACAGCTCTTTTAGCCATCTAGCATTTTATGTGATCTCTGTCTGATGACCTTTCAGACTGATAGACATTTTAAATGTATCAAGTCTTTTCTTACTGTGAAGTGCCTGTTCAGAGGCAAGTATTAATGCTATGTTGTGGCAGGTAACAACAACAACAACAACTAAGCATGGTGATTTCAGTTAATAAAGTGTGATCCCTGGCTTTCCAGGGATGTTTTGCACTTTTTCAACAGGCTTTTCAAGAGAAATTACCACCAAAGAAGATTCCGCCTACCTTTCACTGGAAAAAAATGGGAGTGAGAGGCAGTCAAAGGAGATAATTTCCTTACATACTTCTTTTGTTTTATTATTAGGCTAGCCAATAGATTTAACTCACTATAATATTTTGGGTTTTTCATGGTCTGGTTGAATGCAAGAAACAATAGGACAGGCAGATACTTGTTTAAGGTGGAAATCAGGTTCCTACCCCATATCCAATTAGAAATACAATGCTATATGTTTACTACAGCTACGATATATTTTTCAATGAATGCTCTGGCCAACATCCTGCCATTGAGCAAACGACTGCAGTTTCATTTTGTGTGGCAATCGAAACCATTCAGTTTCAAAGAGCGATTGAAGTTTAATAAAGCGNCTTTTTCAAGACCAACTGAATCAGGGATGTGTCATCAAGAACCAGCCTTTTTTTGTTTCAGCTTTATAGTCACTCTACAACTGACTTGGAATGGCAGGTTGCATGTTAATAAAGCAAATGGATATTCAAATTCTCTATGCCCTGAAAGTATCAGGTCACGCTTCTTGGGGTGCTGCGAGGAACTAAACCTTTGTTTTTGTCAGAGAATGTCGGGACTTACTTCTGCAGCATGCCAAGAAAGCAAAAGCTATGGAAGATGGCCATGTATGCAGAGCCAAATACCAGCCAAATGCCACGTGGTGGATTCAGTTCATTGCTAGAGCAGATCTTGGGTACAGTTGTGACTGACACAATCAAAGCTGCTATACTGGACACGGAGACACTCACAGGTAGAAAACACTGGCCACATACTGTCATACTGTCCATGGCCAGAGAGTCTTTAGGATGGTTTCAGACACTGAAAGTAGAGCAAACTTGGATCCTAATCTAAGTCTTAAATGCAATCTTTCCTGTGCCATGTGTAACTGGAAATGGAGCATGGGCCACAGATCCTCCATTTGTGCTCAGTCCATACTGAGCGTGGGAGTTCATTGCAGCTCACAGAAGTCTTCTCTCAGTAACTCACTTCAACATTGCAATTCATGCTTGCAGAACTGGGGAGGACGGATCCTCAAACTCAATCCCTAATGGGATCACATTACACAATAAGAGCTTTATTTCACTTAAGAATATGTGCCTCAACTTCTTAGCAGAGGAACAAAGCTGTGTTTGGTGGATGAAGCTGTTTACATACAATTCAAACAAAGCTTAAGTAGCTGATGACTAAGTTACAAAGCAGAAAGATTCCAGTTTTGTATTGCTGAAAAATGTAAAAACAGAAATGTCCCCACCAAAATGTCACTGCCAGAAGCTAATTCAGAGGTCCCGAAAACTAGGGTCTACTTCAAAGTTAATTCTGGGATTGTCCAGTGCAAAACTTATGAAATGTATTGGAAAAAATCAAGATATGAGTCATTCACACCAATCCATCAAGACATTGTGTGAATCTACTGCTACTACCCTTTGGGCTAAATGAGTTTCTGGAGAATTTCCATTGAAAGCAACTCACAAGAGATTACTTTGGCCCTCTATGGTTACTTCTTCTTTTCTTTTATTTCTCTCCTTGCTTTCTTGATTTTCCTTCCTTCTTTTCTTTCTTTCTTTCTTTCTTNTGTAATAAGAACAAAGGACTGAATCAAGATTGGGACATAGATCTGAGAGCCTAATGTGCCTTAGAGGGGGAGCTGTGGCAAATGTAATCAATGCAGAAACAAACAGTCAATGGCAGTGTTGAACCCAGAGAGCTTATAACAGGCTGTGCACGATGTTGAGTCTGAAAGAGGTGGAAAGGAGTGTCACAGGGCAGTGAAGTGACAATTTCAGCATTATTCTTCTACGTTACAAATGGGGATCAGACATTTTGAGAACATATATATATATTACTTGAGCCAGTTTACGCTGACAGTTTGTTGTCACAGAATCAAACTGCAAATGCAATTAGTCATCTTCCCAATTTCTTATCTCTGCCACTATTTCTGTGCCACATATTCCCATTCTCTATCCCACCAATCTTTTAATGGTTTTCCACCCTGAAGAAATGCATTTTAAGGACATTACAGCACTGAAACCTGATAAAAATGCACTGTGATATGTCTTCAACATCTATTAGGACTGACAGAAAAATATTGAAGAAAACTGTCTGAGGGGAAAATTTGGGTTTCAAATTTTACTTTCCACTGAAAATGTGATATTTTTGTCCTGACAATCTAATGCTTTTAGAACAAAAGACAATCACACGATAGTTGCATAGCAGCCATATTATATTATGTTCCTTCTATCAAAAAGTATGAAAGCAATGTTTTCTGGATATTGTGGCCTAAGAAGGGGATCTAGACTCTGCTGAAAAATGTGGATGTCAGGAACTCAAATTCTCAGGTAAGTTCTCACAGACACCTTGCAGAACACTTTTTACAGAGAAAAAAACTCACAATTTTTTGATTAAGATTTCTCCAACAACATTAACTTTATGTTATTGGGAATTTTCTATTGCAAAATGAAACAAAGAACATCAGACATCTCCGGTTTCCTAGTAACTCTCATCTGAGAGATAAAATAAAACATTGATATGCTTATGTACATATTATTTCTAATATCTGATTTGCTAAGAAGTGGAGGCTGAACTCTCAATAATTCTTCTCTGTACTCTGAAACTCAACAGGATGAAAACTGCAATTAGTTTCCTACTCTCGTAAACAAACAACTCTTGCATCATCAGCTTTGTGTACTGATTTACATTTGTGCTGTATACAGCTGAAGATTACTAAACGCTAGATTGAAATTAATTACCTACTGTAATTAATTTATCCAGGAATTAAGGTCCCAGTTTAAAAGCAGCCTCACTGCCAGCTTGCCATTGATCTGGACATACAAAGACAGGTTTTGTGGTCATGGTTTCAGTCACCTATGATGTCTTTGCCACTTCAAGTACATGGGTACTATATTACCAGTATTATTATCAGACTTATACTACCAGACTTGCATACATAGATATATAAGTACCCAAAGTATCATTAGTCTTCAGTTAATACCGGTGCTCTCAAACTGCTGTCAGTGAAATACTTTGCCACTGCTAAAGGTAATAACTTGTATTAAGATAAGAAATACCTTAACTGGGCTGAACAGCTTTTAAGTTATTCGGTCCAAAAGGGTCATCTATGAAATCAACAGACTTTCCATTTCTTGAAATGCCAAACTTCAGAAATTAACTTATGCACTCCGATAGATGGTAGGTTTGAAAATGTAGACTGAAAGACAGCATCATGCTCCTCTTCAGAAATTAAATCACATGAGAATTAAGCTCCAGATCCATTTGCAAAATAAAATCATCATCCTGGGGGGGACACTAAAGATTGGAGATGAATTTTTTGTGGTTGCAGAGCTTATTAGTGGCCAGATTTGCAACTGAGTCTGGTTCCCTAAACAGGTATAATGCTCTCTGGACTACAATCTCTCTTAATCAGCCAATGAAGAATTAATAAAAAATATTGTAATACTGTTATCAGAGATTTTTGTCACTTTATTATTGCTATGAAAGTTTCTTCACCACTGGAAATCTGGTGTTTTTTAATAATTTGCATTCTATCCACCTGCTAGAAACACAATATGCCAAATGTTTTTTTAATGTTCCATTAAGTAAATGCATGCAAATTTAGGAATTTTTCTGTTAACTTCAACTTTCTCTGTTAACAGTTGTCTTGGACCAGGTGTGTTAGAGTGAGCTCATGGTGTCAAAACACACTTTCCTCCTCTACGGCACACAGAACCAATGCTACTTCTTGTGTCAGCTCACACTTCAAATGTGGTTTTCCTTCACCTCTCTTTAGGGCCAAAAGATTGTTTGCTTTCTAATCCTCTGTAAGAAATAGGTGTGAAGCTACCCCAAATCAAAGTTACAGGCAGTATCTGCTCAATTACTTCTCATTTTTATCACAATTTATTAAGAACCCATTCTTGTCATACTCTTCTGTGATCACTTAAAAAAGGATTCATACTTGGAGGGTATCTTTGCTATCATATTCTGGTTTACAGACATGGCCAAGTTTACACTGTTAAGAAAACAGCTGAGCATTATGATTACCATTACATGGTGGGAAGCACTGACGTGGGATGAGAGAAGTTTTTGGAAGGGACTGGAATAAGTGACAGAAGATAGAGCATGACTGGTTATTAAATACGGTCCCTGAGATGCGGCATTCAGTTTAGGAAGTTCCTAATACACTGACCCTACTAAACTGTAAGAGCAGAGTAGCTGTAGAATTTTGCAGTGTTTGTCCTCATTCTGATATCCTTTGCTCACACATTTGCAGGTAGGGTTTCACCTAACCCATTTCAGCTATTCTTTTGCTGTAAATGGCTTATAGCCACAAACAGTGGGAACAGTATTTGTGCTTCTGATTCTGAAGAAGTTAAAGTTATTACTGTGCCACAGAAAACCCAACAACATAGTTGCTTCTTCCTTCTGATTTTCTTTATCTGAGAGCACTTCAGCAGAAATTATGTACTGGGAGTGAGATTCTTCTCTGAGTCATACTCACTGAATCTATTTTGAGTTACGTGTGTTACATGAGTTTTTGTAAGTGACTGAGAACAGAACGTAACCCAATCACCGCAGTAAGCCAGGTCTTGTCAGTTTCTTCACAAAGCACAAGGAAAACATTGACTATAGATATCATATCACGTTATCTTAAGCCAACATAAGGTTGTGGTTCATTGTTTTAAGATATTAGTTCCATGATATCACAAAGTAGAAGTTTAATGATTCCCATGAACACAGTAACAATTTAAAAAGCTGGAGGCATGACAGGTGACGCACTGTCCTTTGCTGCACTAGGTGTGGAAATACTACTTGCCATGCTGAGGACAAACCAGAAATTGCGCAAGAGCAATTAACTAAATCTTCCCTGCAGAAGAATCTGCAGACACACCTTGCCTTCTGTAATGAGATCAAAGAGTGCTAGAAATACATTTGTTGAGGCCTCTACAGAGCATTATCCCCAGATCACCTGGAATGTGAGTGACATGGTGAATGCTGGCATTTCTAACCTCATATCTGGGATGGCATGCAACTCACATTTGTATCTTTAGAGAAATGAATTAAGTAGTATTAGAAAGAAACATGAACAACCTGTTGTTACTCAACAGATTCAAGACTAAGCAGAGCTACAACGCTTTACATTAGCTGAGCAGTTCTGCCTCTTATTCAATTACACTCTTTACGGTCTCAAATTTGGTTTACATTCCTTCATCTGCATTTTTGTTTTGAATTACAAAAGGCCTTACAAAAATCTTGGCTAGGCAGACATTTTTTGTGTCCCAAGACAGGACTGACTTTTTAAAGATTCTAGCAATTTGCCAAAATGATAGGTTTACATTGAGCAGTCTTTATCATTGCTCCACATGTAAAGGAATCAACTTCCCATGTGTAACAGTTACAAAATAAACCATAGATAACACTATGTCTTGTAGAACAATATGAGTAAAATTATCATAAAATTATAAATTTTAAACTTAAATATGTATTTTATGGATCTGTAGATTTTAGTACCAACATTACACTTTGAAAATACTAAGCATGTTATGAAAGACTATGTGGTGTTTTCTAATTACTAAAAACAAAATAGTTGTAATTGTAATTTTAGACTGTAGGTGTCTATCATCAACCTTATATGCTACACCTAAACAGTGATGACTCAGTTGTATTGTATGATTCAGTTTCATTTAACAGAGAACTCATGGAGGTGTAGGTATGCAGGCAAAACTGTGCTACAAGTTCAGTGTTTAATTGGGGGCCAATTGTATGCCCGAAAATAAGAACAAACTAAAAATTAAAAATAAATTAAGCCCAGTGTTATTATCACTGGAAGTCAATGAAGTTCCATGTGATGAGTTTGACAAAGCAGCATTTAAGCTCAGTACAGATTTCTTCTTCTTTGCGGTGTCAGCCACAACTCTAACCATGGTAGCCCACCCAGAGCACTCAATCCTGTGTGTGGGTTGGAGCTTTCCCTTCTCAGCAGGGGCACACAGCCCTGTTTTCCCTTTCACCAAGACAAATTTAAGCAATCAACGTTTCATTTTTTCCTCTCATTTTCTTCTCAATGCATTAGGCTTATTCATTTCTCCCAAGTCAAGGAACTTACACAGAGTACTCATATAGTTGCAGTGCAGCAAAGGACACATGCTTGTCAGTGAACAGCAAATTGGATGTCCCTAAAGAGCACCAGACAGCTGAGACATGCACACTTATATATACTCTGTATTCATCAATAGACAGGGAAGTTGCTCAAAACTCAGTAATTTGCCTCAGATTCTCAGCTGTCACTAACAATAGGATTTACAAGCATTCTCATGGGCTACAAGGCTGTTGCAGGAACACGGTTAAACTAAAGGCCACTCACTTTTAGGCAGGCAAGAACTGTGTTTACAGCCATGGAGTTCTGATGCAGGATTGTGTCCTTCCCTGTAGTGTCATGTGAGGTTGGAACATCCCCTACTCCACAACAATTTCAATGAAACACAAGCAGAGATCTATTTAAACCTTGGAATTTATCTCTGACCCGTTAATAAGTTCTTAATTTTGCTCTAATTTCTCCATGTTTGGCAGTCTGGTGCAAAAAAAAAAAAGGCTGAAAGCAGAATGGAAACTGAGGTGTAACATCCCCTCCTTCCTCAGGAACATTCTGGCAGATTTTGTGTTTCTTTTGGAAATGTGGATAAATTGTAGTCTTTTCCCCATGTCATTTTCATTTCAACAATTACAGCTCTGAAATGTTCCTGTCAGTTTGACATATCTGTATTTCTCTTATGTACTTGTTGAATGATTAATACCCAAGATATAATATTTTAACTCAGACAGAATAGGACAGTAATGTTTTCATGGTCTTTGCCTCTTAGCTCCAAAGAGAATTAACATTTGCACCACAGAAACAAGAGATAGAAAGAGACAAAAATATACCACACAGAAAAATATGTTGCTAGGTTATTTCTTAAGAGAAGTTGTTCATATAGTCAGTTATAGTATTCTGGTTACCTCTAGCAGCTTTGTCATGGTTTGGGCCAGACTGGCCACTGAAACAAATGACANAACACATGGATCAGGATCAAAGGTAGATGAACCGACATAGTCCTACTTGGACACTGGCCATTGAAAGAAGAGAGATGGTCCTTTGATGATACAAATGGGATGGAATACCCTGTTTGTCAGTTTTGGGTCTCCTGCCCACTCATCCGTACAGGTGTAACCCCTCTACACTTTTCTTTTTCTGACCCTCCAATGGAGAATATAACGGAGTCAGCTGGGCTTGGTTGTTATAGCAGTAAGTATAAGCAGGACCCTCTCTGCATACCATTCCTTGGCATAAATTACACACGGGTCTTATCGCTTTGGAAACAGGCAATGTCTGACAAATATGCTGTTAATTTTAGGGAGTTCAGTTAAGATGAAGAGTAAGTATAAGCAGGACCCTCTCTGCATACCATTCCTTGGCATAAATTACACACGGGTCTTATCGCTTTGGAAACAGGCAATGTCTGACAAATATGCTGTTAATTTTAGGGAGTTCAGTTAAGATGAAGAGGCTGCAAAGTAAAATTACTGAACAGAAAATTGGTTCTGTTTTACCTCAAACCAGGACAA